>CM038143.1:128930983-129346532 GCA_021437245.1 Aegilops speltoides | reverse complement strand
CCATGACATGAGGGGCCATGCCCCGGAATGTTTATTAAAAAAATTTATTAAAATTAATTAGTTAAAAAATTAATAATAAATAAAAATATTAAATAATTAATTAACTAGATTAATTAACTTAATTAATTATGTTTAATTAACCTAATTAACTAATCAACCTAGTTGACTAGTGTTAGTTAACTAAACAGTCTATGACCAGTGGGACCCATGTGTCAGATTGACCAGTCAACCCCTCTGTTGAATGCTGACGTCATGCTGACGTCATGCTGATGCAATAATACTAATTTTGAATTAATTTAGTAATAATAATTTATAAAATGATTTAAAACTTTAAAAATTAATATAAAATAAATCGTAGCTCAGATGGAAAAACTTTGTACATGAAAGTTGCTCAGAACGATGAGACAAATCCGGGTACACAGCACGTTCATCCGCCACACATCCCTAACATATCGAACACGCAACTTTCCCCCTCTGGATCACCTATCCAAAAATGCGAAACACCGGGGATACTTTCCTGGATGTTTCCCCCTTTCGCCGGTATCACCTACTACCGCGTTAGGGCACACCTAACCCCGCTCATTGTCATGTCATGCGTCGTCATGCTTATGTTTGCCTTATATTTACTGTTTCTTCCCCCTCTTCTCTCCGGTAGACTACGAGACCGATGCTGCTGCTATCCAGTTCGACTATGGTGTTGACGACCCCTCCTTCTTGCCAGAGCAACCAGGCAAGCCCCCCTTGATCACGAGATATCGCCTATTCTTCTCTCTCCTGCTTGCATTAGAGTAGTGTAGCATGTTATTGTTACATTACTCTATTCTCATTTGCATAGCCTTGTCATTGTTGCTACATTCATTGATACCTTACCCGCAATCCTAAATGCCTAGTATAGGATGCTAGTTTATCATCATTGGCCCTACATTCTTGTCGATCGCCTTGCTATACTATCGGGCCGTGATCACTCGGGAGGTGATCACGGTATATACTATAGATATATACATCTGCATGATGGTGACTAAAGTCGGGTTGGCTCGTTGAGTACCCGCAAGTGATTCGATGTGGGGGTGAAAGGACGGTGGCTCCATCCCGGTAGAGGTGGGCACTGGGTTCCCGACGGCCCCTGGGCTGTTACTATGTGGCGGAGGCGGCAGGCGAGTTGAGACCACCTAGGCGAGAGGTGGGCCTGGCCCTGGTCGGCATCCACGGTTACTTCATAATAACACGCTTAATGAGATCTTGGTATTTGATCTGAGTCTGGCCACTGGCCTATACGCACTAACCAACTACGCGGGAAAGATATGGGCACTCGACGTTGTGGTATCAGCCGAAGCCTTCTTGACGTCAGCGACGGAGCAGCGCGCGCCAGGTTGGACTGCGTAACGCAACTTCCTTTGTAATGGAGGTTGCTAGGTCTACTTCCGGCCACCCACACAACGTGCAGGTGTGCAATGGGCGATGGGCCCAGACCCCTGCGCACATAGGATTTAGACCGGTGTGCTGACCTCTCTGCTGTGCCTAGGTGGGGCTGCGATGTGTTGATCTTCCGAGGCCGGGCATGACCCAGGAAAGTGTGTCCGGCCAAATGGGATCGAGCGTGTTGGGTTATGTGGTGCACCCCTGCAGGTAAGATTATCTATTCGAATAGTTGTGTCCCTCGGTAAAAGGACGACCCGGAGTTGTACCTTGACCTTATGACAACTAGAACCGGATACTTAATAAAACACACCCAGACAAGTTCCACAGACAACCCGGTGATCGCTTTTCCACAAGGCGACGAGGGGAGGATCGCCGGGTAGGATTATGCTATGCGATGCTACTTGGAGGACTTCAATCTACTCTCTTCTACATGCTGCAAGACGAAGGCTGCTAGAAGCGTAGTCTTCGATAGGATTAGCTATCCCCCTCTTATTCTGGCATTTTGCAGTTCAGTCCACCGATATGGCCCTTCACACATATACCCATGCATATGTAGTGTAGCTCCTTGCTTGCGAGTACTTTGGATGAGTACTCACGGTTGCTTTTCTCCTCTTTTCCCCTTTCCTTCTACCGGTTGTCGCAACCAGATCTTTGAGCCCGGAGCGACGCCACCGTCGACGGCGACTCTTACTACATCGGAGGTGCCTACTACTACGTGCGGGCGGCGGCGGCGACCGGGAGTAGTTTAGGAGGATCCTAGGCGGGAGGCATGCGCCTCTTCGATCTGTATCCCGTTTGTGCTAGACTTCTTAGGGCAAACTTGTTTAACTTATGTCTATACTCGAGATATTGTTGCTTCCATTGACTTCGTCTATGATCGAGCACTTGTATTCGAGCCCTCGAGGCCCCTGGCTTGTATTATGATGCTTGTATGACTTATTTATGTTTTAGAGTTGTGTTGTGATATCTTCCCGTGAGTCCCTGATCTTGATCATAGACGTTTGCGTGCATGATTAGTGTACGATTGAATCGGGGGCGTCACAACAAGGTATAAGTATATGCATCACACTCATGTGCATGATGATCTCTCGCTGGTATACATACTGTTTGCAAGAAGGACTCATGAACATGAAGGTATATTTCCTATACCTACATCATTTGCTCTGATGCATATAGCTAAGATACGTGTAACTCGTTGCTTGCTCTGTCGTTCTTATGCATTCACGTGATCTTATATTCCATATTTACATGATTGCATACATGTAGGGGGAGCTTATGCATGTTACATGTCTTTTCAAAGCTTTACTTATTATTCTTCATATCTTTATCTAAAGCTTTGATGTATATTGTCATCAATTACCAAAAAGGGGGAGATTGAAAGCACAAGTGCTCCATGGGTGATTTTGGTAATTAATGTCAAGATATCTCTTGTTGAACTAATGTTTTCATTTAGTATATTTTAGATGAGTTCAACAGTGGAGTGGCATGGACAAGAGGTGTGGAACCCCTTCAAGATGCTAAGGACAGAAGATTGGCAAAAGCTCAAGACTCTACTTTTTCATTTTAGTGATCCAAGATCACATTGAGTCCATAGGAAAAGCCAATACTATTAAAAGGGGATGAGGTGTTGCTTAATGGCTTGCTTGCTCAAAGTGCTTAGTGATATGCTCCAAAGCGCTCAACCACTTTCTCATATCCACATATGTCCCAACCTAAAGTCAAACTCAGCCCCACCAATTTGATCTATCCGGTGCCACCGAGTTCATTTGACATAGCCACTGCCAGAAACCCTAATCAGTTCAGTCTCATCGATGGGATCTCGGCCTCACCGAGATGGGCTTGCAAACTCTGTGTTGCCTGTTGCAATTATTTCGCCCCACCGAGATAAGCAATCGGTTCCACCGAGTTTGCTTGACCAACTCTCTGTTTTGCTTATTACCAAAATCGATCTCACCGAGTTTGTGTAATCAGTCAAACCGAGTTGAGGTTTTACCCTATCCCTAGCACATCGGTCCCACCGAGTTGATCATATCGGTCCCACCAAAAATCCTAACCTTCACATTTTGAACCAAATCGGTCTGACCAAGTTCCACGATTCGGTCCCACCGAGTTTGGTAAATTGTGTGTAACGGCTAGATTTTGTGCGGAGGCTATATATACCCCTCCACCCATCCTCCATTCGGGGAGAAAGCTATCAGAATGTGCCTACACTTCCACCATTCATTTTCTGAGAGAGAACCACCTACTCATGTGTTGAGACCAAGATATACCATTCCAACCACAAGAATCTTGATCTCTAGCCTTCCCCAAGTTGCTTTTCACTCAAATCATCTTTCCACCAAATCCAAATCTTTGAGAGAGAGTTGAGTGTTGGGGATACTATCATTTGAAGCACAAGAGCAAGGATTTCATCATCAACACACCATCTATTACCTTTTGGAGAGTGGTGTCTCCTAGATTGCTTAGGTGTCACTTGGGAGCCTCTGTCAAGATTGTGGAGTTGAACCAAGGAGTTTGTAAGGGCAAGGAGATCGCCTACTTTGTGAAGATCTACCAAAGTGAGGCAAGTCCTTCATGGGCGATGGCCATGGTGGGGTAGACAAGGTTGCTTCTTCGTGGACCCTTCGTGGGTGGAGCCCTCCGTGGACTCGCACAACCTTTACCCTTCGTGGGTTGAAGTCTCCACCAACATGGATGTACGATAGCACCACCTATCGGAACCATGCCAAAAATCTCCGTGTCTCCAATTGCGTTTGCATACTCCAATCCCATCCATTTACATTCTTGCAACTTGCATGCTTTACTTTCCGCTGCTCATATACTCTTGTCATGCTTGCTTGAAATGTATTGTGAATGTTTAAACATGTTATAAAACTCCATCTTAACTTGAAGAAATTAAAAACTGCTACTTTTCTTTGTTGAGGGTCTAATCACCCCCCTCTAGACACCTCTTCTCGATCCTTTCAGAGGGATTGGGGTCCAAATCCATGGACAAAACCTTCAGATTCCAAGGATTTGGGGAAGGAATTGAGAGGCGGGAAGAGGGGAAATCGGGGATGGGGGGAACAAATATGTCGTGGGGGTAGGTTGGGTGTGTGAGTGGGAGGGGGTGGCAGGCGCTGCACTTCACAAGTATGGCGCCTTACGCATAGGCGCTACACCTGGCAAGTGTGGCTCCTATCGGCTAGGCGCTGCACGACCAGGGGTGGCGTCGGGCCTGGCCCCGGGGTGCCACGCTTGCCAGGCGTGCAACGCCTGTCAATAAGACGCTGCTCTGTAGAGTGCACTGCCTTACTATCGGGCGCTGCACAAAAGGGTCAGCTGGGTGAATTAGTTTCGCCGACGGTTCAGTTTGTGAAATACTTTGACCCTGCGGTCAAATTTGTCCATTTTGCCCCTCACAAGCCATGTTTATCAACAAATATCTACACCGGTACAATTTGTCTTAGCTTCTGCTGCAAACATTCCACATGGAACGCCTCAGAGCACATATACTGGTATTATTTATAGTATGAAAACTGAAGAAATCATTTGTTCAACTCCAGTATTCTCTTGTCTATGAGCTGAGCTGTCATCTGAAAACGGCGGCCTTCATCTTCTCCCAAGTGCACCACCATCCGTTTATCCATGTAGGCCCTAATCATGCGTGACTCGCACATGTGGCATCAAAGGAAATAAATACTCCAGCTGGAAATTTCTCTTGTTTGTTCTGAAAAATGAGTGATGCAACACAAACAACAGCTCCTGAACATGCTAGATGGACAAGAAGTCTTTATCAGCAGCTGGATTTTGGATGCCAATAATTCTATCAGAGCAGCAAACCAGATTGAAAATAGCTCGGGTTTATGTCGCTGAAAATATGATGAAAGTTACAGATTTCCGGAATTTATTTTTTTCACAACAGGGAACAATGAACCAAGCAAGCCTGAAAAGGCTCAAACTCAAAGGGGAACTGATAGTGGATAAAGAAACGAACTTCCAAAACTGTTCAATTTCTGGACAACAAAATTACAACAACTTCGGTTTTATACTGTAAATATATACAGCAAATTAATTGAATCAGCTCTTATCTCAGAAATCTATTGTTGGCTGTTTCATTTTTCAATCTTGATTAAAGTTGCCTCTATGATGGTCATATCTAACACAATAACACCGCCTTGTTCGATGCTGACGAATGTGGCTTGGAGAGAGACCATCCCTCTCCTCGTCATCGGTCACCCCTCAGCGGAGCAGGGTGGCTTCATCGGAGGACGAATTTCTGTTTGCAATCTCGATTGGAATAGTAGCTTCTTCAGAAATTTATCAATGTCACCGACAAGTCAATCGTTGGCCTGTTGCTCAGTACTGAAGAAATCCACAGAGAAGGTAAAACAAATCTTCTATTAATAGTAGTAATATAGTAACAACGAAATTAATATTGTTGATGCTAATAATTCAGACACCAATTACATCAAGAATATGGACTGTAGGCCCTAATCATGCATAACTCGCACATGTGGCATTAAAGGAAATAAATACTCCAGCTGGAAATTTCTCTTGTTTGTTCTGAAAAATGAGCGATGCAATACAAGCAACAGCTCCTGAACATGCTGGATGGACAAGAAGTCTCTGTTAGCAGCTGGATTTTGGACGCCGATAATTCTATCAGAGCAACAAATCAGATTCAAAATCGCTCAGGTTTATGTCACTGAAAATACGATGAAAGTTATGTCTATTTTCCTCCAGAGTTTATTTTTTTAACAACAGGGGACAATGAACCAAGCAAGCCTCAAAGAGCTCAAACTCAAGAGGAACTGAAAGTGGATAAAAGGAACTAGCTTCCAAAACTATCCAATTTCTGGACAACAAAAGTGCCATACTATTAGAACAACCTCGGCTTTTAACTGTACCCCTAGGACTTCCAGCACCACGTGCTAAATATGTACAGAAAATTATTACTCCCTCCGTTCCATATTACTCGTCGCTAATTTAGTACAAAGTTGTACTAAATCAGCAACGAGTAATATGGAACAAAGGGAGTAGCTCTTATCTCAGAAATCTACAGTTGGCTGTTTTATTTTTCAATCTTGATATAAGGTTCTAACACCATCTTGTTCGATGCTCATGAATGTGCCTTTGGGAGAGAGACCATCCCTCTCCTCGGCATCGGTCGCTCCTCGGCGGAGCAGGGGGCTTCATCGGAGAACGAATTTCCTTTTGCATTGTCGATTGGAATTGTAGCCTTCTTCAGAAATTTATCAATGTCACTAACAAGTCAATCGTTGGCCCCATTTGCTCAGTACTGAAGAAATCCACAGCGAAGGAAAAACAAATCTTCTATTAACAGTGGTAATAACTAAAACTAAATTTATATTGATGCTACTAATAATTCAGACACCAATTACATCAACAATAGCCCCATTGGTGACGTTCATTCGATTTCAGTGAACAATCACACCTAGAGTAGAGTATAGTAGAATCAGCTGAGCTACACTCTGATTCTGATGGCTAGAACGATCAACACTAGCAGCTGAGCGACACTGGATTCTGAATCCCAGTCTCATGGATCGTTTGTTCAGTTGCTCCACAGGAAGTAAGGTCCCATGGCCGGCGTCCAGTTGGCGCATCCAGACCGCATCTGCCCTGGCTCCATGGCTCCTCTGGTCGCCACCCCGCAGTACGAGAAGCACGTCGCGGAGGAGCCACCGCAGGGGCTGATTATGTGAGGCTGCTGCTGCGGCGGCTGCTGCTTCTGCTGGATCGGCGCCTGCGCCGGCACCAGCGCAAATGTGCCACTGCAAGGGCCTGTGCGAGGCGGCTGCTGCTGGATCGGTGGCGGCGCCAGCACCGATGAGCCACCACAAGGGCTTGCGCCAGGCTGCTGCTTCTGCTGGACCGGCGGCGGCGGCGGCGGCGCCAGCGAGCCGGTGATGGTGATCTTGACCCCGCGCCGCATGATCTCAGCAAGCAGCCGCGCCGTGTTGAGCGCATCGTCCAGCCCGCAGTGTAGGCGGCCCTCCCAGTCCAGCCCCGCCGCCCGGACCGCCTCCTGCAGGTTGACCCGCCCTCCGCCGCCGAGCGCCGCTTGGAAGGGGAGCCTCAGGTTGATCCAGCGATCGAAGTAGGAGGGCTTCTCGATGCCCTTGAAGCGGCACTCGAACTCGAGCATGGTCCGGCAGTCCCAGTCCCCCCAGGTCACCACGGCCAAGCGGACACCTCTCTTGTTCCCTGCTCCCGCCGTCGCCGACTTCAGCCAAGCGTCGTGTAGCCAGAGCGCCTCGCCGAGTTCCACGCCGCCGTCGACGTCCTCCTGCCGGATGCCGGTGAGCTCCCTGCAAAATTGGGTCAGCACAGGGTGATGCTTAGGACGAACGTACCTACGAAACGCGGACACGATGCGGCCGGTGGCGCCGTCGACGAGCACCGCGGGGAACTCGATGATTTCCTGCGGGAAGATCCGCGCGTCTTTGACGCACGTCGCCTCGAAGTCGACCACCACGAAGAAATCGAAATCTTGCTCCAGACCCTGCCCGCGCGCCGCCATGATCGCTGCCATGTTCGCCGGAGTGCGCGCAAGCTCGAGATCGAGAATCGAGATCGGGGAAAGTTGGGATCGGAAACTAGGGCGGCGAAGATCGGGGGAAGTTGGATCGAAAACTAGGGCGGCGAAGATCGGGGGAAATAGGATCGAAAACTAGGGCACGATAGGGCGGGCACAACCCTTTTTTTTTTGAGAATATCGAGCGGGCACAGCTGAATCCGGCAGCTCAACGTATTGGCGGAATTTGTAATCCAATCCTATACTTTTCTTTTTTTTTGAGAAATTTTTTCATTCATACCACGATTCAGTACAACGAAGTTGACCCTTACAAGCACATTGAAACGCAAACACGAAGGACCATGAACACCTAGAGTATCCTAAAACAACCATAACACAAGAAGATCTACGGAGCTCTGGGTCATCATCCCTGGATCTTGAGAGAAGACCCCTGCAGCAGAAAGATCTGCAACCAATCGCAAGCAGGTCATCATCTTCGATCATGGTACAATTGTCGCCACGCTGCTTCCTTCTTTCTTGACACCAGCGCTGAGAGGGCATTGACATCAATCCAACACACCTGCAACAGTCGTCGCCATCTTTGGCTTTGAGTACCGCAAAAAGTGTCCCTTCCAGAAGGAAGAGAACTCCAGTCATCCGACCGGTCCAACATCGCGGCCGGGCCATCCGCCCGGACAAAGCAGGATCTCCCACCAGCATCAACACAGAGGAAGGAGAAGAACAGCAGCAATAAATCATACCCACAAGGAAGAAGAAGGGTCTTCGTCTCCCTGCATCCATCGCACATCCGAGAACCCAAACGGCCAGTGCCGATTAACCTCCAGCCACCATAGCCCGCGACATCGACAAGATCCGGGGATCCCCAACTTCACTGACTCCTAGACGAAGGCAAAAGCCTCGCCTGACCGCGAACGGAGCCCGGAGAAACTTATTCCGACGCGACACCACCGCAACGGCCTCGACAGCGTCTCCCTCAACCCTAACCCTACCACACACCCACCTAGCGAACAGACCCGAGGTTCCCCCTCCCTCCTGCCGCCGGAGCGGCCGACGGAGAGAGAGGGAACCGGAGGCATCACCGGCGGCGCGCAAGGGCCTCGTCGCCTCCTCAATCCTATACTTTTCGGAACAAACAGTTGACGCGTTTTTTTCACGTGGTTGGTGCTATTTCTTTTTAGATGGGTAGTTGGTGGCTTGGTGCTATTTCTTATCTGTAATCAACAAATCAAAGACTGTGATTTTCTAGGGTTCCCCAAAAAAATCGATTAAGAAATCTCGCTCCTCCCTTGGTGATGCTAGGGTTCCCAAACTTCCCCTGACGGCGCGCTAGGGTTCCCAAAGTTTACCCGATCTACACCAATTTCCACCTGATTTCTCACGTTGAATTGATCTTCGGGCCGATCCATACGTGATCAACCACACCAAAGCTACCTAGGAGTGCCGGCTCATGGCTGGTAAGGCGGAAAACATGCCCTCGACAGAGAAGGCGTCTGGCAGTGGCGGAGCAGCGGGCTCCCATGATAGGGATTGCAATCTGGAGGACCCTTTTTATGGGCTGAACCTCCATGGGGAGGAGAAGGAGGACCTTGATCTCTCTGGTGAGGTCGAAGGGCTGATTGAGGAAACAAGGTGGATAGCGATTTTTAGGGCTCATACCCAGAGACCCTTTAGCCACACGGCGCTGTTCAAATCGCTACGCAATAGTTGGGCGATGGCCCAAGGGGTGGTTTTCAAACCGAAGGATGAGAACCTCTTCTTGGCACAATTCATGTGCCTGGGGGACTGGAACCGGGTGACGAACAATGGCCCGTGGCTGTTCCGGAACGATGCAGTGGTCCTGGAGGAATATATGGCATAAAAAAATGTCCTTGAATACAAGCTCGACAGAATACCAGTGTGGGTTAGGATTGTCGGATTGCCAGATGGACTGATGAAGAAGAAAGAAATTGCAGAGAAGATAGCAGCAAAAGTAGGGAACCCCCCGTTTAACGTGATAGTGAATGAAGGCGGGGTTAATCCTAGGAAATACCTTCGGGCCCGGGTGTTTGTGAAGCTAGATACCCCGCTGGTGCATTTTGTTCCGTTAACCTAGAAGGAGAGAAAGAAGTATCCAGTGGAGTACGAAAAACTTCCTGAGTTCTGTGATTTCTGCGGTCTCATAGGACATACAGTTTTGGAGTGCGGTGATGGTATACACAAGGAAGAGGAATGTGAATGGGGTGAATGGCTATTGGTGAATTTCGATGCTCAGTTAAACCGTGGGAATGGTAATGGCGCTGGCCGCAGAGGAGAAAGAACGGGCAGAGGTGGAGGCACTGATGGGGAAGAGGCAAGAAGGAAGACCCGAATCTGGAAGAAAATAATGACATGATAATCGACCCGAGGTTTGATAATAATTTTGGTGCAATGGTGCCTGAGGGAGTCCTGGACTAGGGGGTGTCCGGATAGCCGGACTATCATCATCGGCCGGACTCCAAGACTATGAAGATACAAGATTGAAGACTTCGTCCCGTGTTCGGATGGGACTTTCCTTGGCGTGGAAGGCAAGCTTGGCAATATGGATATGTAGATCTCCTACCATTGTAACCGACTCTGTGTAACCCTAGCCCTCTCCGGTGTCTATATAAACTGGAGGGTTTTAGTCCGTAGGACAACAATCACAACAACAATCATACCATAGGCTAGCTTCTAGGGTTTAGCCTCCTTGATCTCGTGGTAGATCCACTCTTGTACTACCCATATCATCAATATTAATCAAGCAGGATTAGGGTTTTACCTCCATCGAGAGGGCCCAACACAGGTAAAAACATCGTGTCCCTTGTCTCCTGTTACCATCCGCCTAGACGCACGCTTCGGGACCCCCTACGAGATCCGCCGGTTTTGACACCGACATTGGTGCTTTCATTGAGAGTTCCTCTGTCTCGTCACCGATAGGCTTGATGGCTCCTTCGATCATCAATAACGACGCAGTCCAGGGTGAGACTTTTCTCCCCGGACAGATCTTCGTGTTCGGCGGCTTTGCACTGCGGGCCAATTCGCTTGGCCATCAGGAGCAGATCGAAAGCTACGCCCCTGGCCATCAGGTCAGGTTTGGAAGCTTAAACTTCATGGCTGACATCTACGGAGACTTGATCTTCGATGGATTCGAGCCACAGCCGAGCGCGCCGCACTGTCTCGATGGGCATGATTTAGCTCTGCTGCCGGACAGTGCCCTGGAGGCCGCACACGAGTCCGCTCTGACCCTTAATTCGGAGCTGACCGCGCAGACCGAGGACGGGTGGCTAGACACCGCCTCGGGGGCTACAACCTCCATGGCGATGGAGCCGAATACTAACTTTGTCCCTTGTGAGGCTCGTGACTCCGAGGTGCCGGACTCCTCTCCGGACTCTGAACCTCCCGCGCCCCCTCCAATCGAATCCGATTGGGCGCCGATCATGGAGTTCACCGCCATGGACATCTTTCAACACTCACCTTTTGGCGACATTCTGAATTCGCTAAGGTATCTCTCGCTATCAGGAGAGCCCTGGCCGAATTGCGGTCAGGAGGGTTGGGATGCGGACGACGAAGAAATTCAAAGCCCACCCACCACCCACTTTGTAGCCACTGTCGACGATCTAACCGACATGCTAGACTACGACTCCGAAGACATCGACGGTATGGACGACGATGCGGAGATTTACCAAGAACCAGCGCCTACGGGCACTTTGGAAGACCACCTCGTCATACGACATATACATGGTGGACATCCCAAAGGATGGGAATGGCGAAGAAGCAGCGGAGGCAGATTCCTCCAAGAAACAGCCCAAGCGCCGGTGTCTGCGGCGCCACTCTAAATCCCGCCACAGCAAGAATGGAGATTCCGCACCGGGATAATAACACCCCGAGAGTGTCGAAGACAACCCCTCCAAAGAAGATTCAGACAGAGGACGGAGAAGCCAGCCCTCATGAGAGAGCGGCAGACGAAGAGGTAGAGGATGATAATTACATGCCTCCCTCCGGAGACGAGGCAAGCCTCGACGACAACGAATTCGTCGTGCCCGAGGATCCCGTCGAACAAGAGCGTTTCAAACGCAGGCTTATGGCCACGGCGAACAGCCTAAAGAAAAAGCAGCAACAGCTTAGAGCTGATCAAGACCTGCTAGCCGACAGATGGACTGAAGTCCTTGCGGCCGAAGAGTATGAACTCGAACGCCCCTCCAAAAGCTACCCCAAACGCAAGTTGCTCCCCCGATTAAAGGAGGAGGCATATAAACCTGCATCACCAGAGCACAATACGGCTGACCGACCACCTCGTGGCCGCGACAGAGAGGCCTTTAGGCCCTCCATCAGAACCGTACCCCGGCATCGCTCGAAAAGCACAAGGCCACAGGGGAACGCTCCGGACTTGCGAGATATATTGGAGGATAAGGCAAGACAATCAAGATCGATCTACGGATCGCGTGGGCGCCCCACGGCACGCGACGACAACCGTCGCGCCGGACACAGCAAGTCCGGTCGGGCCGAACACAGTAGACAAAGCTCGTTTGAGCTACGTCGTGATATAGCCCAATATAGAGGCGCCGCACACCCACTATGCTTCACAGATGAAGTAATGGAGCATCAAATCCCCGAAGGGTTTAAACCCGTGAACATTGAATCCTACGATGGCACAACAGACCCGCGGTTTGGATCAAGACAATCTCCTTCATATCCACATGGCCCGCGTGATGATCTTCACGCCATCAAATATCTCCCACTCAAGCTTAAAGGACCAGCTCGGCATTGGCTTAACAGCTTGCCGCCAGAATCAATTGGGTGTTGGGAAGACACGAAGCCGCATTCCTTGACAACTTCCAGTGGCACATATGTGCGACCACTAGACGCCGATGACCTAAGCCACATAATTCAGCAGCCCGACGAATCGGTCGATAGATTCGGACACGATTCTTAACAAAGAAAAATCAAATCATCGATTGCCGGGATGCAGAGGCCCTCGCAGCCTTCAAACATAACATCCGCGACGAGTGGCTGGCCCGCACCTAGGACAGAAAAGCCGAAATCCATGGCAGCCCTCACATCACTCATGACCCGCTTCGACGGAGAGGACAGCTAGCTAGCCCGCAGAATAACCTCAAGAAAAACTCGGCAGTCCGGATGCCAAGGACCGCAATGGCGGTCGCGTCGAAACAAAAACAAACGCGCGTTAACGGCGATAACACCGAGGATACGATCAACGCCGGATTCGGATGCTCTAAACCCGGTCGTGAAAAAGCCATTCAAAAGAACCACTCCGGGCCCGTCAATTTGGACCGAATACTCGACCGCTCTTGCGGATACATGGCACTTCAAAAGCCAGCTAATCACACCAACAGGATTGTTGGGTATTCAAGCAGCAGCAAGTTAATTGCGAAAACAATGACAATGGGCTGCATAGCGATGACGAGGAAGAGACCCGGCCCCCGAACAATAGAGGACGAAGGTTTCCCCCACAAGTGCGGACGGTGAACATGATATATGCAACTCACATACCCAAGAGGGAGCGGAAGTGCACTCGAGGGCGATATGCGATGGAGCCGCCGCCCCAAAGTTCAACCCATGGTCCTCCTGCCCGATCACTTTTGATCGAAGGGACCACCCCACCAGTATCCGCCATGGAGGATTCGCCGCATTGGTTTTAGACCCAATCGTCGATGGATTTCACATCACTAGAGTCCCGATGGACGGCGGCGGCAGAAACCGAACCTGCTTTATCGGGATACGGGCGCAAGATGGGCATAGACCCTCAAGGATTAAACCCACAAAGACGACCTTCAAAGGTGTCATACCGGTGTAGAGGCCAATTATGCAGGCTCGGTTACACCGAAGTGGTCTTCGGATCCCGGATAACTTCTGAAGCGAGGAGTTAATCTTCGATATAGTCTCGTTCCGCGGCGGTTATCATCCTCTGCTTTCAGACGAACCGCGTTTACAAAGTTCAACGCGTGCCGCACTACGCATACCTCAAGCTCAAGATGCCAGCCCTCGAGGAGTCATCACGGTCAACGGAAACATCAACGCTCCCTCGAACGGAGAACACACAATGCTCTCATGGCGTAAATCTGAGCAGCCTCTTAAGGCAATTTTCGAGTCCGGCCGTTAGCGGCCGGACACGCCAAACACGCCCGGAGTAACCTACAACAAGACCACTGGCATGTTCCAAGCATCGCCAGAGTAATGCGGCCAACCCCAGCCCTTGCATAATTGCAAGACTAGTCCTTCAGCGTACATCATTACGCTCTGGAGATACCATGGGCATAGGGGAGGGGCACGACCACGACAGCCCAGTGCGGCTCAACCACACCAGGGGCTCCCAAGTGTGTCGCTCTTTTTTTTTCTTTTTTCTTACCCATAGGACTCCATTCGCCAGATGCCTTGTCCGGCAGAAGACCTGTCGAACTCACGATGCAACAGCCAGGGAAGGAGAAAGGCTACGACGAACACTCAGGTGGTCTCCATTACGAGCATTAAATCTGTTTAATACACCATTCCGCAGCCTACCCACGGGGAGACATGTTTAATAGTCCAACCCTTGCTTACCGCACTATTTGTATCGTTCTGCATTCATGGCAGTATTTCTGGAATAAACAATGCATCGCTTTTTGCTTATAATTGCATTTCTTTCTTATATATGTTCATTTATGACATGTTGCATCCGTACACTTGATGCGGCTAAATACACCAGGGCTTAAGTTCCCCACATTACGGTGTGATAAGTCCAACACTTTCACAAGTGCGGCACCCGAACTTATAGCATTATATGCATCGGCTCGAATCATGTCTTGGGTCAATAGTTGGGTTTGCCCGGCTCCCATGTTTTGGTACGTTACGTTCCGTTGTATCGGCTAAGGTAGCACTGGGAGAACCACTGCGATTGCGCCCCGGTTGAGCTGGGCGAGCGCCTCAGTGGAGAAAGCTAAAACTGACCGTCATGATGCGGTGAGAGCTGGTCGCTGTTCGAGAGGTTTTTTCGAGTCCCTAAAGACTTATGCCGCTTTGAGCAAGGAACCGGCTTCGTCCGGCCCAGGCGTGGATGGCGCCCCGAACTCGGTCTTCCGAACACTAGGGGCTTCGCCGAAATTTAAAATTATAGAATTCTATGGCTAAGTGAGAGTGTTCAAGCATTATAAGTCCGGTTGCCTCGTTCGTTGTGTTGAGCGCCTCCCTAGATGGACCCAAATATGGGAACAAGAGCGCTCAAGTTTATCCCGAACACCCCAACACTAGTGGCATGGGGGCTGAAGCCGACGACTTGCCATCTCTCAGATTTGATAAACGGCCGCACAGAAGGTAATATTTTAAATTAACAAGCGTTGCTTAGCGCATATGAACAAAGTTTTCAGCGCACAAGATAACAAAATGCGAGTCTACTCAAATATTACATCTTTGGAGCACTCACCCGCAATCATGCGGGCACCCTTCAGGACACTCTTATAATACATTTCGGGCGTATGATACTCCTTGCCCGCCGGCGGCGCGTCCGTCAGAAGCTTCTCAGCGTCCATCCATGCCCCAGTGCACTTTTGCACGGGCAAGGGCCCGACGGGCACCTTCAATCTGGTAGTGCTTGATAGCGTCAACCCGAGGACACGCATCCACCACCCGCCGCACCAGTCAAGTAGCTCCTGTGCATGGCCTCCCGGGTCATAGCCGAACTATGAGGCCCTTCATGGCCTGTTCGCCACCTTGTAGAAACTCGACCAGCTGCTTGACTGATTGCTAAGGGCACTGGATGTCCGCCTCGACATCTTGAGACCAAGACCTTCTCCGCCGAGCTCCCTCCTCGGCCCGGTAAGCGGCAAGATCGACACGCCATGGGCAGATCCATAACGCCATGGAGAGCTCCGAATTCGGGTAAGTAATAGGTAATTCACATTCGCATGCTTGCTTTGCATGAAAAATGCCTTACCCACTGCTATTTTCTTCAAATCCTCGATCTCCTAGAGGGCCTGGTGGGCTTCGGCCTTAGCGACTTTGGCGCTCTCAAGAGCCGATGCAAGCTCGGACTCTCGAGTCTTTGAGTCGCGCTCCAAACTCTCATGTCTTTCCATGAGAGCCTGGAGCTCTTGCTGCACCTCCGCCACCCGCGCCTCCTGCTTCTCCCGCTCGGCTCGCTCTGCGGCCGCATTGCGTTCAGCCGCAGACACCGCCTCCTTCAGGGTCGCCACCTCGTTCGTGGCCCCTGTAGTACCCATGTTATCCTTGTTATTTCTCTTGCAACCAAATCCTTTTCTGTAAGGTACAAATTTCATACGGTGTTACTCACCTTCCTTGTCCTCGAGCTGCTTCTTGGCACGGCCGAGCTCACTCTCGGACCGCTCGAGGTTCTGCTTCAAAGCATCGACCTCTGCAGTCAGTGTGGCAGAGGTCAGCAGCGCAGCCTGCAATTCCATATTGACATATTTTTTAGAACTCTTGCGTATATCTTTTTAGATCCTCAGTCTGGCTTTTCTATCCTAACACCGAACCGAGCATCAGGGGGTACTGTCTATGCGGTATTATATTACATATCTTAAAATTCTCACCTCAAAGCATGTTAGAAGGCTATGCAGGCTTCGGTCAGCCCGCTCTTGGCAAGCTGAACCTTCTGAATCACCGCACTCATGACAGTGCGGTGTTCTTCTTCGATGGAAGCACCGTTGAGCGCCTCCAGCAAGTTATCCGGCGCCTCTGGTTGGACAGAGGCCGCCGGTGTCACAGTCTTGCCCTTCTTGCGAAGGGGCCGCTCGCCGGACTCCGGAACCACTGCAGGTTCCGGTGCGGAATCCGGTGCATAGTCCGGGAGGTTGCCTTGCGGCACCTCCGGGGCCTCCTCCTCCTGGCGGGTCCCTTCCCGGGATCCCACCTCGGCGTCGTCAGCGTCACGGGGAGTTGAGGCAGTCGGAAGGGAATCCATATCCGACGTGTCTAAGGACCCGCTGGACAAAGCGGGAAGATCGTCCTTGGTCGTACTACAGGTTGTATGCGGCATTAGAAAGACACTGTGTGGCAAAGTGAAAAATTATAAACTATCTAGGAGTCTGGATGCTTACAATCTTGCCAGGGGCTTGGCCCTTGAGGGCCACTCCTCGTTGCTATCGCCAACGCTGGCGGAACAGTCCGGCGGAAGGGTCTTTCCCTTTTTGGACCCTTCGGCCTCCCTCGCAGGGGAGGCCTTCCTCTTTTTCTCCCCCCACTGGGGGAGTCTTCTTTCTTCTCCTCCTCGTCCTCAGGGGAGGAGTCCGCCTCGGAGTCATCGGACGACGAGTCCAATACCACCTGACGCCGGGAACTCCTTTGGGTTCCCGTGGCCTTCTTCTTGGCCTTCTTCTCCGGCACCACGTAAAGTGCCGGCACCAGCAGCCCCGTCAAACGGGCATCCGCTGGGTCTTCTGGAAGGGGAGCCGGACAGTTAACCTGTCCGGACGTCTTCTGCCGGTCCTGTTAAAGGCATTGGGAGTTTAGATCCCACATAGAGTCAAACTATGAAAGAAATGAGTGTCCCGTAAAGGATAACATAGCTTACCTCGCTGGCCGGGCGCTGCGTGATGAACCCGCGATCTTCGATTGCGGATGCGGGGGCTTCTTCGCCCTTGAACAGCACCCTCCAGGCGGCTTCGTACATCGTGTCGAAGAGCCCGCTCAAGGTCCGGTGCTGTGCTGGATCAAACTCCCACAAATTGAAGGCCCGTTCTTTGGCGGGGAGAATCCGCGATTTAACATGACTGGATCACATTGACAAGCTTAAGCTTCTTGTTCACGAGTGGTCCGAGACAGATCGAGTCCGGCTCCTCCGAACTACCCCATAGCAAGCCCTTCTCTTTCCAGAAGGTGAGCTGCATGGGGATACCAGATCTGAATTCGGGGGTCGCTGCCCATTTAGGGTCACGCGGCTCGGTGATGTAGAACCACCCCGATTGCCACCCTTTGATGGATTCCACGAAGGCACCCTCAAGCCAAGTGACGTTGGGCATTTTGCCCACCATGGCGCCTCCGCACTCCGCTTGCCTGCCCTTCACCACCTTCGGCTTGACATTGAAGGTCTTTAGCCACAAGCCGAAGTGAGGCTGGATGCAGAGGAAGGCCTCGCACACGACGATAAACGCCGAGATGTTGAGGATGAAGTTTGGCGCCAGATCGTGGAAGTGCAGGCCGTAGTAGTTCATGAGCCCCCGGACGAAGGGGTGAAGTGGGAAGCCCAGTCGGCGGAGGAAGTGGGGAAGAAATATGACCCTCTCATGGGGCTCAGGGGTGGGGATGAGCTGCCCCTCGTCGGGCGGCCGGTCTTGTGATGTCGCCGGACAGTATCCGGCGCCACAGCTTCTCGATCGCCCTCCGTGAAGGAGGCCATCCACTTGCCTCCGCTCCCGACATGGCTGGAGAAGGTTGAGGTGAGATGTGCGGACTTAGGCTGGAGCACGTCTTGCGGAGATGGATAAGCAAAGGAGGAAGAAGGCATAGGTAAAAGAGGTGGATCCTTATCCCCTTATATATGGGCGGACGAAGACTATGCGTCCCCACCGGCCTGGTAAAACTCGCTTATCTCCCAAGTGCCATAATCAATGGCGCGGTTGGGTTACCCACGTCCGTATTGATGGGAATCCCGGAATAAGGGGAACACAATCTCTGCTTCGACAAGACGTGCCAAGGAAACCGCTTCGCTAAACGCGCTGAGGTGGTATAATAAAAACGAATCAAGTAAAAGCTTGGTAGTGGTGTGACGTCACGCCACGAAATACGTCAGCAGATTGAACTTGTGTAAATATTATTCTATCTACGGTGGTATATGGAATTTATTTTACAGAGCCGGACACTATCCTGGCGTTCACAATCTTCTATGAATTATTCGGAGGAGGAACCCGCCTTGCAATGCCGAAGA
Organism: Aegilops speltoides; assembly: GCA_021437245.1. NCBI lineage: Eukaryota > Viridiplantae > Streptophyta > Magnoliopsida > Poales > Poaceae > Aegilops > Aegilops speltoides. Next base: position 129,327,702 of record CM038143.1, on the reverse strand, counting down.
CAATATGCGCGCCCGGACTCGTCGTCATTGAAGCTTTGGTTCGAGGCTCTTGAGGAGTCCTAGACTAGGGGTGTCCGGATAGCGGACTATCATCATCGGCCGGACTCCAAGACTATGAAGATACAAGATTGAAGACTTCGTCCGTGTCCGGATGGGACTTTCCTTGGCGTGGAAGGAAAGCTTGGCAATACGGATATGTAGATCTCCTACCATTGTAACCGACTACTGTGTAACCCTAGCCCTCTCCGGTGTCTATATAAACCGGAGGGTTTTAGTCCGTGGGACAACAATCACAACAACAATCATACCATAGGCTAGCTTCTAGGGTTTAGCCTCCTTGATCTCGTGGTAGATCCACTCTTGTACTACCCATATCATCAATATTAATCAAGCAGGAGTAGGGTTTTACCTCCATCGAGAGGGCCTGAACCTGGGTAAAAACATCGTGTCCCTTGTCTCCTGTTACCATCTGCCTAGACGCACAGTTCGGGACCCCCTACCCGAGATCCGCCGGTTTTGACACCAACAGTGCCATTAGCACGTAAACGACTAACCGGCCAGGATGGTACTATTTTTGAGACACCTGCAGGCCCAGTAAATCCTCCACCTGGTATTGTGACTGACAAAGTAAACCTTATTGAGAGTAAAGCAGTGGAACCTGTGGAAAAGAGTTTACTAAACACCCCGCAGAAAATACATGATCCTAAGAGGCAGAGGGCTGACCCCGAGTGTGTCAGAGGACGGAGCAGCACAGCAATCGGCGACCTCCCTCGAGGAGGATCGCCGAGCACAATGAAAACACTAAGTTGGAACTATCGCGGTATGGCCAGTGCCGCGGCAGAAAGAGCTCTTCTGGATATCCAAAAGCAGCAGGGGCCGGATGCCGTCTTCTTGTCCGAGACACATCTGAACACAGATAGGGCAATCAAACTAATGAGAAAGTTAAAAATGGACCGGGTGGAGGTTGTGCAAAGCGTGGGGGCTAACGGCGGTTTACTCCTTTTTTGGCGTAATCTTGTTGTGATTAACATAAAAGGTAAGCCAAGGAATTTCATTGATGAAGTGGTGGGAGGGGCACTAGAAGAGCAATGGAGACTCATGGGATTCTATGGTGAACCCAAGTGGGAAAATAAACACTTTTCATGGAGCTGCTTACGTGGTCTGCATCAACAGAACCAAATCCCATGGGTGCTTGTTGGAGACTTCAACGAGATTTTATACTCGCACGAGAAGGAGGGGGTGCATTGAGGCCAGTTAGTATGATGCAAAACTTTAGGGATGCACTGGTTGATTGTGAACTTGAGGACATGGGTTTTGTTGCCAAGCAATTCACGTGGAGAAGACATAGATTGCAGGAACGATTGGACAGAGCAGTGTGCAACAGAGCTTTCCTTAGGTTGTTCCCTGTTGCTGTAGTCACAAATGCATCCCACACAAAATCAGATCATCGACCGGTGGTGATAGACTTGGAAGGTGCAGCAGGTATGGACCAGTAGACTTGTTCAAGACCAAAACAATCTGAAGCTCACTGGTTACAGGAGGAGGAGATGCAACAGAGGGTCACGAAGGCTTGGGAGAGGACATGCATGTCTAATTGTCTGGCATGTCGCATGGCGGCGGTCCACCAAGACCTGCACAGATGGGATCAGGAAGTCCTGAAAGAACCTCACTATCGTTTGAAGGAACTAAAGGAGGAATTGGAATTGCTGCGATCGGGGCCGCTCACTGACAAGTCAGCAGATAGGCAGTGATGCATACTGATTGAGATTGAGGAGACCATGGAGAAATAGGAGATTTACTGGGTCCATCGCAGCAGGGCTAATTGGTTGAAGTTTGGAGATAGAAACACAAACTACTTCAATAATTTTTCCTCAGTCCGAAAAAAAGGAACTTTATTCGGCGACTAATGGATGAAAACGGTGGATGGCAGGAGGATAATGTGGCGATGAAAAATATTATAAACACTTATTTGCAGAATCTTTTTACTTCAGTGGTTGATGTACTGAATAGGGATGTGATTAATAAAGTGACACAGCGTGTTACACCCTATATGAATGAAGCATTACTGGCGCCGTATACTGAAGAAGAAGTTAAGCGTGCCCTGTTCAGCATAGGCGACTTGAAAGCGCCGGGGCCTGATGGCCTACATGCGATTTTTTATAATAAAAAAATGTCACTTGTTGGGAGATGATCTAGTGAAAGAAGTACTGGAAGCGGTGAATACTGGAATTATTCCTGAGGGCTGGAATACCACTACTATTGTCCTAATTCCGAAGGTTGACGCTCCAGAGACGCTGTCTCAGTTTAGACCTATAAGTCTATGCAACGTTGTTTATAAGGTGATATCAAAGATGCTCGCAGCAAGACTAAAGGTTTTCCTCCCTAACATTATTAGTGAGACACGAAGTGCCTTCATACCTGGTCGGATCATAATAGACAATGTGATCGTTGCATATGAATGTCTCCATACTATGAAGAAGAAGAAGAAGAAGAAGAAGAAGAAGAAGAAGAAGAAGAAGAAGAAGGGGAAGGTTGCGAACTGCGCAGTAAAACTTGATATTCACAAGGACTATGACAGGGTCGAATGGGTTTTTTTGAAGGCGATACCTGGCAGATTGGGCTTTGATGAGAGATGGATTGATCTTCTTATGGCATGTGTGACTTTAGTGGAGTACAAAGTGCATTTCAACTCAAATGAGACTTCACCATTTCATCCCACAAGAGGTTTGAGACAAGGGGACCCCCTGTCCCCCTACCTTCTTCTATTATGTGTAGAGGGGCTTTCAAACTTAATTGCTTTTGAGGAAGCAGCGGGTAACCTCAAGGGTGTCTAGGTGTGTCCTGACTCTCCTATCATATCCCACTTACTCTTTGTTGACGATTCGTTGATCCTTATGAGAGCAGATGCAGATAATGCGAACACGTTAAAAAGGATATTGGATGAGTATTGTTTGGTCTCTGGACAGATGGTGAGTGCAGCAAAATCATCGATATATTTCAGCTCCAATACAGATGTTGAACGTAAAGTGGAGGTGTGACAGATTTTGGACATTATGACTAAATCTCTGTCCGACAACTACTTGGGTCTCCCCTCCATGGTTGGGATAGACTGTGTTGATTGTTTCAAACATATTATAGAGAGGATCCAGAAGATGATAAATGGGTGGAAGGAAAGAACGCTATCTTATGGTGGTAAGGAAGCACTGATCAAAGCGGTGGCCCAGGCCATCCCTACGTATGCGATGAGTGTGTTCAAATTCCCGAAGAAAATATGTAAGGGGATCACTGACGCCATTTCGCATTATTGGAGGGGTGACGGTGAAAACCAGTAGAAAATGCATTGGTTTGCTTGGTGGCAGATGTGCATTCCAAAGGAAAGAGGTGGGATGGGTTTCCGTGATATACACAGCTTCAATTTGGCGCTTCTGGCCAAGCACTGTTGGAGACTCATTGAGTACCATGACTCGCTATGTGCGAGGGTCCTGCAGGCGAAATACTACCCTAGTGGCGAATTACTCAATTGCAGTTTGAAGAAAGGCTCTTCCTTTGTGTGGCAGAGTATTTGGGCAGGAACACAGACTTTCAAGAAAGGAAGCATTTGGAGGGTGGGAAATGGTCCTAAAATAACTAGATGGGAGGATTGTTGGGTGCCGAACAGCTCCTCCAGGAAAATTGTCACTCCGCGCGGGAATCGAGTGCTAACCCGGGTTAATGAGCTCATTGATCCATTATCCGGAGAGTGGGATGAGAATCTTATCAGAGATAATTTTTGGCCCATTGATGCTGACCGCATATTCCAAATCCCGTTGCATCAGGATGATACTGAGGATTATGTGGCATGGAACTTAACAAAGTCGGGAGTATTCATCATACGTTTTGCCTATTGTAAACAGTGGGAAGACTCGTGTGGCAGTACTAATCCGAGCCCTCACTCGAGTGGTTCCGGGCCACACCCAATATGGAAGAAATTGTGGAGTCTCAAGGTGCCAAATAAAGTGAAAATCTTCATTTGGCGATCATTGCATAATGTTATTCCTTGTTTTGGTGTGCTTGCTGATCGACACATATCTACATCGGCATAATGCCCGGTCTACAAATAGCACGCGGAGGACGTGGCGCATGCGCTTTTCGGATGCAGACGGGCTCTTGGAATCTGGTCTCTTCTTGGTTTACATGAGGTAGTAACAGCAGCCGAACCGCGAGGGAAATTGGGAGTTGAGATACTAGATTTTCTGTTGTGTGATAAAGCGAGCCAGAAAAATTACTCGGATGTGATTGAGTTTCCAGAGATGATTGCGGTGACTAGCTAGCACATTTGGTGGCAAAGAAGGCAGGACGTCCAGAATATGGAAAGATCAAGCCGAGCCATATTAGCTACGACCCTTATAACTTTGTTCAAGTAGCAACACCTAAGTCTGTCCTATCAAGAACTAACAGATGGTTGAGGCCATTGAATGGCCAACTGGCCCTAAATACATATGCTTCTTTTTTGGAGGATCATACAGGTTCTTGCGGTGCTGTGATAAGAGACCAGTTTGGTTTTTTATTGTGGCATCCACAACAAAACCAGATCATGTGGCTGATGTTGAATCGGCTGAGGCGGCTGCGCTCTTGGAGGGACTAAACCTTACCCGCTCTATTGGGGAACATACCCTTGTTGCTCGGGTGGATAATATGACAGTGGTGGAGGCGATGTCAAATAATTCTGGACAGTCGATGGTAGCAGGACCCATACTTGATGAATATCGTTTTCTGTGTTTAGAGTTCGGGGAGGTCTTTTTTTAGCATTGTAATAGAGAATCCAATATGGTTGCTCATAGACTAGCTCAACAGGGACGGTATGATCCACCAACTTTGTGGTTGGACGCCCCTAGTTTCATTTAGGTTTTACTTGCAAATGATGTAAGTATTGTATGAAGTTAATAAAGCTAGCCGTAAGGCCTTCCCCTTAAAAAATCATATACTGTGGTTTCCTAAAAAAAGCCGTGATTGGCAGAAAAAAAAGAACAATGACTATGATAGACTCATTTGACTCTTCTACACCTCCACATGTTTAGTTGTTTTTTCTTTAGGGGAAAGAAACACATCCACCAAATTACATCTTTTTTAGAAGGCCACCAAATTACATCTAGTACACGGTCACAAGTGAACTACTTGCTACTAGACCGCCTAGGACGTGTTTAGTTGCCCGCATGAGGGCCAACACTAAGAATTTGGGATGTTTGATTGCCCGCATACACTGTTTGGCCCGCATAGCACGATGTTAAAGCACCTCACAGCTAGGCCAGCTAGAAACCGAAGAGTTGGCAGTTTCCAGTGACCCAGGATCAACCGAACCAGGGGAGGGGAATGCGGCATGGAGCTCATGCGACCATGGAGATGGTGCAAGCTTGCGCGCGTCTCCCAAAAACCGGCGGGAGGATTTTGGGTTACCTTACACCGATTCAGTCGCCCTATATAGCCCACTTCACCTCACCACCAAAACTCTCGCCATCATTCTCCCTCCTTTTGACCTTTCCCTCCAATGCGGATTAGCACAGACGAGCAGGTAAGTGGCGCTTCTTCTCCGGTCGGCGGTGGCGACTCGTGTCCTCCTCTTCTTCGACCTGTTCCGTGTCTCCCTCGAGCTGCAGCGATGACCTATGTGAGTTAAATCACCCCCTTTTTTGTGCGCGTTCTATCTAGATCTGTGGTGGGGTTTGATCTAAGTGCATGTGGTAGGGTTTGATTTCTAACAATCTTGTAGCATTGTACACTATCGATTTGTGAGAGTGTGATGTTGTGGTAGCTATTTGTGATGGATTTGTAGCATGCTAGGGTTGTATCATAGTGTTGAACACAATGGATTGATACCTAGTTTTGATGGATTGGTAGAATGTTTGTTGATGTATGCTGCTCATATCGTGATGTGTTGAGCTACATGGTCAGCTAGTATGTGATATGCTTACTGTCCATTGATACATCCATTTTGCATCATGTTTTTATGTTGATATTTATTGCATTATGGACTATTATTTCATTTATGATACAATACTCATGCCTTTTCTCTCTTATTTTACAAGATTTACATGAAGAGGAAGAATGCCGACAGTTGGAATTTTGGACCGGAAAGGAGCAAAACTGAGATACCTATTCTGCACAACTCCAAATGTCCTGAAACCTTACGAAGAATTTTTGGAATATATAAAAAATATTGGACGAAGAAACAACAAAAGGGGACCCACCAGGTGTCCACAAGCCTGGGGGGCCTACCCCATAGGGTGCGCCTCCCGAGCTTGTGGGCCCCCTGGCCAGCCCCCGGTGTCCATCTTCTACTATATGAAGGGTTTTGACCTAGGAAAAATCATAAGAAGGCTTTCGATAGGAAGCGCCGCCGTCTCGAGGCGGAACCTGGGCAGAAGCAATCTAGGGTTCCGGCAGAGCTATTCTACCAGGGAAACTTCCCTCCAGGAGGGGGAAATCGAAGCCATCGTCATCACCAGTGATCCTCTCATCGTGGGAGGATCAATCTTCATCAGCATCTTCACAATCACCATCTTTTCTCAAACCCTAGTTCATCTCTTGTATTCAATCTTTGTCCCAAAACCTCAGATTGGTACCTGTGGATTGCTAGTAGTGTTGATTACTCCTTGTAGTTGATGCTAGTTGGTTTATTTGGTGGAAGATCATATGTTCGGATCCTTAATGATATTCAATACCCCTATGATCTTGAACATGAACATGCTTTCTGAGTAGTTACGTTTGTTCCTGAGGACATGGGAGAAGTCTTGTTATAAGTAATCATGTAAATATGGTATTCGTTCGATATTTTGATGATATGTATGTTGTCTTTCCTATAGTGGTGTTATGTGAACATCGACTACATGACACTTCACCATGATTTGGGCCTAGTGGAAGGCATTGGGAAGTAATAAGTAGATGATGGGTTGCCAGAGTGACAGAAGCTTAAACGCTAGTTTAAGCATTACTTCGTAAGGGGCTGATCTGGATCCACATGTTTCATGTTATGGTTAGATTTATCTTAATTCTTGTTTCATATTTGCGGATGCTTGCGAGAGGGGTTAATCATAAGTGGGAGGCTTGTCCAAGTAAGGAAATCACCCAAGCACCGGCCCACCCACATATCAAATTATCAAAGTAACAGACGTGAATCATATGAGCATGATGAAAACTAACTTGACGATAATTCCCATGTGTCCTCAGGAGCGCTTTGCTTTATATAAGAGTTCGTCCAAGCTTATCCCTTGCTATCAAAAGGATCGGGCGACCTTGTTACTTGTTACCCGTTATGAATTATCTTACTTACAAACTATCTGTTACCGATAATTTTAGTGCTTGCAGAAAATACCTTGCTGAGAACCGCTTGTCATTTCCTTCTGCTCCTCGTTGGGTTCGACACTCTTACTCATCGAAAGGACTACGATTGACCCCTATACTCGTGGGACATCATCCATATGTGTGCTATGATTGTAGGACATGACCACACAAATGCAAGAGGTTAGTCAGGCCATTGTTCTGACCGAGAGCCAATTCCAGCCGTCCTATGTCAAGGACTGACAGCCCCCATCGAGGACCATATGCCTCCTAATTCAGATGTGTTATAGTGTGCAGGCATAGTTCCTCTTTTGTGCCTACAACATTTGTGCTCGTTGTGCCAAATGACGTTGTTGATGCTGCTGCACGAACGACGGCTGCAAAGGCAAAGAAGGATGGTAGGGGGACATCATGAAGTGGCAGCCATTCATGTCCACGTTTGTGCTTAAACAAGATGTGTGAGCTTATATATAGTGGGGTTAGGACTGACAAGGGCTTCAAGGAGGTGCACTACAACACCGTTGCAAAGTAGGTGTTCAAAAGTTCTATGGCTAGCAGGTGACCTCCAACCAGGTCTACAACCACCTCGGGAAGTAGAGAGCTAGATGTATGCAAGTATCCAAGCTCAAAGACCTTAGGTATGCCTTGTGGGATCAGACCACTTACCCAATCGTTCTGAAGGTAGAGCTCTACCAAGACCACACCGCGGTTAGCTCACATCCCCCTTGTTTTAGCCTATCAACGGTTGTCTTCTCATAACTAACCACATCTTGTTTCTTTCTTAGGACCACCCCAAAGACGCAGAGTTTCTCAACATACCCATCTAGAACTACAACTAGATGCAACACATCTTCTCCTTTGGGCTGGCAGCAGGCAAGCTTGCCATGGGATCCGTGATCTGCTCGATTTGCCCATGCCTGAGTTTCCACACACCCAGGAGTCAGAGAACATCATCCTTGATGGTCATGGTAAGGGCTTTGAACACGTCCCTGTGCCTCATAGAAAGAGGAAGAGGGGCAGATTGATGGAGGACGAGATCAGTGTCTTCACCAACATGACTGGGCCGTCAAGGAGGTGGCAACTGCCATAAGAGAGAGCAATCCACTCAACACCCACCCTAACCTCTACACCGCAGTCATGGATCAAGGTGGCTTCAGCCAAGAGGCTCTAATGGCAGCTCTGAGCCACCAGCTGGACAACAAGACCCATGGTGTTGGGTTTGTTGCCATGGCAGACACTCACAGGATGCTCTGGCTCAGTAGCTGATACGTCTCCGTCGTATCTAATTTTCCTAATGCTTTTCCTCTTGTTTTGGACTCTAATTTGTATGATTTGACTGAAACTAACCCGGACTGATGCTATTTTCAGCAGAACTGCCATGGTGTTGTTTTTTGTGCAAAAATAAAAGTTCTCAGATTGGAGCGAAACTTTGCGAGGATACTTTATATCAATAAAGAGAATTTCTGGAGACAAGAACCATCGAAGGGGGCACACAGGAGGCACAACCCACCAGGCGCCTCCCCTCGCGCGCCTGTGGGTTGTCCCCACCGGTGGCCCCTGAACCACAAACCGACGCTATAAAATCCTATTTTTCCAAAAAAATCAGGGAGAAAGAATTATCGCGTTCCACAAGACAGAGCCGCCGCCATCTCCTGTTCTTCATTGGGAGGCCAGATCTGGAGTCCGTTTGGGGCTCCGGAGAGGGAAATCTTCGATCTTCATCATCACCAACCCTTCTCCATCACCAATTCCATGATGCTCCCCGCCGAGAGTGAGTAATTCCTTCGTAGGCTCGCTGGTCGGTGAGGAGTTGGATGAGATTCATCATGTAATCTAGTTAGTTTTGTTAGGGCTTCATCCCTAGTATCCACTATGTTCTGACATTGATGTTGCTATGACTTTGCCCTGCTTAATACTTGTCACTTTGGGCCCAGGTGCCATGATTTCAGATCTGAACCGTTTATGTTATCACCATTATATCTATGTTCAAGATCCGATCTTGCAAGTTATAGTCACCTACGAATTTGTGAACCGTTTATGTTATCACCATTATATCCCTTAGTTTCCAATAGGACCCCGCTGCCACGGGAGGGCAGGACAAAAGATGTCATGCAAGTTCTTTCCATAAGCATGTACGACTATTTACAGAATACATGCCTACATTATATTTATAAACTGCAGCTAGTGTCGTATCGCCCTAGGTTATAACTGTCACCTGATGTATATCATCCAACAAATTACCGATCCAATGCCTACGAATTTCTCTTATATTGATCTTGCTAAGTTATTACTGCTATTGTTACTGTTGCACTTGCTAAAAAATCACTGATATCATTATTACCGTTACTATTGCTGTTACTACTATTATCAAAACTATCATACTACTTTGCTACCGATCACTTTGCTGCAGATAATTAGTCTCCAGGTGTGGTTGAATTGACAACTCGGCTGCTAGTACTCATAAATATTCTTTGGCTCCCCTTATGTTGAATCTATAAATTTGAGTTGAATACTCTACCGTCAAAAATTGTTGCGATCCCCTATACTTGTGGGTTATCAAGACCTTTTTCTGGCGCCGTTGCGGGGGAGCATAGCTATATTTGTTGAGTCACTTGGGATTATTATCAAATTATCACTATGAAGAATCTGAAGGATACTAAGACCAAGATTTTTCCCTCTGAAAGGAGGGGAGGTAAGGAACTACCATCTAGCTCCGCACTTGATTCACCTTCTGTTATAAGTAAACTTGCAACACCACCATATGCTATCAATCTTGATATGTCACAAGTTATTGATAATGCTACTTCTATTATGAATGATGCTTATTGTCGGTGTCAAAACCGGCGGATCTCAGGTAGGGGGTCCCGAACTGTGCGTCTAGGCGGATGGTAACAGGAGACAAGGGACACGATGTTTTACCCAGGTTCGGGCCCTCTCGATGGAGGTAAAACCCTATGTCCTGCTTGATTAATATTGATGATATGGGTAGTACAAGAGTGGATCTACCACGAGATCAAGGAGGCTAAACCCTAGAAGCTAGCCTATGGTATGATTGTTGTAATGGAGGTTATGTCCTACGGACTAAAGCCCTCCGGTTTATATAGACACCGGAGAGGGCTAGGGTTACACAGAGTCGGTTACAATGGTAGGAGATCTACATATCCGTACGCCAAGCTTTCCTTCCACGCCAAGGAAAGTCCCATCCGGACACGGACGGAGTCTTCAATCTTGTATCTTCGTAGTCTTGGAGTCCGCGACGATGATAGTCCGCTGTCCGGACACCCCTAGTCCAGACTCCTCAAGAGCCCCCGAACTCGCTTCAATGACGATGAGTCCGGCGCGCATAATGTTCGGCATTGCAAGGCGGGTTCCTCCTTAAATAATGCAGAGAAGATCATGAGCACCATGATAGTGTCCGGCTCTGCAAAATAAATTCCACATTCCACCATAGAGAGAATAAAATGTACACAAATTCAATCTGCTGACGTATTTTGCGGCATGACGTCACACCACTACCAAGCCTTTATTTGAATCGTTTTTTATTATACCGTGTCAGCGCGTTTAGCGAAGCGGTTTCCTTGGCACGTCTTGTCAAAGCAGAGATCGTGTTCTCCTTATTCCGGGATTCTCATCAATACGGGTGTGGGTAACCCAACCGCGCCCGTCGCCACGCCTCCGCTATCGAAGGCGAATCCCGAACGGTCACGGAGACGGCTCTTGGTATTCTCCCTCTTTATAATAGGACCAAGGCTCGTTTCTTTTCTTCAATCTTCCATCGAATCTTCTTCTTGCTCCAAGTTCCAACACCCAGAGCCCCAGATTCGAGCGCTTCGGACCTTCAACAATGTCCGGCTCCGACCTTCAGGGCCGGTGGATGCCCTCCTCCGTCACGGAGGAAGACGTGCTAAAGCTGCGTGAGGCCAAGTACCTGTCTTACGAGATTTCGCACAGGCTGCCCGCCCAAGGGCAGGCCATACCCACTCCCGAGCCTGGTGAGTACGTCGTCTTCGTATCCCACCTCCGTCGAGGTTTAGGCTTCTCGACGGATCCCTTCGTGAGGGGGCTCATGTTCTACTACGGGCTGGATTTTCATGACTTGGCTCCGGAGTCCATCCTCCATATTTCCGCATTTATTATCGTCTGTGAAGCCTTCCTCCGCGTCACCCCTCACTTTGGCCTATGGCTGAAGACCTTCAATGTGGAGCCGAAGATGATTGGGGCGTCAAGCAGAGTGCGGGCGGTCATAAGCAGGAGGACCGATGCCCCGTGGCCCGAGGGCTCCTTCAAAAAGGAGCTCGGCCTGTGGCAGCAGGAGTGGTTCTATATCACCGCTCCGAAGGGCAGCAGGCAAAAGCCGTCGCCTTCATTCCGCCCGGGACCTCCACGACGGTTGATGTCGTGGGTCAACCAAGGGCTCAATTGGGGCCGTCAAAGATGTGCCCCTATTGCGGGGCGGTTTGAGACCTCCAAGCGAGGGAGATCGATCTGGTAGTGGTGATGCAGGTCATGCTAATCAGGCGTCTTCTGCCCTGCAAACGCCGTCCTCTCCGGTTATGGGAGTTCAATCTGGAGGGACCACAAATTCTCCAACATTTCATGGGTACGACACCCGTGGAGATGTACAAGTTGTTCTTCGGACCGCAGGTTGCGTGTCCGGAATTGACCGAGGATGCAGGCCTAAGCTGTAATCGCCCGGATACTCAGGTAAGCAGCTTAGTGTCCGGACGTACCGTTTGTTTGCTTTTCTATAATTCGCCTTTTAACCCGTTATCATTCATCAGGAGTGGGTAGCGCGAGCAAAGCTGATAAGGTGTCCGTCCCCCCTCCCAGAGACCGCACCGGAGCCCGTGCTGGTCAGAATGTTGGAGGTCGCGCCTGTAGAAGAAGGCGAAGGGGAAAATAGAGGAGCTATCACCTCGCCCAAGGGGGCGCTTGAAGAAGGGGGATCGAGAATCCTCCCTCCGTGGGGAGAAGAGGACCGCCTCAAGACCCGGAGGCCAAAGTCTCTAAGCGGGGAAGAAATCTTCACGGAGGGTCCAGCGTCCGGGAGACCCGGCCGTACAATCTTCTCTAAAGAATCAGCCCTCCAGCGAGCCGTGAGTAGAAAAAGGGGAGTTCATCAGTAAGAAAACATCCCTATTTGTGCTTCTGAGGATAACCGAAATTTTTACCTTGTAGTTCGGATCTGCGACCTTCTCAGATGAGCTCGTCTTCAGGGGATCTTCGTCCAGAGATGATGGAGAGCGAGACGCCTCCGTCTACTGCGCCGTCGGATAGGGCGGACGAGCCTGAAGTGTCATCACGGAGGGTATCCCCGAGCCCAACAGAGCCGAAGAGTTCGGCGCCGACTAGTGTTCGGCCGGGGGAGCTGAAGGATCTGCTTGAGAGGGCGTCCATCTCAGAAGATCACCGTGCATTGATGAGCATGGTGATTGGAAGGATTTCGTCCACCGAAGCGGATTGCGTAATGCCGTCGAGTTTGTTGGCGGATTTGAGGTACGTAAACGACGCAGCGCTTTTTGACAGTTTTGCACATAGAAGTGCGCCTGATAGATAGTAGCCCCGAGACTCGGTAGGTTGTCGAAAGCGACAAATGTCGAGGATCAAAATCGCAGTATTGAGTGTCGCCGCCCTATGCGGTGGCGATAGTCCGGGCTAGCGGATCGATGGAGTTGCCGAATTAATGCGGCAACTCGATGTGGCGGATGTAGACATCGCGCTAGTCAACAAGCGACTTGACGAGTCGCAAGGTAAATTAATTCTCCGCAGTCACCTATTTAAGGGAGCTAAAGCCCACCTCTTACAATATTTATGCTTTACATAGATGGTGCTGCTGCTGTGGAGAACCTTTGGGCCGAACTTGCTCAAGCCAAGGAGCAAGCCAGAAGGAGTGATGCGGCTGCCTTGAGGGTGGCCGAAGAGTTAGAAGCCGAAAGGGCTGCACACTGCCGAAGCAGGGAAGAGATGGCCGAATTGGCTGTTAAATTAAAGAATGCTACCGACCGCAATGAGGCTCTTGCAAAGGAGCGCTTATCGGAGCGAGAAGACCTAGGGAAGGTCACCGCCGAGGCCAAGGATGCCCGTTCTGCAATGTGGGCTATGAAGGAGGAGCTGCGTCAGGCCGGAGACATTGTGGCTGGCAAGCCTTTTCTGCTACGTCGCCGGTTTACGGATCCGAATTATGCCCAGCTTGGCCAGCTGTGGGGTCCGGAGGATCCATATATGGACTTAGCGGCAAGTCGCGGCGGATGCCGCCAGTGCACTTCCGGTCGGAAGGATCACAAGACGGAAGAGCTGTTTTGGTCTCAATTCCATAGTCCGGATCGCTCACTTCCGACCGATCGGTTGGCGAATGGGCTGAGCTGAATAGGTTGTCCGGACTTGCCATGACGGATATCGTGGCTCATGTCTGGCCAGAGAGGCCCAAGGCGACGAGCTATTTTGGCTTATTGCAGCAATTTCTTGGAGCGGTGCCGCATATCAAGGAGATGAAGCGGTCGGCCTGCATAGAGGGTGCGCGGATGGCCCTTGCCCATGTGAAGACACATTGGACAGAGATGGATGCCACCGCTGTTGCCACCCAGGGCTCGGACGAAAGCCGATTACCCGCCGAGCACTATTTTGGGGAAGTTATGCGTGGTGCTCGTGTAATAGAGTCGCAGTGCTCGAAAAATGTTACGTTCAAATGAACGTTTTATCTTGTAAAACAATGATTATGATGTAATCGCTTTTTATACTTGTGGGTTCCAAGTATTGAAATATCTCCTATGCGGCCGTTAATGTATACGTGTGTATAACCTGAAAGATGGCAGTCTTCGGCTTCAGCCCCCACGCACAAGGTGCGGGGGTGTTCGCAAAAAATAGCGCGTTTTCACACTTAATCCGACGTCTCGGTCCTGTTGAGAAGGTGGTAGCGTAGCAAACGAGGCAACCGGACTATGATGCTTTATCACTTTCACTTAGCCATTGAGTTCGAGGGTGGGGCTACGATATAGCCCCCGGGGCACCGCTCTCGAATTGGGCGTGTGTGCTGACCGAAACGGTCCTTCGTCCAGCGGAGAATTCTAAACATTCCGTGGTCGATCGAGTGGTTGACCAGTCTCTCGCTGTATCATGACAATCGGTTTTCGCTTTCTCTCTTGAGGTGCTCGCCAAAGAATCGGGGCACAATCGCAGAGTTCTCCGGTGCCGTTAGCGATGATACTGAAATGTAAGGCAGCAAAACACAGGAGTCGGGCAAACCCAACATTTGACCAAAGACATGATTCGGAGCTGATGCATATAAGGCCTAACTCGAGACGCCGAACACTCCCTAAGGTGTTTGGTCTTTATAATAATGGGCAGAACAATGTCCTAAGCCCCTAGTGTCCAGGTACGGGCAAGGTCTTCTGACGCGGCCGATGCCAAAACGTCAGGCTCCACTCTGGTTATAGTGAGAAACCAGGGGATTATAGCAACAAGAGACAGTAAAAAAGGTGAGGAAATCATGTCGATCTCTAGATTAGTTCACGATGGACAGTCTTCTCCACTGGGATTTTACCCCTGGGCTTGCCCTTGCAGATCAGGTGAGGAAAAAAATTGGATCCACGGTGCACTTCTCTCCTTCTCGTGACCATCAAGAGTTTTTTCTTGTGGTTACTTTCTCTTCGGCCTCATTCCCGCTCACTGTGGACTCGGTGGGTATTGCGCTACAATGCTGCATTGGCGGTATCAGTTCTGGTTTCAAGGTGAAGCAAATCAATCCGCGTGCTTTCAAATTTTCGGTCGCCAATAATAAAGTGGGGCATTTTATCTATGGTCTCAAAGACCGAGTGTGGCCAGATTTTATATGTCATTTTCATCTATTCAAGGGCCGTTATACTCGAGCTCCAACTTCTTCTGATTGTTGGCATGCGGACATGACTTTGACTGAGCTTGATCATCGTCGTTCTATGGCCGTTGCATCCAAACTGGATTTCTTCACACCTGCACCCATTGATCAGGAATCATCACGAAGAGAATTCAGTAAGTTTGCATTGACCCCGTTGACAAGCATGAATTTCTCTAACTCCAATGCTGCTGAGGCTTCTTCTTCCATGATCTTGCCGGATCACTCTGCACCCAATGATCATGACCAAATCACATTTGGCGAATTTGTCGCGAGCATTAATGACAAACCGAGAGTCACGGTGGCCAATAAGCGCAACTACTTAATGGACATTTATCTCCGACAGGCGGATTTGGAAGATAATAATAGCCCGGATTTTTTGTGTCTGGGCGCTTTTAAATGCCCAATCAGGATGCCTTATCCCCGCCTGCCGCAGAGTTTCCTGGCCTCCGCTTTCAAATACGCCCCGGCCCATTCTAGTTGGCCTCCTATCTTTGGGGCCCGTCACAAGGCGGACCTGGCCCAAGCCTGTTATTCCCAAGAGGAAATTGAGAATGTCGCTCTTAATTGGGCCTCTCTGTGCTCGAAATGCTTACAATGGGGACACCAAAAAATACATTGCCATGCTCGGCTTATTTGCATTTATTGTTCCTCCCCTGATCATAAGGTAATTGGCTGCCCCTCCCGGTATTTACCAAAGCATCAAAATCCTTTAATAAATAACCATGAGAGAGCAATCCCCAATGTCGGATTTCCTGCCGATATATTACCTATTTTGAATAAACAGCTCAAACCGCGAAATACCGTCCGATGTTCATCTTGCGGCCACTATGGGCATTTGGAACGTGCCTGTCTCAAAAGGCAACTTAAACAGAAATGGAGGCGGGTCCCGAAATTGCCGCGGCCTTCCCATCCTACCCCTCACGTTCCAACTTCTGTCGCGATTTCCCAAGCATCACCGCCCACGCTCATCCATTCGCCCACCCTGCCACCTTTGCTCTGTTCCACTGCAATGGCCAACTACCCCCTCAACCCCGTCCCGTTCCTACCGTCGGGCTTCGCCGTCGAGCCAGGTCCGGCGAACCGCGTCGTCCGCAGCGGCATGGTGGTTGGCCCGATACCTCCCCTCAACCATGACTATCTGGCAATAGCGGAGACGAGCCACTACGTCCCTCTGCACCGCCGGGCCGCCATCCGCAACACCATCACAGGTCTGCTCCATGAAGCTCAGCTTTTTACCACAGAGGTCAGCGATCATCCTTTTGGTATAGGGATCTTTGGATTTGTCGACTCGTTCATCAGAGACACTGCTGTGGCCACTCCCTTAGAATTAGAAGATGAAGATCTGCTGATAACCTTTGTTCCTCACCATGAATCTCTGAATCGCCGTACCACCACCTTTGGACCTGAGGTCTGGCTTATGTACTTTGGCTTTCCCTATGACTACCAGAACGACTACTACATCAATAAATCACTAGGTGGATTTGGATCTCTGGTTTCCTGGTACAACCCTAGGCAGGATCGTCGCTTCATGCTTATCAAAGCGCGTGTGATCAGTCTCAGACTTATCCCGAAGAGCTTTGTTGTTTGGCAGCATGGGGGTGCCCGCGATTGCTGGACCGTGCAAATCACCATACTTCATAGCAGTGATTGGGATGCATTGCTTCCAGAAGTGCCACCAGTTGGAGAAGAAGAACCACCACCTGATGGCAATCCCCACCCCCTTCATGGTCCTCATCTGACTGCGGAACAACTGTATCAAGAACAAGTTCATGCCTGGCTCGTGCAGAATGCTGCCCCTGAAAATGCACCACTGGTAGGTCAAGATAATGGTAATCAAGGATGGGGCGCCTGGCCTGAGCCCCCTGCTCCTCCTATGCCGCCTTTTCTCATGAATTTCCAAGCTTGGTTGGCTGAACAGGGTCTCTCTGTGCAAGATGGTGTTGTTCCTGATGATAATACAGTGGACAGTGCTGCCCAGGCCTGGAATGACTCCATCACTGTCTCGGATGATTCTAGTTCTGAACATTCTCTGGCTTTGATTATGCTGCCTAGTGATATTGAATCACCTGCTATTGTTGAGCGCATAAATGTCTCTGTGGAAATTCATGCGCATGGGATTCGTTTTGGTCTCTCCACTCAAGCTGAGCAACTCATGGCGCTCCTGCTAGCTGACCCTATTCCTCGTCAGCAACTGAATACTATGATATTTGCGGCGTTGTGCCCGCTACTGGCATCAGTTGGACCATGGAATGGTGGATATGGCTTCAGAAATGACAATTTGCGTGTGGAAATACAAGTGGACCTGGGAAACACAGGGATTCAGTTTACACAGTTGCCAACTTCATGCCCCCCAGCTCCAGCGAATTCAGTACACATCTCTGAACTGCCTGAACCAGCTATTAACAGCAACAGCACCCTGTTGGCTCTACCGGCTTCGTTGGACACTCACATTGGAACCATTGCTACTGAGGGCCAATACGTCTCTAAGATCAGCTCCCCCGATACTTCTCAGCAGCACTCCGACTCTACATTTGCCCTATCTGAATCTGGCTCCTTGGCTTTGTCTGCTGACAGCAATACTCCTCTGGATGAAATTCAGTCGGTGGCTGACAGCACTATGGAAGAAGCTAGCATCAGGGCTACCAA
The DNA here is from genome assembly GCA_021437245.1 of Aegilops speltoides. Classification (NCBI taxonomy): domain Eukaryota; kingdom Viridiplantae; phylum Streptophyta; class Magnoliopsida; order Poales; family Poaceae; genus Aegilops; species Aegilops speltoides. Next base: position 129,309,872 of record CM038143.1, on the reverse strand, counting down.
GCAGCGCAAAGGAAAGCTTCCTGTTCCTGTGGACACTACTTCCCTTCGTCGCAGCAACAGATCGACCAAGTACGATGGATTTCGTGTCCCGCAGCCTTCTGACACACGTCTGCCTAAATCCAAGGTGAAGCCCCGCATTAACCCTGCTGCTCAAGCTACTACAGACGACAACATGCCTCAAGTGCAAGATTCAGAAATCCCACCGCCAACGACAATTAAGTCAATGCAAGCTATTGGCACACAGCTGTGCGCTATTCCAGCAGAAGAACTGACAGTTGCTGCGCTCTCCAAGCCGACGGATGGATCGACCTCCTCGATCTAGTTATCTTCCCTTTTTCATTTATGCCCCTTTTGCAAAACTGGAACGTGTTATGTTGGAACATCCGTGGTCTTAATTCGTCAGACAAGCACCTAGCTCTATCCAATGCGATCAACGTTAGTGGCTGCGCGGTTATTTGTTTGCAGGAATCTAAAATGCCGTACTTTGACGATTCCTCTCTTAAAGCTTTATGCCCCAAACGATTTGATCATTTGCTTATATTCCATCACGAGGCGCTTCTGGTGGTATTGTTACGATTTGAAATAGCCACCTTTTCACGGGACGGGTATTCTTATCTGAACCTTTCGCTCTGGGGGTGGAACTTACGTCAACCCAATCGGGCCATTGCTGGAAACTGGTGAATGTATACGGGCCCTGTCAAGGTGAACAAAGATCCACATATACGCAATGGCTGTTTGACCTACACATACCCTCGATAGAGGATTGGCTCATTCTGGGTTATTTTAATTACATACGCTCCCCGGAAAATCGTAATAAACCTGGCGGAGACATCCACGATATGTTCACTTTCAATGACTTTATATGAGAACAAAACCTTACTGAGCTACCTATAAAGGGCAGAAAATATACGTGGTCCAACATGCAGCAAAACCCCCTTTTGGAACAGCTCGATTGGTTTTTCACATCATTAAACTGGACTGCCAAGTTCCCAAACACCACGGTGACCCCCCTTGGTAAACCAGTATCCGATCATGTCCCCTACTCTGTGGCCATTCAGACCTCCATACTACGAAGTAAGATTTTCAGGTTTGAGACCTATTGGATCGCACACCCAGGGTTTATGGATGTGGTGTCCCTGGCCTGGAATAAACCGATCAAATACAATAAAAGTCTAATGCTGCATCCCGACTGTGTCAAAAACTGAAGGCAGTTCGACATGCTCTCAAACAGTGGAGCCGCCATATCTCTCGACTGAAGATTGTGATTGAAAATACCAACAAAGCTCTAGTTGAACTCGACAATATTGCGGCGATCCCTTACCTTGTCTGAAGGTAATTTTAGAGAGATACTCAAAAGGCATCTGCTTCGCTTGCTACAATACCAAAAAGAACATTGGAAAAAACGTTGCACCATCCGATGGATTCAATTTGGTGATGAGAACTCAAAATTTTTCCAAGCAGTGGCCACTGAAAGATATAGAAAAAACTTTATAAAAACCTTGCAAGACCATCATGGAGTTGAAGTGGAAGACCACACAGCAAAAGAAGCGATCCTGTTTGACACATACAAAGACAGACTAGGATCTTCTAACCCACAACCGATGAAGTTTAACCTCTCACAAATGCTCCGACAAGAGGTTGATTTTCACACCCTGATTACCCCATTTACACATGCAGAAATAGACGCGGTGGTCAAAGAAATGCCACCAGATAGGGCCCCAGGACCGGATGGGTTCAATGGAGCCTTCATTAAAGCTTGCTGGCCTATTATCAAAGATGATATTTATCAGCTATGTGAAGAATTCCATGAGGGATACTTGAATCTGGAGAGTATCAATTATGGACATATCACTTTAATACCTAAGAATAATGCCCCTGTAACAGTCAATGATTTTCGCCCGATCACACTTCTGAATTGCTGCCTCAAGCTTATAACCAAGATACTTGCCAATCGACTTCAGAAGATTATTTTAAAGATTGTTCATCGCAACCAATATGGTTTCCTGCGTGGTCGATCTATCCACGACTGCCTGGCCTGGGCCTTCAAGTATATTCATCAGTGCCAGGCGTCCAAAAGGGAGATTGTGCTACTGAAACTAGACTTCACGAAGGCCTTTGATACGATCCAACACCCTGCGATGCTGCAAATTATGAAACACATGGGCTTCCCACCCCAATGGCTGAACTGGATGGAAAATATCTTCTCATCGGGCAAATCATCAGTGCTTCTCAATGGGGTGCCAGGTCGGCAATTCCCCTATAAATGTGGAGTACGTCAGGGCGATCCACTGTCACCACTATTGTTTGTGTTAGCTGCAGACCTGCTTCAAACCGCTCTCAATGAGGCACTTCAAAACCACCTCGTCCAACATCCAATCACACCAAAAGGAAGTGATCAATACCCGGTGATCCAGTACGCGGACGACACGATAATTTTCCTTCCTGCCTGCCTCAATCAGCCACCAAGATCAAACAGATTCTTGAAGACTATGCCGCTTCTGTGGGTCTCAAAATAAATTTTCATAAGTCAACTTTAGTGCCCATTAACACCCCTCAGGAAAAATGTGATGAGCTGGCAGCGATCTTTGGTTGTGTTCAAGCAACCATGCCTTTCACTTACCTTGGGCCGCCCCTAGGTACCACTCGACCTACGGTTTTGGACCTGACACCGTTTGTCTGCAAGGCAGAAAGAAAGATTACTGCGGCCATGTCGCTCATGTCCTACGCGGGAAGATTGGCCCTCTTAAACTCACTCATCACATCGCTGGCAATCTACCCCATGGGCACTTTGAGACTCCCTCCAAAAATCATTGAACAACTGGACAAGATCAGAAGATACTGCCTCTGGAACAAGAAAACTGAAAATGGAGAGAAATGTAACTCATTGGCTGCCTGGTCTATGGTTTGCCGCCCAAAAAAGTGCGGTGGCCTAGGGGTTCTGGACCTTCATATCCAAAATGACGCTCTGCTGCTAAAATTCCTGCACAAGTTTTACAATCAGCAAGACACACCTTGGGTTAGCCTCATCTGGAACACATACTACACAGACTCTGTACCCCATGCAACAGAAACCTGTGGATCCTTTTGGTGGCGAGACCTTATCCGATTAATGCCAATTTACAGAGGAGTAACCCAAGTCAATGTACACAATGGTAGCTCAGCCCTTTTCTGGAAAGATGACTGGAATCATTCTATCTATGAGGAAAAATACCCAAGAGCTTTTTCTTACTGCAAGAACAGTGACATTCAGGTCCAAGCCTTCCTTACCATTACGGACCTGGCAATAACCTTTCATCTCCCACTTTCTGTACAAGCCCATGATGAGCTACGACAAATTCAAAGGGAAGTTGCCAATGTGGTTCTGACAAACGAGAATGACGCATGGATCTGCTGCTGGGGCGCACACAGTTTCAAAACGACTGCGTATTACAACTACTACTTCAGAGACATAAAGGCACATGTGGCTTTCACCTGGCTGTGGAAAACTAAGTGCACGGCAAAAATTAAAGTTTTTGGATGGCTGCTCCTATCTGACCGCCTCAATACAAGGAACATGCTAAAACGGAGGCATTACAACATAGGGACCAACCTGGACTGCCTGCTTTGTGGCCAACACATTGAAGAAACAGTGGAACACCTTTTCTTCCACTGCTCGTTTAGCCAGTCCCGCTGGAGGATATTGAACATCACATGGAGCAACCACAGTCATCGCCTCCACCTACTGGAAAAATTGAAAGAAAGACACCATCGCAAAACGATCATGGAAGTATTCCTCCTGGCAGCTTGGAGCTTGTGGAAAGAACGCAATAACAACCATTTCAGGAACATACGACCGTGCATTGACACATGGAAGGAGAGGTTCACCAATGACTTTCGAGATCTCCTACACAGACTACCTGACCATAAAAAACAACTTATCCATGAAACTTTGGTTGCTATACATTGATCCTATACATGAGGGGAGCTATATAGGAACCCTTGCTAAGGATCCTCCATTCTGTAATTTGGCTATGTAGATGTTTCTTTCATTGCTTCCCCCCCACCTTGTACATATGTAACAAACTTGGTTGTTTGGTGGTAATACAAAAGCAGTAGGAGCCTTTCCTACTGTCCTAACCTTCAAAAAAAAAGGTTTACGCAGGGTCTTAATCTGAAAAGAATCCTTGCGACGGGTCCCTACTGCACGTCTGCGCCTGTGTCTCCGTTGTACCGTTATCTTGGACGGGTGTGCACGTTGTTCATCTGTAAAAAGAGAGGAACTTAGTTTGAAAGGAAATCGTGCGAGAGAAAAAAAGTGTATGAAAAATATTAATAAATAAGTAAAGCGGAGTTTATATTAGCTCATTGTTGCTTGTACGCGTAGCCCCTTGTGAAGGGGTGTGCAGCTAGGGAGCCCCTAGCTTATTTATGCCGGACTCGTCTAGCCGTGTCCGGGATCTTTAAGTGACCCTCGCAATGAAATGATGCCACGTGGACCGGGCATCTTAAGTGTAAGAGACGCGTAATGTGGTATGGCGTTGAAGCGGACAAAAGCTTCACGTCCCAATAGTGCTTGATAGCTACTTTTGAATCGGACGACATGAAAGGTTAGGTTTTCGCATCGGAAGTTGTTCGGTGACCCGAACACAACTTCTAGTAATAAGGATCCTGTGCACTTGGCATAAGGGCCTGGCGTCACTCCTTTAAAGGAAGTGCGGCTATGTCTAATTTTAGTAAGGTCTATCCCCAACTTGCGGATTGTGGTTGGATATAGCAGGTTTAAATCGCTGCCTCCATCCATCAGTACTTTTGTAAATTGTAGTCCGTCGATTATAGGATCCAATATCAGAGCAGTCCATCCTGCATTTCGGACACTTTTGGAATAATCCAGGTGGTCAAAAGTTATTGGTTTTGACATCCAATCTCGAGGTTCCGCTGGGGTGGACCGTGCGGGACCCGTCTTAGCGGGTGCCGATTTTTTCAGATATCACCAAGTGAGTTTACTGCTTTGACTTCTTGTGGGAAAGTCTTTTATTTTCGGCGCTCTGCTGGTGGGGTTTATCATCATCCTCGCTGATGCGCCGAGCCCTTGTGTTCGGCGCTTAATCAGCCGACTGCTTTGAAAACCCAACAATCTCAATGGGTGTGGTTTGCGTGCCTTCCGGTTACCGTGGATTTGACATATCCGATCCAAAATTTGTTTTAAGTTGGATAGCTCATCACCGTTATCCTTAAGAGGCAGTGTTTTGTTGTTTGGCTGCGAGCTTTTGAATCCGGCGTTGACCGCCGTGTTCTTTGGGCTTTTCTCTTTATTCCGGCGCTGATCTTTTCTGCGCCGTGATTTTTCCGTTTCCATCTCTAATCTCGGATGTACTCGGGTCGCTGGTGCTGCATCTTGCTAGCCAGCTATCTTCCCCCGCACAAAAGTGGGTCATGAGGCTTGTTAGCGCGGACATTGTCCTCGGCTTCTCTTGGCCGAGGTGTCTGGCGAGCCATTCGTCTCGGACGTTGTGTTTGAAAGCTGCTAATGCTTTGGCATACGGACAGTCGACTATTTGGTTCATTTTAGTAAGGAACCTGTTCCAGAATTTGCGCGCTGACTCTCCGGGCTGTTGAGTTATATGACTTAGATCATCTGCATCCGGAGGGCGGACATAAGTCCCTTGAAAATTTGCTCTAAACGTGTCCTCAAGCTCTTCCCAACTTCCAACAAGAGTTTTCGGGAGGCTTTTGAGCCAATGACGGCTGGCCCTTTGAGCTTGAGGGTAAATATTTTATGGCGTGGAGATCATCTCCTCTAGCCATGTGTATGTGTAGTATATAATCCTCTATCCGCACTCTGTGGTCATTGTTCCGTCGTAAGCCTCTATGTTTATGGGTTTAAACCCTGCTGGGAATTCATGATCCAAAGACCTCATTGGTGAAACATAGTGGGTGTGCGGCGCCCAGATTTGGGTGTACCGCTGTCTTCAACACTTGACGGTTGTGTTGCTTCTGGGCCCTCTTTTTGGCCCAGTAAATGGACTGGCTGGGCCATCTGCTTTTCCAGGTCATGAGTCGGCTTGTGTGCGGTGCCGCTTTTAGATTTTGGCCTATCATCTGGCCGCCTATCCGCCAGCGCCTCTTTGTTTTTGACCGTGGGGCTCTATGGCTTCCTCGTCAAATTCTGGCAGCAGCTTGTGCTTCGGGTAGCTCTTTGATTGATGGCCATTGCCGTATTTGTCTGCGGTTTTGAGCACTTTGCTCCACCTCATTCTGAGTATGTCTTCCGCTGTTTTGAGCTTTCGTTTTTCCTTCTTCAAACTTCTTGCAGTGGCGGCGAGTCTGTTCCGAAGGCTTTTATTCTCCGGTGGTGTGTCCGACGTGAGGTCGTCTGGACTGTTGGTTTCGCCGGGCATGGATTTATTATCCGACTCGTCCTGTTCGGACGGTTGCTTGTCTGCGTGTTTGCCGTCCACTGGTTTGCCCTGCTCTATTGCTGGGTCATTAGGAGCGCTGTTGTTGTCGAGGCGGGACTTAGGGCGGCGTCTGCGTCGCGGTTTTGGTTGTTTATCGGCGGGATTATCTTCTGCCGCGCCCCATTGGTCCTCGTTATTGCTTCCTTTTGGGGTATCCACCATGTATACGTCGTTTGTTGGGGTGGTCTTCCAGCGTCCTGTAGGCGCTGGTTCTTGTTCGTCTCCGGCATCGTCGTCCATATCATCGATATCTTCGGAGTCGTAGTCTAGCATGTCTGTTAGATCGTCGATCGTGGCTACAAAGTGGGTGGTGGGTGGGCCTTGAATTTCTTCGTCGTCCGTATCCCAACCGTCCTGGCCATAGTCCGGCCAGGTCTCTCCGGATAGCGAGAGATGTTTTAGCGAATTTAGGATGTCGCCAAAGGGCGAGTGTTGGAAGATGTCCGCGGCGGTGAACTCCATGACCGGCGCCCAATCAGATTCGATTGGCAGGGGCGCAGGAGGTTCGGAGTCCGGCAGGAGTCCGCACTCGAGTCACGAAGCCGCAAGGGATAACGTTAGTGTTCGGCTCCATCGCCGTGGAAGTTGCAGCCCTCGAGGCGGTGTCCAGCCACCGGTCCTCGATCTGGGCGATCGGCTCCGGGCTAAGGGCTGGACCGGATTCATATGCGGCCACCAAGGCACTGTCCGGCGGCAGAGCTATATCATGCCCATCGTGACAGTGCGGCACGCTCGGCTGTGGCTCGAGTCCATCGAAGATCAAGTCCCCGCGGATGTCGGCCATGAAGTTTAGGCTTCCGAACCTGACCTGACGGCCAGGGGCGCAGCTTTCAATCTGCTCCAGATGGCCAAGTGAATTAGTCCGCAGTGCGAAGCCGCCGAATACGAAGATCTGTCCGGGGAGAAAAGTCTCACCCAGGACAGCGTGGTTGTTGATTGAAGAAGCCATCGAGCCTATCGGTGACGACACAGAGGAACTCTCAATGAAAACACCAATGTCGATGTCAAAACCGGCGGATCTCGGGTAGGGGGTCCCGAACTGTGCATCTAGGCGGATGGTAACAGGAGACAAGGGACACAATGTTTGACCCAGGTTCGGGCCCTCTCGATGAAGGTAAAACCCTACGCCCTCCTTGATTAATATTGATGATATGGGTAGTACAAGAGTGGATCTACCACGAGATCAAGGAGGCTAAACCCTAGAAGCTAGCCTATGGTATGATTGTTGTAATGGAGGTTATGTCCTACGGACTAAAGCCCTCCGGTTTATATAGACACCGGAGAGGGCTAGGGTTACACAGAGTCGGTTACAATGGTAGGAGATCTACATATCCGTATCGCCAAGCTTGCCTTCCACGCCAAGGAAAGTCCCATCCGGACACGGGACGGAGTCTTCGATCTTGTATCTTCGTAGTCTTGGAGTCCGACGGACGATGATAGTCCGGCTGTCCGGACACCCCCTAGTCCAGGACTCCCTCACTTATGATGATGCTAGTACCTTGCTTGATGATAATGTGCCACTATGTGAATTTCTTGATGAACAAATTGCTAGAGTAAGGCAACATGATATTGTTGAAACTGATGATGAGCTTGAAACTAAAAATCTTGAAACGCCTATTAGAACTAGTTCTCCTAGATATGAATTGACTAAGGTACCGGAAGATTATGTTATGAATGAGGAGACAACTAGAGTTATTCTTGCTTTTAAGGATAGAGAGGATCTAGAGAAATTATTATGCAAGTATAAAGAAAAATCTTTGAATGCTAAAATGAAATGTGATCCTAAGTTTACTACTTCACCTATCTTTGTTGATGATAAGGATTATGAATTCTCTATGGAACGAGAGTTAATTACTTTGGTTGAATCTGATCCTTTCCATGGTTATGAAACTGAAACTGTTGTGGCACATCTTACTAAGTTGAATGACATAGCCACCCTTTTTGCTCATGATGAGAAGATTCACTGTTACTATATTCTCAAATTATTTCCATTCTCATTAAAGCGTGATGCTAAAGCTTGGTACAATACTCTTTCTCCTAGTTGTGTGCGTAGTCCCCAGGATATGATTTATTACTTCTCTGAAAAATATTTCCCTGCTCACAAGAAGCAAGCTGCCTTACAGGAAATATTTAACTTTGTGCAAATTGAAGAAGAGAGTCTCCCACAAGCTTGGGGGAGACTTATCCAATTGCTTAATTCTTTGCCTGATCATCCTCTTAAGAAAACTGAAATACTTGGTATCTTCTATAATGGACTAACCGATGCTTCTAGGGATTTCCTAGATAGTTGTGATGGTTGTGTTTTCAGGGAAGGAACTATCGGGCAAGCTGAGAACTATTGAATAACATATTGAGAAATTATGATGATTGGACTCTTCGTGAACCACTGACTAAACTCACTCCAAAGAAGAGGGGTATTTTATATCTCAGCCCTGAAGATATGCAAGAGGCGAAGAAATCTATGAAGGAGAAAGGTATTAAAGCTGAGGATGTCAAAAATTTACCTCCTATCAAAGAAATACATGGGCTAGATACACCACCACCCCCTAAGGTGGTAGAGGTAAATTCTGTAATGAAATTCCATGATAATGATAATCCTCACAATATGCACCCTAACCAACGCATTTATGAGTTTGAAAATTACATTAGAAAGCAAGATCACTTCAATGCAAATGTCATGAAACAATTGAAATACAATTCAGATATGAATGCTCGCTCAAGTGACTTGTTATTTAGAATCTCAAATGATGTTAGTGGTGTAGGGAAGCATGCTTCTATGGTTCAAACTCAGTTAGAACAAGTTGCTAAATCTCAAAGATAGTTGCTTGATGAAATGAATAATAATATAAGTGACTTTGCTATTAGAGTAGCAACTAGAGGAGGTAATCTGACTCAGGAACCACTATATCCTGAGGGACACCCAAAAAGAATTGAACAAGACTCTCAAAGAATTAACATTGATGCACATAGACCTTCTGAAAAGAAAAAGAAGAAGAAGAATGATAGGACTTTGCATGCCTCTAGTGAACCTGAAGTAGAAAAACCTCCTGATAATGATAATGAAGTTTCTATCTCTGATGTTGAAACTCAATCTGGTAGTGAACACTCACCTTCTGATAATGAAAAAGATAATGATGAGGTTCATAAAGACACTCAAATAAATAATAAAGAACTAGAAAATGATGTTGAGATAGAACCAGCAGTTGATCTTGATAACCCACAACTCAAGAATAAAAGATATGATAAAAGAGACTTTGTTGCTAGAAAACACGGTAAGGAATGAGAACCATGGGTTCAAAAATCTATGCCCTTTCCACCTAAGTCAACTAAAAAGAAAGATGATGAAGAATTTGATGGCTTTGCAGAAATTCTTAGGCCAGTCTTTTTGCGCACTCGCTTGACTGATATCTTGAAAATGCCTCCCTATGCAAAGTATATGAAAGACATCATCACCAATAAGAGAAAAATACCAGATGCTCAAATCCCCACCATGCTTGCTAATTACACTTTTAAAGATGGAGTACCTGAAAGACTTGAAGATCCGTGAACACCAACTATACCTTGCTCCATAAAAAGAAACTATGTGAAAACTGCTTTGAGTGATTTGGGAGCTGGTGTTAGTGTTATGCCTTTCTCTTTATATAAAAGACTTGATTTGAATAAACTCACACCTACAGAAATATCTTTGCAAATGGCTGACAAATCAACTGCCATACCTATCGGTATTTGTGAGGATGTGCCTGTTGTTGTTGCTAATGTTACTATTTTGACTGACTTTGTTATACTTGAGATGCCCGGGGATGACAACATGTCGATTATGCTTGGTAGACCATTCTTGAATACTGTAGGGGATGTTATTGATTGCAATAATAGCAAGATCACTTTTCATATCAATGGTAATGAACATATGGTGCACTTTCCAAAGAAACAATTCCAAGTGAATGGTATTAATGTTATTGAAAAATCTCCTACAATCACTATTGGAAGTTTTCAACTACATATACCTACTGTTAAAAAGAAATATGAAATGCTTACTGTTGGGGATATTCATATCCCCGTTGAGGTAACTTAGTGATTTATGATAGTTCTTCGGTTTCATGTTAATCGAAAGTGGTTGTTAATAAGACTTGATCAACTTTATCAATGGATCATTTTTGAGAGGTATGAAATTGATGAATTTAGTAAGCACTACCTTTTTTTCCATACCTTTTGTTTTCTATTTTTATTAGTTAAATAAAATAAAATGCCATGTTTTGTTTGTTTTTTTAATTTCTCGTGGAATTAAAAAATGACCCAAAAATAAAAGTTCTTGGAATGCTCTAAAAATTTAATACGATTTTTTCTGAATATTTAAGAATTTTTGGTGCAAATAATATCAGAGGGAGGTGCACCAGGTGGGTACAACCCACCTGGGCGCGCCCTGGTGGGTTGTGGTCCCCACGTGGGCCCCCTCACTTATATCTTCATCCCACATCACCACCTACCTCCAGAAAAAATCACCATTTCTCTCTCTCTCTCTCTCTCTCTCTCTCTCTCTCTCTCTCTCGTGTTCATGCTCTCAAACCCACGGATTTCAATCTCTTTGCTCGAAGCTCCGTTTTCGAAACTGTTTCGGGGGATTGTTTCTTGGTATGTGAGTCCTCTATTTGTCCAAGTAGTTTTTGCTTTAGTGGTTTATATTTGGAATAATTAGTTGCTCTTGTTGCTGTTGTAGATGAGCTTGCATGTTGAGTTCTTAGAGTTCTAAGTAGTTTGAATGCTTGCTATGGCCTCTATGCATCCCTATGAGTAGTTGCCTTCAATCTTGTGAAGTTTTGTTGAGAAAAATTTTGTGAACTAAAATTTCAAAATTTTGTTCATAGGAAAAAGATGAGTATCTTTAGGAAGTTTGCTTCCAAGAAGAACTCCAAGGGAGTTATCGGGGAGTCATCTGATAGTGATCTCCGCACCCGGAGAATGGCAGAGATACGACTATGCGAATGGCCGCATAACCCGTTCATGGAAGGGGCCAGAATCCTTCAAGAATTTGCACAATATGCTGCTAATGCCGGCCTCACTGACTTCATCGCAACTGAATGTGAACAATATCATCTCCTCACAAACTCCTTTGTGCAAAGTTTTAATTTCCTTCCTAGGAATAATCCCCCTGAAGTGCAGTTTAACTTATACGCTGAACCCCATCATATACCGCTTACTGAATTTTGTGACATATGCTTGAACCCTTCCGATGGGAGTTTAGCAGAGCCTAGATCTGTAGACTTTGAAGGCTTTTATTGCACTCTGACTGTAGGGGATGAGAGAGGGGTTTCAAGTGTCACCGCTACTAGCTTGCATTTTCCTGCCGTGCATTATTTTGCTCAATTCATTGCAAAGTGCTTGCTTGCTATAAAGAAGGTGGGTGCACTCAGTCCCCAGACCTTGTTGTTTTACGCCGTGCACTCCAAGGCGACACCACTTATAGCTTGGGAGCTATTGTGAGCTATTGTGGCACGCCGCCTCCACATTAATAAATCCAACGGCAAAATACATGGTGGTATTTACGCTACTCACTTGGCTAATTGCTTTAACATTCACATACACCAGCATGATTATCCTTCGCCCAAGGTTCACCTAGATCGCGTGGCCATGGAACGCCACCAGTTTATTGCAGGGGATTACCTAACTTTCCTATTCCTTATAACTTGGTTTTTAGTGTGAAAACTCGACATATTATTCCATTGCCTGCACCTGCTTTGTTTGATCCTATTGCCAGGGGTGGATACAGGATTATGCCTGCACACATTGTCGCCTACCAGAACAACCTGGCTGCAGCACAGGCTGAGCCTCAACAGTGGGATCCACAGGTGCCCGCTCCTCGACATTTCAACATGGGACCCCCTATGGTTTCTTCGACTACTGATTACCAAGTTAGGCCAAAAGCCTAAGCTTGGGGGGGGGGTACATATTTCCACCGATGTTACATTCATGTTCACACATTTCATTTCTTGGTGTTCACACGCCTTCACTATATTATCCATGCTATTTTTTCTCGTTTTCTTCTTGTGTGTTTGAAAAACTTTGAGAAAAAACAAAAATATTTCCTGCTTCTTTTTGTTTTTTTCTTCCTAGTTTAAATTGTTGTAGCACTAAAAAGAAAATCCAAAAATATTTCCTTGTTCTTCTTTTACTTGTTGGGAGCTTTCCCATGTAAATAGTTTTTCTCGTTTTTCTTTTTCCCTTTTATTTGCTTGTTCAAGAAAAACCAAAAACTCCAAAAATATTTCAGTGTGTTTCTTTGAATTTCTTTTCATTTTAATGAGTCATACCGAGGACAAGACCACGATGAAAATGTTGAGTGGCTCTCATATGCAGTATTGTTGATCTAACAAAGAGCCCATTTTACCTTGTCTTCTCCCGTTGAACAAAATGTTTGCAGATTCTAGCTTAGTCCATGGCACTCTTGCACTATTATTATTTTCATATCGTTAGGTTGTGCAAGTGAAAGGCAATAATGACGATATTTGATGAACTGGTCGTGGCAGAGAGAAACGGGTATGAACTCGACTTGTTCTGCTTTTGTAAATATGTTTAACCTAGTATCCATGACTCAGCTCATTATGATTACACATGTTTGCAATGACAATTAGATATTATAGTTTCTCATGCCATGCATAAGTAGCTAGGAGTGGATAATGATTTATCTTGGATGTCAACATTGTGTTAAAATGATTATGATGTAGTATGATGATATGTTATCCTCCTCTAAATGTTCGAGTGGCTTGACTTGGCACATGTTCATGCATGTAGTTGAATCAAAACCAACATAGCCTCTATGATATTTATGTTCATGGTGTTCATATCCTACTCACGCTAGTGTCCAATATTACTTATGCATAATGCATGTTCATGACCGTTGTTGCTCTCTAGCTGGCCGCTTCTCAACCTATTTGCTAGCCTTCGCTAGTACTAAGTGGAAATTCTGCTTGTACATCCAAAACCTGAAACCCGATTTATTCTAGATGAGTCCACCATACCTACCTATATGCGGTATTACCCCACCGTCCTAAGTAAATTTGCATGTGCCACCTCTAAAAACTTCAAATAAATATCCTTTTTGTCTGCCTGGATTGTTCATAGAACGACATGAGGTAGTTGGTATCTTCCATGCTAAGCGGGTTATTCTTGGGTTGAGTGTTTGTTCATTCTCCATTGCACGAGAAAGGGGCGGTAATAGGGATTCCTAGTCCCAAACTGCAAACAGAAAAGAGCTTACAAATAATCAAACAAAAACAACTACAGAGTTATAACCTTTACTTTATCACTTGGGAACCGCCAATAATGTGTTTAGCTTGGAAGATATTCATAACTAATGGTCGTGAAGTAAACAAGAAGGGTGCATTTCTCAAATTTTCATTTACTCTGTTTTAAAAACTTGAGCTCTGGCACCTCTCTAAATCACTGCTTCCCTCTGCGAAGGGACTATCTATTTACTTTTACCACTAAAAAAACACACATTCGTGACATTTTGGGCCGAACGAAAAAAAATTCTGTCATGCTTATGAAACTTCTATGACAATAATTGTGACAAAACCCAGTATCATCATAGATGTGGTGGGCTCCTACTTCTATGACAAAAAATCATGACAGAAAATGGGCTTTTCTTCCTGGGCGGGCCAGAGACGCAGCTGCATGACATTCTTTGGGTCTTCCATGATGGAAAAAACCATGGTAGAAGCGAGGGCGAGGAAAATGTCGGGGAGTTCCCGGTTACGGTGGGTGGTCGGGGCCGAGCGATGCGCATTTCTCTCATACACGTACACGCGTGGGTGCGAGGCATTGGGCTCTAACTGAACCCGAGCGAGGAGTTCGCCTACTGAACCCGAGCGATTGCACTATAGGCTATGCCTTACTGAACCCGAGCGATCAATCGACCTGGCTGTTAACTGAACCCGATCGAGCGATTCCTTCACTACTGCTGCTAAATGAAGCCGATCGAACCTGCTGCCTCTTGATGAACAATGAGCATTGTTGGGGGGTTGGATGAATAGTTCCCAGTGGGGGTTGGATGAACAGGACCCCGTGGTAGTAGAGGTCGTTGCCGCTAGATGAACAGGATCCCGATCGAGCCAGTTGGGGGTGGATGAACAGGACCCCATGGAGGGCTGGATGAACAGCAGCCGGTGTAGGGCTGGTTGAACAGTAGCCGGTGGAGGGCTGGATGAACAGTAGCCCATGGAGGGGTTGTTGAACAGGTCCCCGTGGAGAGGGCTGGTTGAATAGTAGCTGGTGGAGGAGCGATTGAGGCTGGATGAACAAGAGCTGGTAGAGGAATGAGGGAGACGCCATGGATGAACACTCGCAGGTGGAGGCTGAAGGAGGTCGACAGTGGATGAACAGTAGCCCGTGGAGGCTGGAACGAGGCAGTAGACGGTGGATGAACAGTAGCCCGTGGAGTCCCGTTTTGTGGTATGCCACACCCCTCCCGATGAATAGGACCCCCATTTCGACCGTAGGAGTTCGAAAAGAAGTCCATTTCCTCCGTTTTGTGGTACACCACACCCCTCCCGATCAACAGGACCCCGTTTTGACCGTAGGAGGTCGAAGAGAAGTTTGTTTCCTCCGTTTTGTGGTACGCCACACCCCTCCCGGTGAACAGGATCCCGTTTCGACCATAGGCAGTCGAACACAAGGCCATTTCCTCCATTCTATGGTATGCCATGCCTCGTTTCGGTTGTTCCGTCCAGGCTGGTTGGCTCCCGATGAACACGATGCATTTCGTTGCCTCCTGATGAACACGACGACGTAGTTTCTTCGTAGCGACTCAGCCGGTTGGCTGCCGATGAACAGGACACCGTCGCTGCCTCTCCATGTACATGAGCCCTGGCATACGTATGCGCGAGTAGGCGTTCAAGACCCCGCCCATATGTACGTACGTGGTTGTATTTACTTTCTTGCATCCTAGCTATACATACATGTACATGCCATGTCCGCGCCTCTACCACGACACGTGCCCTTCCTTACTCGGCCACGGTTCATCGCTGCAGCCTGCAAACAGACCGATCGACCTGTATGTATGTACACGTTCGCGACCAAAATGACAACGCTACGTACGCTTCGACCAGGTAGGTCCCGACTGTCAGGGAGGATAAGAAGGAACTTCCTTGCATGCGAAGATGTAGCTGGTGGGTCCCAGCAGTCAGGGGGGAAACATTTTTTTTCATGAAATACGATGGCCCATCCGGTGGGTCCCTGCTGTCAGGTGGAGGAATCATTATTTTGCGTGTAATAAGGTTGCACTTCCTTGCTGCGGCCGTGGACCCAGCTGTCAGCCTCTCCACGTACAGTACTTTTCTGATGGAAGTCATTCCGTGACCACATTGACCACGCCGCGCGGAGAGCACCAAGGCGATGGACGACGGCGAGGCCTAGGAAGGAGACGACACGGAGCGGGGGAAGATGCGGCAGTGGATGCCCACGCGGAGAAGAGTACGAGGGTTCACTGGTTCGGCTACAGTGTGAGGCTGTCGTCGCCGCAGAATAACAGGGGGTGTGGGTGAGTAGAGGGATGCCCTGGCCAGCGGTGGGAGTAGTAGGGCGGTGAGGCCTTCGCGGCAGCACAACCGACCACGGGAGGTAGGAGCAGGCGGCACGACCGGCGCTGGTTTGGGCGGCTGGAGCAAGAAGACCAGAGGTTGAAGAAGCACTACGACCGTTGGATGGACATCGTACGGTCACTGCAGCTAGAATCTTTCATATTGACTAAGTTGACAAAGCCCTTCATCCGTGTCAACTTAGTAGGCCCACAAGTCAGCCTCCCACTATGGTGTGCCCCAGCTAGCAGGGGGAGTATTCATTTTTTGTGTGTAATAAGGAGGCACTTCATTGCATGCAAAGATATAGCTGGTTGGTCCGAGCTGTCAGCGGGGAGATGTTTTTTTCGCAAAATACAGAGGCCCTTCCAGTGGGTCCTAGCTGTCAGGTGGAGGAATCATTATTTTGTGCGTAATAAGGAGGCATTTCCTTGTGTGCGGCCATGGACCAAGCTGCCAGCCTCTCCACGTACATTCCACTTCCGATGGTTGTCGTTCGTTGACCACATTGACCACGCCGCGGCAAGAGCACCAGGGCGGTGGACGACGGTGAGGCCGAGGAAGGGAACGACACAGAGCCGGGGAAGACTTGGCAATGGTTGCCCATGCGGTGGGGAGTACGAGGGTTTCTGGTTCGGCTGCTGTTGCCAGAAAATAACAGGAGATGTGGGTGAGTAGATGAATGGCCTGACCAGCGATGGAGTAGGGTGGGGCGGTGCAGCCTATGCAGCAGCACAGCCGGCCACGGGAGGTGGGAGCAGGCAGTCCTACCAGCGTTAGTTTGGGCGGCGGGAGCAACAAGATCAGAAATTGAAGAAGCAGCACGGCCGTTGGATTAACATCCAACGGTCACTACTACTAGAATCGTTTGTGGACTAAGTTGACAAAGCCTTTCATACACGTCAACCTAGTAGACCCACAAGTCAGCCTCGAAATCTGTCCCAAACAGCATACAACCCGAAATTTCTAGCCACATTCAAATTAATTTAAAAACTAGACATACCTTAATTTAAATCCAATGAAATTTTACCCGCACAAAAACAATGAAATTTAAAATATCAAAATCCAAAAGAAAAAAGTATTTTGGAACTAATTGCATGTTTGTTATATTTTTCATTTTACAGCCCATTTATTATTACTTATAGCCCATTTCTTATTACTTATAGCCCATTTTCTGGGCAAGCCCGAATGCATCCCTCCTCATCTTGAAAGATTTCCGGCCCAACAGGGTGTAGAAAATCAAGTAGGCCTACGTTGGTTATTCTGCAAAAAACAAAACAACTGGGCTAGCCATTTTCAGAAAGGAAAAAAATGAACTGGGATGGTCATGTGGTAAACATATCAAATAAAAACATGGGCTAGACAGGCTACAACTCCTGCACAACCCAGTTGATACCCTTCTCTGTCTCAAAAAAAAACTGCGCGCGCTGCTTGTCGCGGCCGAATGGGCGGCGCGGCACCTATGGGGCCGGGGCCCCTTCGTGTGTTCGGTACGGGGGCGGAGGACGCGCGGAGAGCAGATCGAGGCGATGCACGCGGGGGATTTTTACCCAGCTTCGGGCCGCGATGGTCGCGTAAAACCCTACTGCTGCATTGTGTTGTATTTGATCTTGCTCAAGAATGCGAGCAAATGGTGGCGTGGTGTGCGAAACCGGCCGAATCCCAGGCGCTAGAGTTGCCAAGGGTTCGAACCTACGCGAGAGTCGTGAAGTGTGGAACCCCCTCTACGTTGTGCATGGGCCTCCTTTTATAGGGTAAGGGGTCACCGACAGTGTCAACGTGAGGTAGAGGGGTAAAACGAAAAGAGGTGGTAGTTGGAACAGCAAGGAACAAAGGCAGCCACAAAGGATTCTACCTACTTTTGACAGAGGGGACAAGAGCATTAAATGCCTGCCGCCGTCACCCCAAAAGCTCCCGCCTTGCGCCTCCGCTTGCCACGGCGATGAAGCCACCACCTTGAGTGCCACCGCACCTCCATGCAGCCCAGCCACCCGCCACGCTGCTCTCGGGAAAGCCGAGGGCGACGCTGGGCAGATGATCTGGAGGAGGGCACGCGGCACAGCCCTCCCGGCAAGTACCTTGCCGGGTCTTGACCTTGCCGGCCCTAAGCTTGTCGGGCTTGTAGTCTTGTCGCCTCCGGCCTCGCCGACGCCAGACAGCTAAAGGCGTGTCCTCCGTGATATAGCTTTCTAGTCTCCCCGGCGAGCTCCTCTCGCGGGCCTTGCATGGGTGATATAATCTTGAGCTCGACGGCCCTCCCGCAAGCTCCTCTTGCCGGGTCTTGAGCTTCGCTCTTGTACACTTTGTTCTTGAATGGCTTGGTACGGAGTGGGAATGGTCTCCGGCAAGCACATGGTGGACCTAGCTGCGGGGAGCTGCGGCTGCCCGTGCACAAGTTGGGGTACTGAGGTACCCCTACCTTAGTACACCGACAGGAGCCCCCGGGCCTGGGCCATACACGGTGCCGAGCGCTGTTGGGCCAGGCCCAAGACAGTGCACGGGCACACGAAGCCCATGGTGCGTCGACTCCACTTCCGTCTCTGCCGCCTCCCCGTGCAACAGCACGCGTCGATTGCGGCGTCGTGGGATGGGACGTGCCCACGTCCTTTAATGGGAAGGGCGGAACGCCCCCCCACTTCCCCATAAAAACAGAGGAAGTAGGCGCGGTTCCCCTCCATCGCTTTCATTGCTTCTTCTTCCTCCTCCAGAAATCCTCTTTGCGCCGCTCAGATCTCCCCGCTGTTTCTTTCGTCAAGGGCGCTGCCGGATTCTTCATCCCCTTCCTCGCCGCTTCCGCCATGGCCCCAAGACCGAAAGGGAAGGAGAAGGCGGAGAAGACCAAGAAGGAGAGATCCGAGCAGGCGGAAGAGCTCGCCCAGATGCGGAGGGAGAACGCTGCCTTCCGCCGCTGCTCGGCGTGGAAGAACTCGGGCAAGTACTTCTTGTTCTCGTCCAAGAGGACCTCAGCAGATCCTCGCACTGTGCTCATCCGCCGCCACCATGGACAACTATCCCAAGGGGTACTATTTCTTCGCAGCCTTCTTCCACCGCGGTCTTTGTCCTCCTTTTTCTGAATTTTTCATGATATCATGAACACATATGGCTTCCACCTTCTCGATTTCACCCCCAACGCCGTCCTCACAATGGCGGTTTTCGCACATATGTGTGAGAACTTCGTAGGGATCCACCCAAATGTAGCTCTGTTCAGGCATTTCTTCACCCCGAGAGCAGAGTCTCGCCCCCTCTCCGAGGGATTTCTTGGGTTTTCCGTCTCAACCTCAAGAGGTCAGATTGCCGGGAGCTCCGCATCAAGTGGGAAGAGTGGCGCGCAGATCGGTGCTGGATCGCCGAGGACGAGCCGCAGCCCTTCACCGGCCCAAGACTACGCCCATTGAGCGCTGCAGAGATTGGAGCGAGCTGACTCGACGACGCTAAGCTCGACGCTGCCCTCATCCGGATCCTTCGCTCTCCGACACGCTGGGCTGTCCATTGCAGCAAGAGGCGCAGACTTTCTCCGCCGCCAGACGCTTCTCTCCAAGACAGTAAAAAGACCGCCCGGGAGTATGGCGCGCGGGGATATAATGAGGCTGCGACCGGGCTGAACTTCAATTTCACGACGCCGAGCCGAGGGGATGGTCCGGAGCTTTTAAATACGACCCGCCCATCCAGAGTGGTTCAGCTTCCCGGGAGTGGTGCCCCTTGCAATAACGTAGCTCGATCGCCTCCTTGCCATGATGCCCGCGGTGACTCACACGGCGTGGAGCGCTCATGGATTCCGCCGAGCCGCCTCGACATCATCAACTTCTTCGACACCTCGAGGAGGTGGCGAAAACAAAGACGAGATCCGGGCCGACACGGGACACCACGGACCAGAGATCGCGTACATAGCCTCTCGGGCGAAGAGGCCGCTGCAGCCGCAGCGCAGAAAATTCGGTTGCACGCCCGAGGAGGCGGATGCTGCGGAGGAGTCCTATCAAGCGGAGGCGGCGGAGATCTGCAGACTGCTGCGACTTCCTCCCGGCACGCTTGCCGGGGTCCCTTCACTGAGGCACTCCGGGATCCATGGAATCGTGGCTGAAGTCGCGGCAAGCGGTGGTGCTGCCGGAGCGAGCAGAGGCGTCGGAGGGAGCGGAACGCCAAAGGAAAAGGGGTCGCAGCGCAGGGCGCCGGGCCCGGCGAGCCAGCCGGCGAGGAGGAGGGGGAGAACGTCGTGGTTGCCGATGACGCCGGCGGGTCCACGGACCTTTATGACGACGACGTCTCCTCGCTGCCGAAACCTCCCGCCCGGGCGAGCCCCAAGCGCTCTCGCTGAAGCGCCCCGCAAGGCTGGCGGCGGAGGCGAGTACGCAAGCCCCCAAGAATCGCCAGCTCGCCGGGCAGCGCAAGCTTCCCGGGGGAGTCGAGCCGCGCCGGGGGCGACCGACGCACCAGACGTGGCGGAGGCGACCCGCGGGCAGGCCACAGCAAAGGTGCCTCATAAGTCGGCGCCGAGCGGTCAGGGGCCTTCTCGGAGCGGGGCGGCGGCCCCGCCCACTTCTCGGGTTTCGGCCGCCACAGGGGCCGGGTTCGCAGCCCCTGTGCCCGAGGATCGCCAAGCGCCCGAGAGGCCTTCCGCCTCGCCTCCTCGCACCGACGCAACCCAGGTGCAGTATGACTTCTCCGCCTTGAGCGAAGACGACGAGGAGGAACATGAGTGAGTACCCAAGATCTTCATCTCCTTAAATTTTGCCTTGATTATTGTTGAGGCTGATCTTGCTTCTGTGCTGATCTCAGGACCTTGACTGAGCGGGCGGCGAAGAAAGCCAAGGTGCCCGTGGTCGAGGTTGCAGACGACTCGCCCGGCGAGGCAACCGGAGACGCGCCGGATCCAAGCTTGCCGGACCCGCGCGACGCCCCGAGGAGTAGCCCCCAGCGTGAGTCTGGGTCCCGCATCTTCGCTCGCCGGGCGTGTCTGGAGATTTCATCTCGTTTCAATGTCTTGACGCGCTTCTCTTGTTTTGTGCAGAGATGGATCCGCAGCGGCAGGAGCATCCGGAGGCCGCCTTTGAGGAGCCAGCGGTCCCTCCATCCCCGCCAAGGTTGGACTCTCCGGCAAGGGAGAGCGTCCCGCCAAGGGCGGGTACTCCGCCAAGGGTGAGTACCCCGCCAAGGGGGAACAGCCCGCCAAGGCGGCTATTCCGCAAGGGACGGTTCCCTCGCAGGGAGTCCGCCAACAAGACGCCCACTAAGGTAAGTTCTGCGACTTCGCTTTCTCGTGTCGCTTTTTGGATATTTGCTTGAACTGCTTTTGCTTTTTCTTCTTCTTATAGATCCTCCTCCTCCCCGAGCAGATGGAGACGGAGTTCACATCCGAGGAGGAGGGGGCGGGCGGCGGCGGCGACGACGCCTGTTGCCGAGGACGCGCGGAGCCGCTGAGCCACATGCGCCGGAGGCTTCTGCCGCAGCGCAGCTGCCGGAGAGGGAACGCGACCGCGCCATCGCCCCGAGGTCGCGGGAGCGCTAAGTGTTGCGCTGGTCACCGACCCTCCGCCGGAGAAGGACGGTCCGGTTATTACTTGAGGCCCCTAACGGCGCCTTCATCCAGATGTCGTGGGGCCCTCGTCGCGATTCTCGCGAGGGCGAGGCCTTTGATGGGGAGATCCGCCTCCGCGGGTTTGAAGGTTGTCGAGAGACCAAGGGAGCGACGGGCCTGATGAGGAGAAGCTGCCACCAGCCTCCTGCCCTTTACCGGCCAGGTTGGCGGCTTGCTTCCAGGAAGCCCTTGCCGCCAAGGCCGCCGAGGAGATGGAGAAGCGCTGCGGAGCTCGGGCCGCCATCAGGCTGCTCTCCCGCTGGTGGCGAGAGGCGCGAGCAGCTCGCCGGGCAAGACGAAGCAGGGCTGCCGGAGAAGGCCGAGGTCAAGAGCAGCAGCTGCTCGTCGGAGTGGAGCTGTCCCGCAAGAAGGGAGTTTATTCAGCGGAAGGTCGTCCTGATGCCCACGAGGAAGACCTTGCCGCCGGGAGCAGTGCCCTTGGCGGGAATTGAAGGAGGCGAAGACGCCGCGGCGGCCGCAGAGGCCGCCAAGGAAGATCTCGCCGCCAAGGTCGCGCAACTGGAGGAGCTGCTGAAGGCGGACTCGGAGAAGATCGCCGCGCTCGCCACGGAACGCGAGAAGCTCGTCCACACCAACTCAGAGCTCCAGGCGCGTCTCTCTGAGAAAGGCGACGAGCTGAAGGCTGCCAAGGACTCCGCCACGGATCTTGAGCAGAAAATTTCTGCGCTGAAGGACTCGCTCGATGCAGCCCGGGACCGGGAAACCAAGCTGAAGGAGGAGCTCCGCGAGGAGCGATCCTTAGTGGCCGGTGCCAACAAAGCAGCCGAGGACTTTCGCCAGATTGCCGAGATATGGACCGAGGATTTGGTGTCTTCGTGATCCGCTTATCGACCAGAGCTGCCGGGCGCCAAGCCGAGCACCTCATCTATTCCCGGACCCAAACCTCGCCACAAATACCAAACTCAGCCTCTTCTTCGGGGGGTCGCGCCAGCTCTTGCAAATCATGGAAGAAGATCCTCAAGAGCTCGCCGAGGAGGCACGCCACCGTCTTGGCGCTGGAACCATGGAGCGCGGTCGACGAAGATCGATACCGCAACCCCGGTATAAACCTCTCCAACGCCCTTCGTGACCTTGCCGCCGACGCGACATGGAGGCCTCAAGGAGCAGGTCGCCCATATCATCGCCAAAGTGAACAAGATCCCCAGGATGGAGGGCGACCGCGTAGACTAGGCCTCTTTTATCTTTATTTCCTTTTGTTGCTGCACAGGTCGCTATGAACTTGTTAGTCATCGCGACAAGTTATCCCTTGTATGATATTACCTTTATTTCGATCAATGGTCGCAGAATCAACTCCCTTGTTTTGATTCTCAACTTTGTATGCTTCAACCTTATGCTTCTAGGAAACCTGCCGGCAAGGGGCAAGGCCTTACCGGCAAGCAACCTTGCCGCGGGCAGTCGCAACACACTTAACTTGCTGAGTCGACTCAAACACAAGATAAGGGCACGGCTATCCGTCGGTAGGTTCCTCCGAGCACAGGTTTTCCATACAAGGTGCGGTTGTTCAAGGAAGGCAATCTCAAAATTTAAAATTTTGAGCTGCGCAAATCCCGACAACTTATCTTTCGTGACCTGCGCGTTCCCCGGCAGGCTTCTCTTTCTTGAACAGCACTTGGAGTGCTTGGTTTATCCTTCATTTCCTCCCCCCCGGCAAACTTGTGCGCGAGGAACATTTCTTTTGCTTAAGAAACAAGGAGAAAAAAGAAGAGAACGAGCACGTAGCCTTTTGACGTGCTATTGCTTGTCGGACATGCGTGCCATACGAAAGATGCCAAATAACTCATGCAAATAGCAAAGAAGAGCATGGGAAAAAGGCAGATAACGCAAAACACGGAAACTTTATTGCTGCACGGGGTCTGCGCCCGGCTTTGTACAAAGGGTTACATGCAACGGCGGCAAAGCTTTTGTACAAAAGGTGGTTGCCGAGCGGATCACGGCAACCGCGCTTTATGGGTAAACTTTGCGAAGATGCTCTATGTTCCAGAGTTACTCATCGGCAAGCCTTCTTCGTCTCGAGCCGACAAATACGGCCTCGTGACTCGCCTCACCCGATAAGGGCCTTCCCACTTCAAGGCCAACTTGTTGGAATTCTTGGCGGACTGAACGCGCCAAGAACAAGGTCGCTTTCCTCGAGACTCGGCTTTGACCTTGCGGCTATGATAGCGGCGCAAGGCTTGCCGGTATCGAGCAGCTCGCAAAGAGTTCGAGACGCCCCTCCTCGAGGAGCAATGCGCCATCTTGTCGCAGCTTGCTCTTGCTCAAGCTCATCATAAGCGAGCACTCGAGGAGATCCGATACGAAGTTCCGTGGGGAGAACCGCTTCGCCCATAGACTAGAGCAAAGGGTGTCCGCCCGTGGCTCGATTTGGTGTCGCTCGATTGACCAAAGAGCCGCAGCTCCTCTATCCAATTTCTTCCGCACTTGTGCAGCCCGTCGAAAGTTCTTGTCTTGAGTCCGCGCAGCACTTCCGCAAGATTGGCCCTTTCGCTTGACCGCTGCTCCTTGGGTGAGCAATGGTTTAAATGCACCTTGGCGCCAAGGTCTTGGACATACTTGCATGAAGGTGCGGTCAGGTGAATTGTGTACCGTTGTCGGTGATAATCCGTTAGGGATCCCAAACGGCATACAATCGACCAAGAACTTGATCGCCGATCAGGTTGCCACCTTTCTCACCGGCTCTACTTCGCCACTTTGTGAACTTGTCGATCGCTACGCACAAGTACTCAAAGCCCCGACGGCACGGGAAGGGGCCGAGGATGTCGAGCCCCTGCATCGAGAAGGGCCAGGACAAAGGGATTGTTTGGAGAGCTTGAGCTGGCCGATGAATTTGCTTTGCATGGAACTCGACACGCTTCACACTTGGTTACTAGTGCGCTTGCATCTTGAGGGCTTTCTTGCCAAAGAACCCTTGCCGAAAGCTTTTCCGGCAAGTGCCCTTGCGCCAATGTGGTGGCCGCAGATGCCTCCGTGAATCTCTGCCAACAGCCTTTGTCCATCTTCCCTAGAGATGCACTTCAATCTGACACCATTGAGCCTTCTTCTCATGCATAGCTCGTTGTCCACTAACCGGTACATACTTGACCGTCTCGGTTATCTTTTCTATCTCTTCGTGGTCGCCGGAAGTTCTCCGGTTTGCAGTGAAACGGACGATCTGCTGCGCCCATGCCGGAGCTCGGGCTCGACGGCAAGGACTAAAGGCATGAGGGCCGCTGGGGAACCTCACCTGCGTAAGAATCTCTGCTCCGCCGAGTCTGAAGGTCCTCGCAAGCTTGCCGGGCAAGGCTTGTCGGGAACATTTGCTTCGATCGCACAGATCCGATGATCGGCAGGAGCAGATTGTTCTCGGCGCTCGCCGCTGATCCTGGGACCTTGGCGGCGCCTCGGAGGTCCGCCGCAAGTAGTCGCCGGATATCAACTTTCTTTCTTGGACTGCCCAATTGATGGCGCAACGGAGGGTTGAGTCAGCTTGAGCAAGAAGGTCCTCGGTTCCACAGTAACTTCATTGAAGCACGCTTTGAAAGGCCGTCGCAATTTCATTCTCGAGCTCTCGAACGTGCTCCATCTCGCAGACCTTCAAAGTGCTCCTCAAGCTTCCTCACTTCATCTACATAGGCTTCCATCAAAGGGCTCGATAGTTCTTGTTAACTTGCCGACCACCAACCGAGAATCTCCCCGACAACCAACTTCTTGATCCCAAGTTCGCCGCAATCCCGAGGCCGCAAGCAAGCCCTCATATTCAGCGGTGTTGTTTGTCGCTTGCTCCCTTGGGAAGTGCATCCGGATAACATACTTGAGGTGCTCTCCGTGGGCGCGATGAGTACGACGCCGCACCGGCGCCTTTGTAGCGAGAAGGCACCATCAAGTACATTACCCATTCACTGCCGCTTCTTGTGTGGGTGTACTTGTTTCTTGAACTTCTTCATCGTGTTGGGGTCCACTCGCTATAAATTCTGCCAGAGTCTGCTCAGATGGTTGAAGTACTTTCAAACTTGAGTCCAAGCTCGACAACTCCAAAGGCCCACTCAACGATCCTGCTGTTGCTTCGGGTTGTGCAATATCCTCTTCGCCGGAAGCGAGTGACCACTGTTATCTCGTGTGCTTGGAAGTAATGGCGCAGCTTTCTTGAGGCCATGAGAAGGCCGAAAAGCAACTTTTGTACACCAGAGTATCTTGATCTGGCTCCCTGGAGAAGGGAGCTTACAAAATACACTGGACGCTGCACCATCTTTTTCCGCACCTCATCTTGCTCCTGCGCAGAGTTGTCCTTGTCGGGGCCAGAGCTTGTCGGAGCAGCCCCCTGCTTGTCGCTGGGCTGGCTTGCCGGTGGTGCAGCCTCCTCGTCGGACTCCCTCTCCGCTACTAGCGCAGCACTAACCACTTGGTTGGTTGCCGCTAGGTATAGCAGCAATTTCTCCTGTGGTTTAGGTGCGACAAGTATTGGGGTGGATGATAGGTATCGTTTCAAGTCTTGCAAAGGTCTGCCTCCGCCTCTGGAGTCCATTTCATGGGGCCTGCCTTCTTCAAGATTTTGAAGAAAGGTAGGGCGCGCTCTGCAGACTTTGAAATGAACCTACTGAGGGCAGCCACGCAACCCGCGAGTCTTCTGACATCCTTGACCCGCTTCGGGGCTTCAATCCGCTCAATAGCTTTAATCTTGTCGGGGTTGGCCTCGATCCCTCTCAGGATACAAAGAACCCGAGAAGCTTGCCGAGGGCACCAAGACGCACTTCTCGGGGTTCAACTTGTCAGATCTCTTGCAGGTTCTGAAATGTCTCTTCCAAATCTTGGATCAGCGTGTCCCCGCTTCTTGCTCTTCACCACGATATCGCCCATGTAAGCCTCTACATTTCGTGGATTTGTGGCTCAAAAGCAAGATACACTACCCTTGCAAATGTCGACCTGCGTTCAAATTCAAATGGCATGCGATGAAGCAATAGGTGCCACATGGGGTGATAAATGCGCTCTTCTTCATCTTCTTCAGCCATGAAGATCTGGTGATAGCCCGAGTACGCGCTTCAGAAAGCGAGTAGCTCACACCCGGCAAAGGAATCGACGATCCGGTCGATGCGCGGCGGGGAATGGATCTTTGGGACATGCTTTATTCACATCGGTGAAGTCTATACACAGCCTCCATTTCCGTTAGCCTTGGCGCACGATTTAATCGGATTTGCTAACCACGCCGGATGGATCACGCCCGACTAGGCCTGCTGCCTCTAGCTTCTTGATTTCCTCGCCGATGAATTCTTGGCGCCCACGGCTTGCTTCCTTACTTTTTGCTTGACGGGCGCGCGATGAGGGCAAACGCAAGCTTGTGCTCAATTACTTTCCTGAACACCGGGATGTCGATGGTTGCCATGCAAACACATCGACATTCGCCCGCAGAAAGCAACGAGCCGCTTTCCTATTTGTCGTTGCCGCGGCAATCGATGGTGAAGGTACCACCGCTGCCGCCCCTCCTGGCGGCACCTTCTTGGTCGCCGGTGGAGCAGCCATTCCCTTTTATCCTTGCGGTGGAGCTCGACGGGCGCCCTCGACAAAGACAGCGCAACACCAAGAAGGGTGCTGTTGCCGGAGTGGGTCCCGGAGCGCTTGCCGGACTTGGTCTTCGCCTTTTTCCCCCTGGGAGCTTCAGCGGCAAGTGCATCTTTGTCGGCCGCTGCTGCTGCATCCCGGTAGATCTTGTCGGTACAGATAAGCGCATCTTTCTTGTCGCCAGGATGGTGATGACGCTTATCGCCCCGCATCTTGAGCACGCTAGGCATAATGGGAGGCTGCCATGAACTTGGCGAGGGCAGATTTGCCGAGTATTCCGCAGATGGCAACGGAATATCGGCGACGTCGAAGGTGACGTGCTCGGTCCTGAAGTTGAGCTCCCCGCCAAAGGTCACCGGCAGTGTGATCTTCCCCTTGGGCCTGCTCCTTCCCGGGTTGATTCCTTGGAAAGAACCGGTTTCTTCGAGCTCGTTATCTGGGATTTGGAGTTTCTTGATCACAGCAGAGGAGATCAAGTTTAGCCCGGCCCCGCCATCAACCAACACCTTGGTGACCTTGAGGTTGCGGATGGTGGGTGAGACCAGCATCGGCAGACACCCGACCGCGGTGGTGCGGTCGGGGTGATCCTCAAGATCGAAAATGATGGGCGTGCTGGACCATTTGAGGAGCCTGCGCGACTCTATGGGCGGCTCAGCTGCATTCACCTCACGTGCCCACTGCTTTAGTTGGCGGTGGAGGTGTGCAACGAGGCACCACCGCCGACGCGACAGACCTCCGTGGCCTTCGAACTCCTGCTCACCGTCATCCTCATCCTCCACGCCCTCTTCGCCGCCTTCTTCATCCTTGTCGCGGCTCGAGAAGGTCGATCACCTTGTCGCCGCTTGGCCTTACCGGGTCCTCCCGACCGATTTAACGGCCGCTTCTTGCTCGGTTCTCCTCCGCCACCTTGGGCCCTCTCCTTGTCGCGCCTCTCGATTCAGCTTTACGCTGCTCGACGAGATAATCGACGCTTGCGCTTGTAGAGGTCGTGGCCCTTGGTGCGTGGATTTGCAAGATTGCTTGCGGGCGCCACGCTTGTCGGCCGCCGCCAGGCAAGCTCCTTGCCGAGCTGCCACCAGGTTCCGCTTGGCGGGAGCTTCCTTGCCGGACTTTTCGACGGCAAGCACCTGTTCCTTGTTCTTCTTCCGAAGACCTGCCGGGGGCGCTTCTTTGCCGGGCGACGCTGCCGGAGTCGCCCCTCCTGCGCCAAAGATCCTCCCCGGAGCCTCCTCCCCTCTTCCGCGTCGCGATTTATCACCATGGCATAAAGCTCGCCGACATCCCGGATCTTGGTCATCGCCATCTCTTCACGCATGCGCGCGTTACGCGACGTTTCGGTGGAACGCGCTGATAACCGCGCAGGTGGACGCCGAGGATGTTGTGTTGCACACGGTGAAGCGTTGGATGTACTTGCGCAGGGATTCTCCTTCCTTCGGGCCAAAATGTGGAGATCACTTTCTTGGCCATGGGGTTTGTGGCCGCCAAAGGAAGGCACCAACAAACTGATGACAAAGATCCGCCTAAGAGGAAATGGAGCCCTCCGGCAAGTGCATAAGCCAAGAACGAACGCTCGCCTAAGCACGAAGCGGAAGTAGTTCGCCGTAATCTTCTCGTCGCGCCCGCAGCCTGACCGCGATGGTGTAGATACCGAGAAACTCCGAGGGTGCGCCTTGCCGTCGTGCTTCTCCGACGCGTCGGGCTTGAAGTTCTTCATGCTGGACCGACGCGCCAGAAGCTCCCGGTGAACGCAGGGCAGCTCGCCGCGACGGACAAGTCGCTGGCTCGCGGGCGCGCGACGCCGACAAGGTTCCCAGCTCTGGTCTGATTGCCGCCCGAAGTCTCGGCGGCGCCGATCGTGGTTCGAAGGCCTCTGCCGCCGCCGCTGAGGACTGGCGCTGATCCCGACGAGTCCGCGGGTCCGACGATGCCGTAGAGCCGTTGTCGGCGTTGTTCCGCGGGCGGCGTTTTCGCTTCAGGGCGGGTGTGCAGTGGTTGCACCCCGGCGGTCTGTTGCCGCTGGCCTTCGTCTTCTCGGCTTTGTCGCGCCGTGAGGCCGCAGTTGTTGCCGACGGTCGTTGTTGGCGAAGGCAACCAGGCTCGATGGTAGCCCTCCGCCTCGGCCTTGTCCGCCGGAGGAAAATCGAGAGCATTTGCGCCCCGTGAGCGCTTCGCAGGAGTGGAGGGAAGCGGAGAGAACGGTGCGGGAACGGACGCGCTCGGACTCCTAATAAGTGTTTGAGGGAGCAGGTCCTCCTCGGGCGCCTTTCGCTTTGCCGTGTCCGGACGGGGTCCGGGCGCCCCGCGAGCCTCCGGCGCGTCCCCTCGCTTCCAAAGAAAGCGGATACCACCTCCCGTGGTATGGCGCTGCTGGTCGCCCGGCGCCGAGATGGGCGTGGGTCTCACGGAGGCCGAGGCGCGTCCTCCGCTCGTCCTCGATCCGTGGCACCGCGAAGCGCCCTCATCGGTGTCCACCCTTCCGCCGGCGTCTCCTCCGCCCGCCGTTGGTTCCGGCGGTGGCGGTTGAGACGCGGACGGGCCCGCAACCTTTGAGGCCCTCGTCTTCGGGGCCATGACGCAGTTGTCGACGAAGCTGTCGATGAAGCTGGAGAGGTTGATGAAGAGTGCTGGCGCGCGAACGCCGGATCAGGTCCGCACAACCTCGACGCCCCCTACCTGGCGCGCCAGAGATGTCGCGGCCGAATGGGCGGCGCGGCACCTATGGGGCCGGGGCCCCTTTGTGTGTTCGGTACGGGGGCGGAGGACGCGCGGAGAGCAGATCGAGGCGATGCACGCGGGGGATTTTTACCCAGCTTCGGGCCGCGATGGTCGCGTAAAACCCTACTGCTGCATTGTGTTGTATTTGATCTTGCTCAAGAATGCGAGCAAATGGTGGCGTGGTGTGCGAAACCGGCCGAATCCCAGGCGCTAGAGTTGCCAAGGGTTCGAACCTACGCGAGAGTCGTGAAGTGTGGAACCCCCTCTACGTTGTGCATGGGCCTCCTTTTATAGGGCAAGGGGTCACCGACAGGTGTCAACGTGAGGTAGAGGGGTAAAAACGTAAAAGAGGTGGTAGTTGGAACAGTCGGGAACAAAGGCAGCCTACAAAGTGGATTCTACCTACTTTTGACAGAGGGGGACAAGAGCATTAAATGCCCGTCGCCGTCACCCCAAAAGCTCCCGCCCTTGCGTCTCCGCTTGCCACGGCGATGAAGCCACCACCGTGGAGTGCCACCGCACCCTCCATGCAGCCCAGCCACCCGCCACGCGTCTCTGGGGAAAGCTGAGGGCGACGCGTGGGCAGATGATCTGGAGTGAGGGCACGCGGCACAGCCCTCCCCGGCAAGTACCTTGCCGGGGTCTTGACCTTGCCGGGCCCGGAAGCTTGTCGGGCTTGTAGTCTTGTCGCTCTCCGGGCCCTCGCCGGGACGCGTACAGCGTTAAAGGCGTGTCCTCTGTGATATAGCCTTCTAGTCTCCCCGGCGAGCTCCTCTCGCCGGGGCCTTGCATGGGTGATATAATCTTGAGCCTGGAACGGCCCTCCCGGCAAGCTCCTCTTGCCGGGGTCTTGAGCTTCTGTCTTGTACACTTTGTTCTTGAATGGCTTGGTACGGAGTGGGAATGGTCTCCGGCAAGCACATGGTGGACCTAGCTGCGGGGAGCTGCGGCTGCCCGTGCACAAGTTGGGGTACTGAGGTACCCCTACCTTAGTACACCGACACTGCTGGGTCCCTATTGTCATCCTCACCATGTACGGTCATCTCCTTATTCCTCGTGGTTGTTGACTAATACGTGTCCGTCGTATCTATAATTTTTGATTGTTCCATGCCAATATTATTCGACTTTCATATGCTTTTGGCAACTTTTTATACTATTTTTGGGACTACATATTGATCCAGTGCCCAGTGCGAGTTCCTGTTTGTTGCATGTTTCATGTTTCGCAGAAACCCAATATCAAATGAAATCCAAACGGGATAAAACGGACGGAGAATTATTTTGGACTATTTGTGATTTTTGGGAGGAAGAATCAACGCGAGATGGTGCCCAAGGTGGCCACGAGGGTGTCCCACGCCACCACTCTAAGTGGGCGTGCCCCTGACCCTCGTGGGGCCCTCGTAAGGCGGTTGATGCTCTACTTTGGCCGCAAGAAAGCTAATTTTTGGAAAAATATCTAGGCGAAGGTTTCAATCCAATTGGAGTTACGAATCTCCAGATATAAAAGAAACGATGCCAGGGCAGAATCCCAGAACGCAGAAACAGAGAGAGACAGAGAGATAGATCCAATCTCGGAGGGGCTCTCGCCCCTCCCACGCCATGGGAGCCAAGTACCGGAGGGGAAACTCTTCTCCCATCTAGGGATAAGGTGAAGGAAGAAGAAGAAGAATAAGAAGGGGGACTCTCTCCCCCTTGCTTTCAGTGGCGCCGGAACGCTGCCGCGGGCCATCATCATCACCGCGATCTACACCAACACCTCCGCCATCTTCACCAACCTCTCCATCACCTTGCCCCATCTATATTCAGCGGTCCACTCTCCCGCAACCCACTGTACCCTCTACTTGAACATGGTGCTTTATGCTTCATATTATTATCCAATGATGTGTTGCCATCCTATGATGTCTGAGTAGATTTTCATTGTCCTATCGATGATTGATGAATCGCTATGATTGGTTTAATTTGCTTGTGGTTATGTTGCTGTCCTAGTGTGCCTTCTTTGTCGCGCAAGAGTGAGGGATTCCCGCTGTAGGGTGTTGCAATACGTTCATGATTCGCTTATAGTACGTTGCTTGAGTGAAAGAAGCATAAACCCGAGTAAGGGGGTTGTGGCGTATGGGATAAAGGGGACTTGATGCTTTAATGCTATGGTTGGGTTTGAGAGGACATTTGTTCTACCTTTAGCTCCTCGTTGGGTTAGACACTCTTACTTGTCAAAAGAGGCTACAATTGACCCCGTATACTTGCGGGTTATCAAGACCTTTTTCTGGCGCCGCTGCCGCAGAGTCATAGCATGGGGTGAATATTCTCGTGTGTGCTTGTTTGCTTTATCACTAAGTAATTTTTATTTGCTGTTCTAAGTTGTTCTCTATCTTTAGCTATGGATATCACTACAAAAAAAAGACACATCCGTGACATTTTGGGCCGAACGAAATTTTTTTGTCATACATATGACACTTGTATGACGATAATTGTGACAAAACCCGGTATCATCATAGATGTGGTGGGCTCCTACTTCTATGACAAAAAATCATGACAGAAAATGGGCTTTTTGTCCTGGGCGGGTCGGAGACGCAGCTGCATGACATTCTTTGGGCCGTCCATGACGAAGAAAACCGTGGTAGAAGCGAGGGCGAGGAAAATTTCGGGGAGTTCCTGGTTACGGTGGGAGGTCGAGGGCCGAGCGATGCGCGTTTCTCTCATAAGGTACGCGTGTGTGTGCGAGGCGTTCGCTTAATCAACCCGAAGCGACAGACCGCAGCTACGTGTTATCAACCCGAAATATCAATCGATGGCTATTAATCGAACCCGACGAGCGATTCTTCGCTCTCGCTGCTAATCAAGCCGACCGATTGATGAATAAAGGAGCGATGGGCGCGTTTCTGGATGAACAGACCCGTGGTGTGGAGGGCTGGATGAACAAGAGACGGTGGAGGGGTGCTGTGGAGGGTGGTTGAACAGACCCCGTGGTGTGGAGGGCTGGATGAACAATAGACGATGGAGGGGTGCCCGTGGAGGGGTGGTTGAACAGTAGCCGGTGGAGTAGCGCGGTGGAGGCTAGATGAACAGGAGCCCGTGGAGGCTGGAGGAGGTCGATGGTAGCCCGTGGAGGCTGGAGGAGGTCGACGGTGGAGATGAAAAGTATCCCGTGGAGTCCCGTTTTGCGGTACGCCACACCCTACCGGCGAACAGACCCCGCTTTGATCAGAAGCGCCCAACACAAGTCCGTTGGCCCATTTTGCGGACGCCACACCCTCCCGATCAACAGACCCCGTTTCGACCGTAGGAGGTCCGTTTGCTCCGTTTTGCGGTACGCCACACCCCTCCCGATCAACAGGATCCCCGTTTCGACCGTAGTTGGTCTGTTTCCTCTGTTTTGTGGTATGCCACACCCCTCCCGATCAATAGGACCTCCGTTTCGACCGTAGGAGGTCCGTTTCCTCCATTTTGCGGTACACCACACCCCTCCCGATCAACAGGACCCCGTTCCGAACGTAGGAGGTCCATTTCCTCCGTTCTGCGGTACGCCAGGCCTCATTTCCATCGCCTGTTCCGTCCAAGCCCTCCCGATGAACATGACCACGCATTCCGTTCCGACCCAGCCGGTTGGTTCCCACGCGTTCCGTTGCCTCCCGGTGAACACGAGCATTTCGTTGTCTCCCCATGAACACGATGCATTCCGTTGCCTCCACATGAACACGACGCATTCCGTTGCCTCCCATGAACACGACGCATTCCATTGCCTCCCTATGAACACGACGACGATGTTTTTTCTATGTTCCAACTCAGGCATGTACACGAGCCCTGGCCATACGTATGCGCGAGTAGGCGTTCGAGACCCTGCCGTATGTGCGACGCGTGGCAGATTTTCTTTCTTGCACCTCGGCGCCATGCGTGCGTGTACATGCTACGTGCGCGCCTCTACTTCGACACGTGCGTGCCTCTACAACGACTAGTATATATGTATGTACACGTCCGCGACCAGAATGACAACGCTACATACGCTTCGAACAGGTGGGTCCCGACTGTCAGGCACTTCCTTGCCTGTGAAGATGTATCTGGTGGGTCCCAGCAGTCAGGGGGGCGAATCGCTTTTTTTGCCCGGACGCACTTCCTTGCGTGCGAAGGTGTAGCTGGTGGGTCCCAGCAATTGGGGGGCGAATCGTTTTTTTTCGGACGCACTTCCTTGCGTGCGAAGATGTAGCTGGTGGGTCCCAATAGTTAGGGGGGCGAATCTTTTTTTTCGGACGCACTTCCTTGCGTGCGAAGATGTAGCTCGTGGGTCCCAGCAGTCAGGGGCGAATCATTTTTTTCGTGAAATACGATGGCCCGTACGGTGGGTCCCCACTGTCAGGTGGAGGAATAATTATTTTGCGCGTAATAAGGAGGCACTTCCTTGTGGCTGCCGTGGACCCAGCTATCAGCCTCTCCACATACATTCCACGTCCGATGGAAGTCGTTCCTTGACCACGTTGACCACGCCGCGCCGAGAGCACCACGGCGGTGGATGACGGCGAGGCCTAGGAAGGGGACGACGCAGAGCCGGGGAAGACATGGCCGTGGATGCACACGCAGAGAGGAGTATGAGGGTTCACTGGTTCGGCTGCGCTGCCGTCGCCGCAGAATAACAGGGATGTGGGTGAGTGGAGGGATGGCCTGTGCAATGGTGGGAGTAGTAGGGGGCAGTGAGGCCTCCGCGGCAGCACAACCGGCCACGGGAGGCGGGAGCAGGCGACACGACCGGCGCTGCTTTGGGCGGCTGGAGCAAGATGACTAGAGGTTGAAGAAGCACGACGGCCGTTGGATGGACATTGTACGGTCACTGCAGCTAGAACCGTTTATATTGACTAAGTTGACAAAGCCCTTGGTACGTCAACTTAGTAGGCCCATTGGTCAGCTTCTGAAACGGTGCGCCCCTGATGTCAGGGGGAGGAATCATTTTTTGGGCGGGTGAAGCTAGAATATCCGAGATTGAAGAAGAAGCACTGCATCCGTTGGATGGACATCTAACGGCTACTGCTGCTAGAACCGTGTGTTGACTATAAATTGACAAAGCCTTGCATACGCGTCAACTCTGTTTTTTTAGGGGACGCGTCAACATAGTAAGGCCAGAAGTGTGTGGCAGAGAACTTATAGCCCATTTGAGATTTGTAAGAATGTGTAGCCCATTTTTGAATTCTAATGGAATTTACTACAGCCCGTTTACAGTTTGTTAAAAGTAGAACCCATCTCAACCAACCGTTCAAAACAGAATTCAATAAAATTTCCCACATTTTGATGGGATCCGAAATATTTTTATCCCGAATTTCTAGTCAGATTAAATACAATTTCAATATAAATTTATATTACGTAAAAATCCAACGAAACATTGCGCTTGCAACAATTAATGAAATTAAAATTTTCAATATCCAAAAATAATATTTTATAAAGTAATCACGTGTTTGGTGCATTTTTTTATAGTTAATGCCTAGTTTGTATAATTACATCCCATTTATTATTTTTAAAGCCCATCTTCTTGTTAAGCCTAATGCATCCCTCCTAGGAAAGATTTGCAGCCCAGCGGGGCGGAGAATAACAACTTGACCTTGCCTAGGTATTCCTAAAAAAAAGTATAGCCGGGCTAGCCATTTTTAGCTTGAAAAAAATTAATATCTCGGCTGGATATCTGTCCTGGGCTAGATGGGCCACAGCCCGCCCAGTTAATACCTACAGCGATGTTTTCGTTGTTGTTCAGAGGAGAAAAATTAATATCTGTGCTAAACATCGAAAAACTCTGTAGTGCTCACACCTCAAAAACACAAATACTGCTCGAGATGCTTGGTCCCAGCTGTCGGCCGCTTCTTGTGCAATTTTCTCGTTTATTGACTACTCCTTCTTTTCCGGCTTATAGTGCTCAATTCAAAAATCTCACAAATCAAGGTAGATGGCGAGTGGTGGAATACTTTTTGTAGTTCTGCAAAAGCCCCTAATTAATGCTCTTGTTATCCTCAAAAAATTATGTTTATCAATGCATTAATTGCAATGCATGCATGCATAAAGTACATGCATTGGTCAATTTTCTCTTAATACTTGCATGCAATGATTTAATGCACCTTGGAATCTGAACATGTGATGGAAAACAACCAAATTGAGCCTTATAAAATGGAAAAACTAAAATTTTGAGATAAACCCTATAAACCGGAAAGCAGGGAGTACATAAGTTGACAATGGTGTGGGACCGTGATGTCAGGAAACCAGGAGGAAGCAAAATAAATTATAGTTATATTCTGTTAATATTAGAAGAATAACTATTCTACACACCACTTCTGCACTGCACGCTCAACGCAAGTGCACGTCATTCTTTGAACCAAGTGTGCTGCAGTACTCACACGAGTGAACTTCTCGTCGAAAAAAACTGCACGCGTTATTTTTTCGGTACTGTTTTTGCTCTAATTTTTTAACCATATCAGAATGAGGCGTGTAATATACCGTTGAAAAGCTATGGATTAGGCACAACTTAGACATGTTGAACACTTTTGGAGATTCCACACGGTTTAAGAGCAGTTTTAAAAATGGTGCGGCCAATGACGAATGGCAGCGAGCGTTTTTTCGCGATTTCTTCTAAGCCGCTCGTCGGAATGAAGCAAATAATACGACATTGGATAGATATCATTGAGGCACATCTTTTTCATATATAAATGTTTCTCTAACTCCTTACGGTTTAAGAGCAGTTTCAAATTTACTAAATCGCGGAATTTTATTTTTCAAATTTTTTCAAATTTTCGGTACTGTTTTCGCTCCAGATTTTGAACCGTTTGTCGAAACGAGGCGTGTGATGCACCGTTGGAAAGCTACAAACAAGGCGCAACTTTCATATGTTGAAATATTTTTGAGATTCCTTACGGTTTTATGTTAATTGTGAAAATCGTGCGGCGGATGATGAGTGGCAGCGGCCTTTTTCGCGAGTTTTTTGCAAACCGCTGGTCGGAATGATTCAAACGATACGCCGCTGGAAAGATATCAACGAGACGAAACTTTTTCATGTAGAACAGTCTCTGTAATTCTTTACGGTTTAAGAGGAATTTCAAATTTACTGAAATGCGGACACTCTGTTTTTCATGACACCCAAATCGACGTGGGTACTTCATCCGACTGAAAACCGCACTGCATCGGTCAAAAAACCGCACTGCATCGGTCAAAAAACCGCACTGCATCAGACGGCTAAGAGAACTGCATGGTTTCTTTTATTCAAACATAATTTTTTCAAGGACGAGAAAATAGAGTGCACTTCACATCGGGTGTAAATGAACCACAACAGTATCAAGAAGTGAACCGCATTACTTTTTTTCGCTTTCGTAACAATTTTTTTTGCACTTATGGGATGAACAACATCACACAGCCGACCGCACTACTTCAGAATGAAAACGGCACTACATCGGACGGGCAAGCGAGCTGCATAATTTCTTTTGTCGGACGTTATTTTTTTCATACGAGTTTTATTGTCTTTTTTTTAATTTTTTATGAACAAGAGTGGACCGCATAGACGAGGGCAAGTGAACCTCGACATGTATCGAAGTGGACCACTTTACTATTTTTTTGTTTACCTAACCTTTTCGCACTTCATTTTGTGCGCGAGTGAAAAACACCACTCTCTAAAGTGAGCCACACTCGAGGACCAAACGC
This sequence comes from Aegilops speltoides, assembly GCA_021437245.1. Classification (NCBI taxonomy): domain Eukaryota; kingdom Viridiplantae; phylum Streptophyta; class Magnoliopsida; order Poales; family Poaceae; genus Aegilops; species Aegilops speltoides. The sequence continues at coordinate 129,272,373 of CM038143.1, read as the reverse complement.
ACCGCAAGTGTTTACGTAGTAGACTGAATTTTAAGACAGACAAAAGAAAATGCACTTCATACAAAGGGTTAATGAGCTGCGACACAAATTCTACTTTTTTTCTTTTCCGAGGCGACCCCCTGCCCTACAAGCAAAAAAACAGTGGATCGCGATAGAACCTCATCTGCACTGGAACCGCACGGCAGATGCTCATCCAAAAAATAACTTTTCTCAAACATGATACTGCCATTATGTACTGCTATAGTGAGCTGTCAAATTGCATCAGGGGCACCGCACTGATCGCCCTGGAGCGCAGTACAATTTTTGTTTGTCTTTTTTGATGTTTCTTCATTTCCTGCAAAAAAGTTTGGCAAACTGAATAGCAAACTATTGTGTTCTTAATTTTCCCTATCAAAAAGCTAAAAGGTGAACTATAACAACAGACAAACAAAGTCAAGTTTGAGCTTTTCTCAGATAACATACTGCACTGCATTGGGGCTCGTCGTGGACAGCACATCACCCCGATGGACTGCATCCTTAGCTGGACGACGAAGAATTTTGCTCCTCGGCGAAGAGGAGCTCATTTTCGTGGTCGAACCAAGCGAACTGCAGTGGATAGGAAGCCTAGCCACAGCAGAGGACACACGAATTGCAAGGCCAGCTGGATCTCGCCGGGAGGACCCTTGCCGAAGTGATGCACTGTGGAGAGCCACACATCACCGAAGAGGAGGGGAACAAGCCCCAGGTCTACGCCCTGGCCATGTTGCTGCACGAGGCGGCCTCCTGATGTTGTCGGGGGTGGACGAGCGCAACAAGCCCCGTGCTCCTACCCCCGGAAATCCACGCTGAAGCGCGTGAGCAGGGGCACTTGGCCCGCGACTTGCCGCCGGTGTGGGGTTAGTTGAGGAGGAGCTGCACCGGGGCGCTGCTGTGCCCAGATCATGGGGGGAGGCGGCGGATCCACGGGGAGTAGGTCAGCCCGATTCTAGTGCGGGGGGAGGTCGCAACGGATCCGGACTCGACAAACAGCAGGAGGTCGATGGCCAAGCCAGATAGGAGGAAGGGGGAGCTCACGCTGTTTGTCGGAGGGGATAGGATGCAAGCGCCACCGCTGGATGCCGAGGGCAGCAGCAGCGGGGCCGGTTGGGGCGGCCGCGAACTGCACGCTGAGCCACAACGAGCTGCAGGCCATCCAATCGAGCTTCATGTTTCTGACCCTTGCAGTTCGGCAAAGGGGAAGGGGAGCACGGGAGGAAGCAGGAGGGGAGGGACGTGGGGACGGCGGAGGAGAGGGGTAAAGAAGGTGGAGAGTGGGGCGGCGTGGGGATCTGGCAGGGGAGGTGGGGCGTGGGGAAGAAGGTGGTGCCTCTGATATCGACCGGATCTCAGGCTTGGCTCCACGGATCCGGCCGTGGCTCAGCTAATCCGGCGCACGCCTGACGAATCTGGGGAGGGGTGGAGCACCGTCTATCTCGGAGAGCTGGTGGCGCGCGGTGGGAGCTGGTGGCCTGGTGCCGCGTTGGGGGTGGTGGCCCGGCAGCACGGTGGGAGGTGGTCGTCGGCTGTGTGGTGGAAGATGGTCGGCCCCGCGATAGGATATGGTGGTGCGACCGCGTGGTGGGAGGTGGTGGCCGGCCGCATGCTGGAAGATAGCCGGCCGCGCGATGGGAGGTGGTGGCGCGGCCACGCGGTGGGAGATGGCCGGCGGCACGGTGGAGGTGGTGGCCCGACGGGGCGGTGAAGGGTGGGGTGCGGGGGGAAAAAGTGACGGGATGGGGAAGAGAGGCTGAGGGTGGTTTTGTTTTATTCCGTCACTCAGCGCGGGTTGGGTGTAGGAGTTATCTGGTGCGGTTTGCTTCAGCGTATGGACAAAGGCCAAAGTGTTAGCAGAATAAGACATTTTTGGTGTAGAATAAGGTCTTAAGGGGTGTTATCATAATAGACCCACCCTATATATATATATATATATATATATATAGACACACACACACACACTATTATATTACCCCTTTTGGATGTTTATGGGCTTTATTTTACACATTTATATCATTTTTGGGACTAACCTACTAACCGGAGGCCCAGCCCATATTGCTGTTTTTTTTGCCTATTTCAGTATTTCGAAGAAAAGGAATATCAAACGGAGTCCAAACGGAATAAAACCTTCGGGAGCGTGATTTTTGGAACGAACGTGATCCAGGGGACTTGGAGTGCAAGTCAAGAAGCAGCCGAGGCGGCCACGAGAGGGTAGGGCGTTCCCCCTCCCTATAGGGCGCGTCCCCTTGTCTCGTGGGCCCCTCGGGTGGCCACCGACGTACTTATTCCTCCTATATAAGCCTACGTACCTCGAAAACATCCAGGGAGCCAACGAAACACAATTTCCACCACCATAACCTTCTGTATCCGCGAGATCCCATCTTGGAGCCTTCGCCGGCGCTCCGCCGGAGGGGGAATCGACCACGAAGGGCTTCTACATCAATACCATAGCCCCTCCGATGAGTTGTGAGTAGTTTACCATAGACCTTCGGGTCCATAGTTATTAGCTAGATGGCTTCTTCTCTCTTTTTGGATCTCAATACAATGTTCCCCCCCTCTCTTGTGGAGATCAATTCGATGTAAACTCTTTTGCGGTGTGTTTGTCGAGATCCAATGAATTGTGGGTTTATGATCAAGTTTATCTATGAGAAATATTTGAATCTCCTCTGAATTCTTTTATTTATGATTGATTTATCTTTGCAAGTCTCTTGGAATTATCAGTTTGGTTTGGCCTACTAGATTGATCTTTCTTGCCATGGGAGAAGTGCTTAGCTTTGGGTTCAATCTTGCGGTGGCCTTACCCAGTGACAGAAGGGGTTGCAAGGCACGTATTGTATTGTTTCCATCGAGGATAAAAAGATGGGGTTTATATCATATTGCACGAGTTTATCCCTCTACATCATGTCATCTTGCTTTAGGCGTTACTCTATTCTTTATGAACTTAATACTCTAGATGCAGGCAGGAGTCGGTCGAGTGTGGAGTAATAGTAGTAGATGCAGGCAGTAGTCGGTCTACTTGTTGCGGACGTGATGCCTATATACATGATCATGCCTAGATAATCTCATAATTATTCGCTTTTCTATCAATTGCTCGATAGTAATTTGTTCACCCACCGTAATACTTATGTTATCTTGAGAGAAGCCTCTAGTGAAACCTATGGCCCCCGGGTCTATCTCTTATCATATTTGCTTCCAATCTACTTTTATTTGCATCTTTACTTTTTGCACCTATATTATAAAATACCAAAAATATATTTATATTATCATACTATCTCTATTAGATCAAATTTCGCAAGTGGTCGTGAAGGGATTGGCAACCCCTTTATTGCGTTGGTTGCGAGTTCTTTGTTTGTTTGTGTAGGTGCGTGGGACTTTTGAGGAGCCTCCTACTAGATTGATACCTTGGTTCTCAAAAACTGAGGGAAATACTTACGCTACTATGGTTGCATCACCCTTTCCTCTTCAAGGAAAACCAACGCAAGCTCAAGACGTAGCAAGAAGGATTTCTGGCGCCGTTGCCGGGGAGGTCTTCGCTCAAGTCAAGACATACCAAGTACCCATCACAAACTCATCTCCCTCGCATTTACATTATTTGCCATTTGCCTCTCGTTTTCCTCTCCCACACTTCACCCTTGCCGTTTTATTCGCCCTCTCTTTCCCAATCTCATCCTCTCTCTCTTTCGCTTGCCTTTTTCTGTTTGCTTGTTTGTTAGACCTTTTACCTTGTTGTCATGGCTAGCTTAGTTTTTATACCTTCGTCTCCCGACTTTGAAGTTCTCCATTTCAAGTAAATACAAGGAGAAAATTTAAAAGACGCTTGGTTTAGGATGTTAGAATCTTATCGTAGTTGTGATTTAGAAGGATATTTCAATATTTTAATTCGCAATTTTTACATTGGGTTAACCTTACCCCACAAACAACTCCTTGAGGTTGCCGCAAAAGGGGAATTTATTGAAATTGATCCTAGTTCCGCTTATGAAATTTTAGAGGGGATAGTAGGATTACTTCCCCGACAAGAAGGATCACCCTTCTCTCTTGAAGAAACCCAAATTTTAGAGAAATTACATGAATTGCAAAAACTTGTTAAACCATTTAAGAATATTGTTGGGAGTATCAACCGCATGAATAATTTGGTTACACATTACAATAAGCGGTTGGATGCCTTAGATCAAAGGATCTCTGAGCATGAAGGAAAATGCAAAGAACCTCCCGGGCTTGAGCATAACTCCATTAAAAAGTTGAGTGCCAAAGATGGCACTACTTAGATCTATCTTCGCTTTTATGCCTAGCTAGGGGCGTTAAACGATAGCGCTAGTTGGGAGGCAACCCAATTTTCTTTGTGCTTTTGTTTTTGTTCCTGTTTAGTAATAAATCTTGCATCTACCTCCTGTTTATATGTGTTTTTATCTTTTAATTAGTGTTTGTGCCAAGTAGAACCTATAGGATAACCTATGATGATAGTTGATTTGATTCTGCTGAAAAACAGAAACTGTGCGCGCACGAATTTAGTTTTGTTAAATTACAGAAACGTGCTTTTTCGTTGATTCTTTTTGCTGCTGATCAATAGACAAATTTTCCAGGACTTCCTATTTTGGTACGATTTTTAGAGTTCCATAAGTTTGCGTTAGTTACAGATTGCTACAGACTGTTCTGTTTTTGACAGATTCTGTTCTTCGTGTGTGGTTTGCTTATTTTGATGCATCTATGGCTAGTAAAATAGTTTATAAACCATAGAGAAGTTGGAATACAGTAGGTTTAACACCAAAATAAATAAAGAATGAGTTCATTACAGTACCTTATGTGGTGGTTTTGTTTTCTTTCACTAACGGAGCTTATAAGATTTCCTGTTGAGTTTTGTGTTGTGAAGTTTTCAAGTTTTGGGTAAAGATTTTATGGACTATGGAATAAGGAGTGGCAAGAGCCTAAGCTTGGGGATGCCCATGGCACCCCAAGATATTCAAGGATAGCCAAAAGCCTAAGCTTGGGGATGCCCCGGGAAGGCATCCCCTCTTTCGACTTCGTTCATTGGTAACTTTACTTGGAGCTATGTTTTTATTCGCCACATGATATGTGTTTTGCTTGGAGCGTCGTGTATTATATTAGTCTTTGCTTTTTAGTTTAACACAATCATCCTTGCTGCACACACATTTTTGGAGAAGCCTACTTGATTAGAATTTGCTAGAATACTCTATGTGCTTCACTTATATCTTTTGATCTTGATAGTTTTTGCTCTAGTGCTTCACTTATATCTTTTAGAGCACGGTGGTGACTTAATTTTGAAGAAATTGCTAGTCTCTCATGCTTCACTTATATTATTTTGAGAGTCTTTTAGAACATAATGGTATTTGCTATGGTTACAAAGTTGGTCCTAGAATGATGAGCATCCAAGTTGGGTATAATAAAAACTATCATGGAAAAAGAATTGGATGGTATGATCAATTTGATGCTTGATAATTGTTTTGAGATATGGAGGTAGTGATATTAGAGTCATGCTAGTTGAGGTAATTATGAAAAATACTTGTGTTGGGGTTTGCGACTCCCGTAGCATGCACGTATGGTGAACCGCTTTGTGATGAAGTTGGAGCACAATTTTATTTATTGATTTTCTTCCTTATGAGTGGCGGTCGGGGACGAGCGATGGTCTTTTCCTACCAATCTATCACCCTAGGAGCATGCGCGTAGTGCTTTTGTTTTTGATGACTTCTAGATTTTTGCAACAAGTACATGAGTTCTTTTGACTAATGTTGAGTCCATGGATTATACTCACATAACCCTTCCACCATTGCTAGCTTCTCTTGTGCCGCGCAAATTTCGCCGGTACCATACACCCACCATATACCTTCCTCAAAACAGCCACCATACCTACCTATTATGGCATTTCCATAGCCATTCCGAGATATATTGCCATGCAACTTTCCACCGTTCCGTTCATATGACATGCATTACTTTTTTCATATTGCTCTTTGCATGATCATGTAGTTGACATCGTATTTGTGGCAAGGCCACCTTCATAATTTTCATACATGTCACTCTTGATTCATTGCATATCCCGGTATACCGTTGGAGGCATTCATATAGAGTCATATCTTGTTCTAGCTTTGAGTTGTAATTCTTGAGTTGTAAATCCATAAAAGTGTGATGATCTTCATTATTAGAGCATTGCCTCAGTGAGGAAAGGATGATGAAGACTATGATTCCCGCCAAGTCGAGATGAGACTTCAGACTTAAAAAAAAGGCCAAAAAGAAAAAAAAGAAGGCCAAAGAAAAAAAAGAAAAAAAGAAAAAGAAAGAAAAAAGAGAAAAATAAAATGAGAGAAAAAGAGAGAAGGGACAATGCTACTATCTCTTTTTCCACACTTGTGCTTCAAAGTAGCACCATGATCTTCATGTTAGAGAGTCTCATATGTTGTCACTTTCATATACTAGTGGGAATTTTTCATTATAGAACTTGGCTTGTATATTCCAATGATGGGCTTCCTCAAAATGCCCTGGGTCTTCGTGAGCAAGCGAGTTGGATGCACACCCACTTAGTTTCTTTTGTTGAGCTTTCATATATTTATAGCTCTAGTGCATCCGTTGCATGGCTATCCCTACTCACTCACATTGATATCTATTAATGGGCATCTCCATAGCACGTTGGTATGCCTAGTTGATGTGAGACTATCTTCTCCTTTTTGTCTTCTCCACAACCACCATTCTATTCCACATATAGTGCTATGTCCATGGCTCACGCTCATGTATTGCGTGAAAGTTGAAAGAGTTTGAGATTATTAAAGTATGAAGCAATTGCTTGGCTTGTCATCGAGGTTGTGCATTATTAAATACTTTGTGTGATGAAGATAGAGCAACAGCCAGACATATGATTTTGTAGGGATAACTTTCTTTGGCCATGTTATTTTGAGAAGACATGATTACTTTGATTAGTATGCTTGAAGTATCACCATTTTCATGTTAATATGAACTTTTATTTTGTATCATTTGGATGTAAACATTCATGCCACAATAAAGAAAATTACATTGAGAATTATGCTAGGTAGCATTCCACATCAAAAATTCCTTTTTTTATCATTTACCTACTCGAGGACGAGCAGGACTTAAGCTTGGGGATGCTTGATACGTCTCCAATGTATCTATAATTTTTGATTGTTCCATGCTATTATATTACCCCTTTTGGATGTTTATGGGATTTATTTTACACATCTCATTTTTGGGACTAACCTACTAACCGGAGGCCCAGCCCGTATTGCTGTTTTTTTGCCTATTTCAGTATTTCGAAGAAAAGGAATATCAAACGGAGTCCAAACGGAATGAAACCTTCGGGAGCGTGATTTTTGGAACGAACGTGATCCAGGGGACTTGGAGTGCAAGTCAAGAAGCAGTCAAGGCAGCCACGAGAGGGTAGGTGAAAGGGCTAGTTATCGACTAGAGGGGGGTGAATAGGCGATTTTTATGGAAGTCTTCAAAACATGGGAGTTTCAAAGACAAACAATATAAACAACACTATTCAAATGCAGCGGAAGGTAGACTACACTAGACAAGCCATAGTCAAGTATTCAATGGAGTGAAAGCACGAAGATTAATAGCAGCTAGGTAGTAAAGATCAGGATGGAAGATAGTATGAAGCCAATCAGAACAGATAGTCGCACAGCGAAGTCAAACAGATAAATGCAAGCAGGCAATGACTTCACGAAGACAAACTGTAAGTAAAGAGAGGTAAGAGATAGAACCAGTGGCTTCAGAAGGACAGGAATTTGTTCGACCAGTTCTAGTTGCTATGACAACTGTACGTCTGGTTAGGGAGGCTGAGATTCAACTCAGAAGACCGCGTCTTCACCTTATTCCCCTTGAGCTAAGGACACTTAGTCCCCGCCCAATCACTCTGGTAAGTCTTCAAGGTAGACTTCCGAACCTTCACAGACTTTGTTCACCGGCAATCCACAATGGCTCTTGGATGCTCAGAACGCAACGCCTAACCGACTGGAGGATTCATAGTCCTCAAGTGTAACAAGTCTTCAGATCACGCGGACAGAAAGACTTCAGTGATGCCAAACACTCTTTGGGCTCTGGGTGGTTTGGGCTTTGTCCTTGCAAGGATTCTCTCTCTAAAGCTTCGGCGGTGGTTTGCTCTCAAACGACAAAAGCCGTGTATTAACTCTAAGCAGCCACCAATTTATGGTGTAGGGGGTGGGCTATTTATATCCACTGGGCAACCCGACCGGATTTGTCCGAAATGACCCTAGGTCACTAAGGAACTGACACGTGTCGCAACGGTCAGATTTCAAATGCACGCAGTAGCTTGACTTGGGATACAAGCAAAGCTGACTTATCCGACACAGGATAAGATTTGCTCTCATTGTCTTCGCTCGAAGACATAGGATTTGGTTTGAGCATCACTTCAGTCACTCTGACTTTGTTCAATTGGACCCCACTTAACAGTGCGGTAGTTCCTATGACTCAACAAAGAAGAAAAGGAAACAACGAAACAACTAAGTCTTCGCGTTCCATAGTCTTCACTCAAAGTCTTCTCGTGTCATAGTCTTCAATGTGAATATCTTCACAGACCACCATTGTCTTCAATGTCTTCACACATTTTTAGGGGTCATCTCCAGAGGGTAAACCGAATCAAGGAGGGACTACTACATATGTTATCCTGCAATTCTCACAAGCACATTAGTCCCTCAACCAGGTTTGTCGTCAATACTCCAAAACCAACTAGGGGTGGCACTAGATGCACTTACAATCTCCCCCTTTTTGGTTATTGATGACAAACTGGTTGAAGTTTTCAACGAGGATAAAGGTATGTGAAATTGTAAGGATTAAGATATTGTCTTCATAGATGAAAAAATGCTCCCCTGAAGATGTGCATATAAATTTTTTGCGTTGGAATGCAAATGCACATGGCAGGTTGTACTTGTGGAGATCCTCTTCACCATATGAAGACAATACATCATGCATGAACAGATATACAGGAATAATGACATGCATAATGTAAAATGGACGTCTGCGGAATGAGTTCATGCGGGATTTATCATCACATATGCGGAATTTATCGTTGCATCACATAGAATAGCAGAAAAAGTAGCAGACGACCATCAAGTTTAAGTGTTACAACTCAAAGAACCAAATGTAGCAAAACGAGAGTTGTAAGCACTTAGGCAAAAAGTATATCAACCACCCATCAGGACCCGCTTGAAGACTATCAACATATGCTTCTCCCCCTTTTGTCAGTAAGGACCAAAAAGGTTTGAAGACATAGGCACTACTCATTCCCATTAGGAGTAGGTGAAGTAGCAGGGTCGTCGCTGAGGTTTGGTGGTGCAGAAGAACTTGGTGCAGTGTCCACACACGCTGAGGTTGGAGGTGGTGAGGTAGCATCATCTGCGTCATCCAAGACTCCGGCATTTACAGTTGCTGCGGAGGAGGAGTACTCTGAGTCTTCAAGAGACGGGGTTCGACGTAAGACAACATTCCTGGGAGGAGTGGAGTCGAACTTGAATCTCTCAGTGAAGCCATCGTCTTGAAGATCAGCTTCAGCACTTAGCAATGTTAGACTCTTCCAAGACCTCCGACAGGTTTCATGGGTGACAAAGGCATTTTTTGTGGCAAGATTGCAAATGCGATTGACATCCACCAAGAGGCTTTGCATTTGACGCTTCATCCAGTAGTGATGCTTGTCATGCTTTTGATGCAAGGCCACGAGAAGCTCTCGGTCATTGAGCACACGGGAGCGCTTCCGAGGCCTTGGAGCAATGGTGCTTTCAGTGGCTTTAGTGCATGCACGGCGAGTGTTGCCAGCCAGTGGATAAACACGAGAAGCAATCTGAATGCCTTCAACATGCTGGGAAGAGCTCTGATGATCTATATTGTGAAGATATAGCGCTTCCTTGGCAGGCTCGGGGTAAATGGCTTCAATGGACATATCAACCTCTGGTAAAAATATGAGATGGTTACGAACAGAGGGCTGATAGTCAATGGCAGAGTGGAGGTTGATCAGACGCATGATCCAAGGAGCATAGAACTTCAGACCAAAAATGTCAGACCCAGATGCAGCAAATTGGCGAATGAAGAAATCTTGAGTATTGAAGCTTTTGCCATTTAGAATGTAGAAGACCAATGTCTTCATTGCACCTTCAAGCTTTGCTGAGGAGGAATGCACTTTGATGGGCCATAGAGTTTGCCTAATGATATGATAGATAGTGCAGGGCAGATACTCTAGGTCTTCAACAAGGAATTCCTTGGGATACTCAGCATCCTGGGGCAATGGCTTCATCATACTAAGCATCTGGCTCATGTTGGGCTCTGGCTTTTGGAACATGCTCTCCAATGCATCGCGATGAAGCTGACAACCAGGTTCATACATTTCGCCTGGAGTGGAGAGGCCAGTAAGCTCAATGAGATCAAAGGCTTTGGCTTCATGATGAACGTTGCCCGTCATCCACTCAAGGACCCATGTTGTTGTATCCCTGTTGTAGCCGCGAATGTGGAGGGTTGCATAGAATTGCAGGAGAAGCTCTTCATTCCAATGTTCCTTGTCGGTGACAAACTACAGAAGGCCAACATCACGAAATCAGTCTAGGGCTTCTTCTAGGCAGGGCAGACCAGCAAGGGCTTCAATGTCCACACGCATATGAGGAAATATGCGCTCTTGATTGTATAGAATGCAGGAGTAGTAGCTACACTGCTGATAGCTCCAGAACCGATCTGATGATATTCTTGGCTTGGAATATGGGTTCTTGCCAGAATCGAAGAAGGTGGTGTGTGCAATGAAGCCGTTGACATTGAATGAGCCTGGTGCCGATGCAGTACCTGGGAACCTTGGCAGCCTTGGTTTTGGCTTCTGAACCTGAGGCCTGTGCTCCACATGATAGTCAAACTGAGGTCTAGGAGCAGGCGGAGGAACCAGAATTGGCCATCTGACAGGAACAAGCTCGCCTTGGTAGAATGCATGCTCAATGGTGTGAGGCCTTGGTGGCGGAACATGAGCAGTGGCATCAGCAGAGGCGTCAGGCTGCACATTCGTTGTATGAGCAACAGTGGCTTCAAGCACAGTGTTCACTGCAGACGCCACATTGTCTTCAGCCATGACAACGTCATTGGCTTGAGAGGTGTTGTTGGTGGCCGCCTCAGGATTCTCAACCTCCACTTGAGGAGCTGGAGGGTCGGGCACAGATACGTTCTCCTCGAGAACAACTTCTTGGGTGGTAGGGGGAGTAGCAACATGCTCTTCTTCTTGTCTTTCTTCCGCTGATGCAGCCAGATTGTCTTCAGCAACATCTGCTTCAGACGAGGGGACCGTCACAGAAGGATTATCTTCAGGGAACATTTGACATGCCACTGAGCTGGACTGGTTTGAGTCTTCTTTTGTGATGGTGGTCATGGAGACCGATGGCTTGAGACCTTTGTGAAGCCGTTGAAAAACGGGCGACGCCTTTAGCGAGGGTGTGGTCTCCATGTAATTATCATCATTCACCAATGGACTTGTGGCTTGCGCTGGTGGAGGACGGGGTGTACTTGGTGAATCTTGACTTGGGGTTGCTGGTTGGGGGCGATCAGCCCACGAGGCATCTTGAGAGATTGGCGTCAAAGGACGACCAAAACTGATGAGCTCGCTGTTCATGAGAACAGGCGATGATACCATCGGGCGCTCAATCTGAGGAAGAACTACATCATCTTCTACATTGTCGTGAGGACCAATGTCTTCAGCCACGATGGGGTCAACGACTGGAACTTCTTGAGCTTCAGGAGCCTCTGTGGAAGCAGACTCATGAATGATCAACTGGCGCTCTTGATTGTCAGGGTCAGGGTGTGCGAAAGCAATGGGTTCAATGATAAGGGTCTCTGTGGGAGCAGCCTAATCTCTCTTCTTGGTTTTTCTCTTCTTGGGGGGTGGTGCATCATCAGTGGTGCACTTGATTTTGCGCTTTCTGGCTTCGGCTTTAGCTGCCTTGGTTTTCTGCTGATCTGAAGCCACTGTGGAGACCTTAGGCTTTGAGCCTGTCATGCTGGCTGGGAAGACAATGTGAGGTTCTTCCCGCCATGGAGCTTCAGTCTGGGCCACAGTGTGCTTCTTCTTGTGCTTGGCAGCCATCTTGGGGTCAATACCAGGATGCCCAAGAGCCTTGCGCTTTTCAGCTTCGTTGTAAGCCTAAACACACTTGGCAGCAAGAGTTTTCATGCGCTCTCTTGAGCCTTTGGCTTCCTCACGTTTCTTGCGAAACGCCTCTTTGAGGTCATTGAGCATCACCTTGAATTTCTGGACATCAGCCACACTCAGCTTGGCCACATGCTTCTTGAACTGTTCCTTCTCAAAATCAATCTTGTGCTTCAGCTCAACAATTCGCTGAGCCAGAGCCAGCTCAGGAGCAATTGCGCCTTGAAAGGAGACGCTGATGCCAATGGGGAGTTGAAGATCATCAAAGCTGAGATCTTGATTGTTGAACCATTCATCAATGAAATGGTGCAGGATATTCACATCGAAGAGGGGCAGATTATTGAAGATCTCCGCCTCTTGCTTGCTCTTGATCAGCTGCTCAAGGGCATCATTTCCAAATTCTTCATCTGAAGACAAATCAATGGCTTCAGATTCGTTCCTCAGAACGGCAGCAGGTGTCAGTGCTTGACTGTGTCGCTGAACAGGTTTGTTCTATGGCTTCTCACGCTTCTTGGAGATGCGAGAGAGATCTTCAGAGGTGTTACTTGGAGCAGGAGGGGCAGTTGCCAATGGCTTCACTCGCGAAGTTTTCGGAGCAGCAGATGACTTTGAAGCTTTAGCCTTCTTTTGCTTCTGCGGCTTTGGAGTAGGAGCTGGAGCTTCATCAGTGTCAGCACCATCATCAAAATGATCCACTTTGGCACCTTGGACAGTAATGTGGGTGATGAGGCCAACAAGGTTGTAGAAGGGGCCGATCCTGTTCTGATTGGCTTCACGGGTGCCATCCTCCCGAGGTGAAGAAGGACCAGGGTTGAAGTCAAGCCCTAGAGCCTTCTTGTTCTTCGTAGCTGAGTCTTTGGCGAACTGGTAGTTGTGCTTGAACAGATGGTCTTCACGGCACTAGAGCAAAGAAGAAGGATCAGCGTTCTTTGGCTGCGGTCCGTGAATCATGCACGGATAGAATTCTTGTTGGATGGCTTCAGGAAGGGACTGGGGTTGAAGAATTTTGTATACAATATCTCCCCAGGGTCCCTTGATGGCATTCTTCTCAGCATATTCTTCAGGGACAAAGCGGTATTTGAACCATTCTTCTACCCAATATCTTCGAATCCATTGGATTCGATTCTTGCGGCCGGTATATGTTTCCTCAGGGTCTGTTTTGTACAGCTCGTGCAAATCTGGAGGCAAATCCTTGGAAGTGTTCCCACGGCGCTGTCTACCTCCCTTTCATGCTGACTTCTCAGTTGCCATGAAGTTTAAACTGAAGGGCTTCAGTACGTGCAATGGCTTCAGACGGCTGGTCAGACAAGAACTGGCTTAAGGTGAATTGATGTGACTTTGCAAGAATTCTGCAAATAAATGCAGACTATGAGAACCAAGGGATTCTCCCACGGACATGTACCTGTGACAGCATTAGAGGTGCAAGGGAAGGGGAAGGGGTCATATGCATTCTCTGAAGATTTTGAAGACAAATTAGTTTGAAGACATTGACCTCATAACGCGAAGACATTCACTTCTTTGATGAGAGTTGGTTCCAGAGTTGTACAAATCCAAGAATAAGTACAAGTGATGAATCTAACTTGTAAAGAAGCATAAGTGAATAGACTAGGCAGAATATGAGATGCAGAATGAGATAGATTCAAGTTTGGAGATCTAGAAACCACTTTTGGTAAAGACGGATGAATCTATCAGATCGAAAAGACGGTAAAAAGTAAAATTTAATTACCACACGAAGAACTGCTAGACGGAGCGAAGGTGGAGGCCGAGCAGTTCGATCTCCCGTGCCCTAACTTGGCGACGGAAAACACCTACGGCAACAACGGAGAGGACGAGGTCCACGGCCGGCGTGAGGACGGCGTCGAAGAAGTCGCGACAGCTAAGCGCTTCGTCGTCGGCGTCGTCGAGAGCTAGCGGAGGCGCTAGTTTTTGCGAGAGATGGCGAGGAGGAAGAAGGATTTTTGACTGAGATGTGACGGGTATTTATAAGGACAGGGACGGCACAACGCAATTACGCAGGTGCCCCTGGCGGTTCACATCTGACGAACACGTGGCAAGCATGTAACACCTTGGGAGTTGTTCCATGTTCCCACGCACACCTGGATTGTCGGGTGGTCGTTCCGAATTCTCCGGGTTTCAGGCAAATAGGATAAAGCATTAAAAACAGATATAAATGTTTGTCAGATTGACTTCAGCTGACAAGGTCTCAGTGAAGACAATCGACAGTTTTCAATAGAATGCATATGACTTGGACAAATAGAGTTGAGGTAGAAGCATAGATAGGTTAGGGTCCGATCACATTCACTTAGTTCAAAAGATTCAACACAAAACCATAGCTATAAGTGAATGCTATAGAGGACAGAACATAGATAAATATATATAGTACTAGTCAAATTCAACCAATTGAAGATAAACTTGAATATAGGCCAAGGATGAATATGAATCCAATATGAAAACTATGCAAACATAACGCCAAGAGAAACACTTCAAACAAACATTTGGTGGTGGAGTTATCCACCGTAGGAAGTATTAGACCCAGACACGGCGCACAATTATCGTGGCGCTCCGAAGTCAAATTCCGCATTAATGTATTCACACTTAGAGTGTATGTCTTCATTGATTGAAGATATACATTACTTCGTGTGTTGCACATCTACGTCATCAAAATGCATAAGTGTTAGGATGTGTGCACATTCACAGGACATTTGAGGATTCCAAGATATTTAGCTCACACCGCAACTTGCAAAACCTTTTCTCATCCAAGGGCTTTGTGAAGATATCAGCCAACTATTCTTCTGTCTTGACGTGAATGATATCAATATCTTCCTTCATAACATGATCTCTGAGAAAGTGATGACGAATTTTAATGTGCTTTGTCTTCGAGTGCTGAACTGGGTTGTTGGCAATCTTGATGGCACTCTCATTATCGCAGTAGAGAGGCACATTCTTTAGATGGATACCATAGTCCTTGAGAGTTTGCTTCATCCAGAGAAGTTGAGCACAGTAGGATCCAGCAGCAATGTATTCAGATTCAGCAGTAGAGAGAGATACACAATTCTGCTTCTTTGAAGACCAACAGACAAGAGATTGTCCCAGAAAGTGACATGTGCCTGATGTGGACTTGCGATCAACCTTGTCACCAGCATAATCAGCTACTGAGAATCCAACTAGATCAAACTCTGAGCCCTTTGGATACCATAATCCTAGTGTTGGGGTGTAAGCCAAATATCGAAGAATTCGTTTCACAGCTAAGTGATGTGATTCCTTTGGTGCCGCTTGGAATCGGGCACACATGCAAACACTAAGCATTATATCTGGCCTAGATGCACATAAGTAAAGCAAAGAACCAATCATGGAGTGATCTACCTTTTGATCGAACTCTTTACCATTGTCGTCGGGACCCAGATGACTTTTGGTTGGCATTGGCGTCGTGTATCCTTTGCAATCTTGCATTCCAAACTTCTTCAGGCAATCTTTGAGATATTTTTCTTGTGATGTGAAGATGTCATTGCGTTGCTGACGGATTTGAAGACCCAGAAAGAACTTTAGCTTACCCATCATGGACATTTGATATTGCTCTTGCATCATGTGACCAAATTCATCACTGTATTTCTTGTTGGTGCAGCTGAAGATAATGTCATCCACATAGATTTGACACACAAATAGTTCACCATCGTATGTCTTCATGAAGAGTGTAGGATCTAGTGAACCAGGTTTGAAGCCTTTGCTCTTCAGGAAGTCTTTGAGTGTGTCATACCAAGCACGAGGGGCTTGTTTGAGGCCATACAGTGCCTTGTTAAGCTTGTATAGCATATCAGGATGTTTTGGATCTTCAAAGCCTGGATGTTGTGCGACATATACTTCTTCTTCTATCTTTCCATTGTGAAAGGCACTTTTCACATCCATTTGATATAGAAGAATGTTGTGATGATTTGCATAGGCTAGCAATATGCGAATGGCTTCAAGTCTTGCCACCAGAGTAAATGTTTCATCAAAGTCAATTCCTTCCACTTGAGTGTAACCTTGCGCAATGAGACGAGCCTTGTTTCTGACAACTTGACCATGCTCATCTTGTTTGTTGTGATATATCCATTTCGTGCCAATGATATTGTGCTTCCGAGGATCCAGACGCTTGACCAATTCCCACACATTATTCAGCTCGAAGTGTTGAAGCTCTTCTTGCATAGCTTGAATCCATTCAGGTTCCATGAAGGCTTCATCAACTTTCTTGGGTTCAGAGATTGAGACGAATGCAAAATGCCCACAGAAGTTGGTTAGTTGTGTCGCTCTTTGAGTTGCTTTTGAACGAGTGAGTGGACCAGGTGCATTCAAGCTGTCAATTATCTTCTCAATCTGAACTTCATTTGCAACACGAGGATGAGCAGGAGGAAGATTTTGCTCTTGCTGATCAATGTCATCATTTGGTGGATTGTCTTTAGGCTGAGTAGTGTCTTCAGGTTGATTAGGTGCAGAAATGAAAAGTTCCTCTTCAGATTGATTCTCTAAGGGTATGATATCTCCAATTCCCATCTGCTTGATAGATTCACATGGAGGTACTTCATCTAGCACATTTGGCAGGTGCTCGCTTTGCGAGCCGTTAGTTTCATCGAACCGCACACCCACAGTTTCAACCACTTTATAGTGAAAGAGGTTGAAGACTCTGTAGGAGTGCGAATCCTTCCCATAACCAAGCATAAAACCTTCATGTGCTTTCGGTGCAAATTTTGAAGTGTGATGTGGATCCTTGATCCAGCACCTAGCACCAAATACTCTGAAGTAGCTTACATTCGGCTTCTTACCAGTTAGGAGCTCATAGGATGTTTTCTTCAGAAGCTTGTGAAGATAAACGCGTTGATGATGTAGCAAGCAAGGTCAATGGCTTCAGCGTAACTTCCGTGGAGTCTTGTACTCATCAAGCATCATTCGGGCCATCTCAATGAGAGTTCTGTTCTTGCGCTCGGTGATGCCATTCTGCTGAGGTGTATAAGGAGCAGAGAACTCATGTGTGATACCAAGTGTATACAGATAGAGGTCAAGGCCAGTGTTCTTGAACTCAGTGCCATTGTTGCTTCTAATGTGCTTGATCTTGACGCCATAGTTCGTCATGGCACGATTGTCAAATCATCTGAAGACATCCTGCACTTCAGTCTTGTAGAGGATTATATGCACCCAAGTATATCTAGAGTAATCATCAACAATTATGAAGCCATAGAGGCAAGCAGTAGCATTGAGAGTAGAGTAGTGAGTAGGGCCGAATAGATCCATGTGAAGCAGCTCAAAGGGTTGAGATGTAGTCATGATTGTCTTCTAGGGATGCTTGGACCTAGTCATCTTTCCAGCTTCGCAGGCGCCACATAGATGGTCCTTCTTGAACTTGACGCCTTCGATGCCCACGACATGCTTCTTCATCGCGAGAGTGTGCAAGTTCTTCATGCCAGCATGTCCTAGCCTTTGATGCCAGAGCCAGCATTCTGAAGCCTTTGCTAGAAGAGATACAGCTATCTATGGTCCTGCTGAGAAATCTACCATATATATATCATCTTTCCGATACCCTTCAAAGACTAGAGACTTGTCAGATTCCATTAGTACAAGGCATCGATATTTTCCAAATAGCACAATCATGTTTAAGTCACAAAGCATTAAGACAGACATTAAGTTGAAACCAAGGGATTCAACAAGCATCACTTCATCCATGTGCTGATCCCTTGATATTGCAACTCTGCCTAGGCCCAATACCTTGCTTTTACCAGTGTCTGCAAATCTGATGTGACTTTTGTCTGATGGACGTAGCGTTGAATCCACCAGAAGACTTCGATCACCTGTCATTTGGTTAGTGCATCCACTGTCCATAATCCATTCTGAAGAACGAGGTGTCGTAGCCTATAGTGCAGTTTGGGGGATAGGCTTCACCAAGCGAGTTGTGAAGCATAAACATTTGACGAACAAGTGGAACATGAAAATTCAGATCTTGGTTAGGATAGATAGGGTGAGTATCAAGGAATCCTGGAACGAAGTACATAGTAAGACCATTTGGGCATTTTACCTTGCGCCCCTCAAGATGTTTAAGGTCCCCAGCATTAGTTTTGGACGCCTTTGATTTCCGGCTGGAGACCTTACCCTGCAAAAGAGAGTTAAGTTTTCTTAACCACCCACATTTTCAGGGGTGGCTTAGAAGAAATGAGTCTAAGTGCAGCATCTGAGAATTTCGGCTCTGGATCCCTAGTAAATAGCCTTGCAGGAGGTGAATAATACTCATAGGAATAAGCAAAAAAATTCTTTGTTCTATGAACATAGCGGTTTGAGGAAACATGCTCATATTCATGGGTCTGAGTATGATTTCCCTGCAAAACATTGACGGTAGGGTAACTCAGATGAGTCCTCGGTCTGTATGAAGCTTTTGGACCATATGAATCCTTTGGTATGGGATTTGTCTTCTTCACAGGTGGTGTCATGATGACATTCACTGGAAGATTCTCAAGACAACTTTTGGGAACCCATATCTTCTTCAAAGGTGGCCCATTCCTGCAGTTAGTACCAATATACCTGGCAAACACTTCACCATTCTGATTCTTAAACAGTTTATAGTTTGCATCAAAGGATTCATCAATGATAATGGGGTTAGCACAAGTGAAACCAGATAAGGTGGATGGATCAACTGGGGGTTCCTTCGCAGCAACCCATGTGGTTTTGGGGTACTGCTCAGGCTTCCAGTATGACCCATCAACGTTCATTTTCCTCTCGAACCCAACACAATCTTTCCTAGGGTTTCGGTTCAGAATCTGCTTTTTGAGGACATCACACAATGTCTGATGCCCTTTTAGACTTTTGTACATCCCTGTCTCAAGCAGTGTCTTCAACCTGGCATTCTCATCAGCAATAGTAGTGGTATCCTCAGCAGAGGGGTTAGTTACCACGTCAGCAATTGAAGATATTGCAACAGTAGCAGCGGTAGAACATTCAGCAATAGAAACAACGTTATCACGCTCAATGCATTTTAGGCATGGTGGTTCAAATCCTTCCTAAGCGGGACTGATCTGTTGGGCGCGAAGTGACTCATTTTCCTTTTTAAGATCTTCATGATCCGATCTCAATTTCTCAAGTTCCTGCTTCCTTTGAACATAATCACAGGAAAGCTTTTCCTGAGAAGTTGTGAGTGATTCATGTCGACCTTTAAGTTCCTGGTACTTAATATGAAGATTTTTTATGTCTTCAATTAAGGACTGAGACTTGGTCATTTCAGCATCCAACAGGTCATCGCTTTTGTATAACAGTTTTTGAGTATGTTCCATAGCTTTCTGTTGTTCAGTTGCAATTTTAGCAAGTCTTTTGTAGCTAGGTTTGGATTCACCATCAAAGTCATCTTCACTGGATGTTTGAAAGTAAGCATCGCGTGATTTTACCTTGGCACCACGTACCATGAAGCAGTAGGTGGGAGGTGAGTCGTCCTCGTCATTATTATCAGTGTTGGTGACGGAGCCATTGTCTTCGGTGTTGAAGATGGGCTTGGCGACGTAGGCAGTAGTTAGGGCCAGACTCGCAACACCCGAGTCAGACTCCCCCTCAGACTCCACCTCCGCCTCCTCTGAAGTTGACTCCCCCTCAGAATCCATTTCCTTGCCAACAAAAGCACGGGCCTTGCCAGATGAGCTTTTCTTGTGTGATGAAGATCTGGAAGAAGACTTGGAAGAAGACTTTGAGGATTTCTTCTTCTTCTTGTCATCAGAATCATATTCTTTGCTCTTATACTTCTTCTTCTCATTGTCCCACTATGGACACTCAGAGATGTAGTGACCAGGTTTCTTGCTCTTGTGACAGGTTCTCTTCTTGTGATCATAGGCAGAAGCTTCATCATTTCTTGAGTTGGATCGTGAAGAATTTTTGAAGCCTTTCTTCTTGGTGAATTTCTAGAACTTCTTCACAAGCATAGAAAGCTCCTTTCCAATGTCTTCAGGATCACCAAAACTGCAGTCAGATTCTTCTTCAGATGAGGAAGCAGCAGACTTTGCCTTCAAAGCTCGAGTCTGGCCATAGTTGGGGCCATAGACATCTCGTTTCTCAGATAGCTAGTACTCATGTGTATTGAGCCTCTCAAGTATGTCAGACGGATCGAGAGTCTTGAAATCAGGGCATTCTTGTATCATCAGGGCTAAGGTGTCAAACGAGCTGTCAAGAGATCTCAGTAGTGTCTTCACTATCTCATGCTTCGTGATCTCTGTGGCGCCGAGTGCTTGGAGCTCATTTGTGATATTAGTGAGGCGGTCAAATGTGAGCTGGAAATTCTCGTTGTCGTGTCTCTTGAAGCGGTTGAAGAGGTTGCGGAGAGTACTGATACGTTGATTTCGCTGAGTTGAGACGCCTTCATTGACCTTGGAGAGCTAGTCCCAGACTAGCTTCGACGTTTCCAAAGCACTCACACGGCCATACTGTCCTTTGGTAAGGTGACCACAGATGATGTTCTTGGCAGTAGAGTCCAGTTGAATGAACTTCTTGACATCAGCAGGGGTGACGCCTTCACCTGTCTTGGGAACGCCGTTCTTGACGACATACCATAGATCGACATCAATGGCTGGCTTCAAGATGCATGCACATCCTATTCTTCCAGTAGGGATATTGAAAGTGCTAGTTATCGACTAGAGGGGGGGTGAATAGGCGATTTTTATGAAAGTCTTCAAGACTTGGAAGTTTCAAAGACAAACAACAGAAACAACCTAATTGATATGCAGCGGAAGATAAACTACCCTGAACAAGCCATAGTCAAGCATGTCATGATGTGAAAGTACAGGACAATAGCAGTCAGGTAGTAAGGATCAAGTTGGAAGATAGTATGAAGCCAATCAACAATAGTAGTCAAGCAATGAAGTCAACCAGATACACAGATAAGCAATGACTTCATGAAGACAAACTAAGTAAGGTTGGAAGAGATAGAACCGGTTGCTTGTTGAAGACACAGGATTTGTTGGACCAGTTCTAGTTGCTGTGACAACTGTACGTCTGGTTAGGGAGGCTGAGATTCAACTCAGAAGACCGTGTCTTCACCTTATTCCCCTTGAGCTAAGGACACCCAGTCCTCGCCCAATCACTCTGGTAAGTCTTCAAGGGAGGCTTCCAAACCTTCACAGACTTCGTTCACCGGCAATCCACAATGACTCTTGGATGCTCAGAACACGACGCCTAACCGGCTGGAGGATTCACAGTCCTCAAGTGTAATAAGTCTTCAGGTCACACAGACAAAAAGACTTCAGTGATGCCTAACACTCTTTGGCTCTGGGTGTTTGGGCTTTGTCCTCGCAAGGATTTCTCTCTCTCAAATGCTTCGAGGTGGGTTGCTCTCAAACGACAAAAGCCGTGCACAAACTCTAAGCAGCCACCAATTTATGGTGTAGGGGGTGGTCTAATTATAGCCACTAGGCAACCCGACCTAATTTGTCCAAAATGACCCTAGGTCACTAAGGAACTAACACGTGTTCCAACGGTCAGATTTCAAACTCACGCGGCAACTTTACTTGGGCTACAAGCAAAGCTGACTCATCCAGCTCTGGATAAGATTTCCTCTCATTGTCTTCGCTCGAAGACATAGGATTTGGGTTGAGCATCACTTGACCACTCGACTTAGTTCACTTGGACCCCACTTAACAATGCGGTGGTTCCTATGACTCAACAAAGAAGAAAATGAAACAATAATCCACACAGTCTTGGGCTTCAAAGTCTTCACTCAATATCTTCTCATGTCATAGTCTTCAAAATGAATATCTTCTCATACCACCATTGTCTTCAATGTCTTCATACATTTTAGGGTCATCTCCGTAGGTAAACCAATCAATGAGGGACACTACCTGCGTTATCCTGCAATTCTCACAAACGCATTAGTCCCTCAACCAACTTTGTCGTCAATACTCCAAAACCAACTAGGGGTGGCAGTAGATGCACTTACAATCTCCCCTTTTTGGTGATTGATGACAAACTGGTTGAAGTTTTCAACGGGGATAAAGTGTGAAATTGTAAGGATAGGAATTTGTCTTCATAAGTTGCAAGGGCTCCCCTTGAAGATGTGCATATAAGTAATTTGCTTTTGGAATGCAAATGCACATGGCAGGTTGTACTTGTGGAGATCCACCTCAACTTATGAAGATAATTCATCATGCATGAAATGATATAGCAATAAGAATGACATGCATAATGAAAAATGGACGTCATGAATGATCTAAGTCGGAAGTTATCATCGCACATGTGGAATTTATCATCGCAAAGCAAATAAGTAGCGTAAGTAGCGATTTACCATCAAGTTTAGGTGTTACAACTCAAAGAACCAAATGTTTCAAAACGCAAGAGTTGTAAGCACGCAGCAAAATATAATGCAACCGCCCATGTGAACCCGCTTGAAGACTATCAACTCATACGCTTCTCCCCCTTTTGTCAGTAATGAGCAAAAAGGATTGAAGACATAGAGCATCTACTCGTCATCATGAGTAGGTGAAGCAGCAGGGTTGTCGTCATTGGTTGGCGGTGCAGACGAGCTTGGTGCAGTGTCGATGCGCGCTGTAGTAGTTGGAGGTGGTGAAGTAGCGTCATCTTCATCATCGATCACTCTGGCATTTACTGTTGCCGCAGAAGAGGAATATTCAGAGTCTTCAAGAGATGGAGTTCGACGCAGGGTAGCAGTCCTTGGAGGAGTGGAGTCGAACTGGAATCGTTCATTGAAGCCATCATCTTGAAGATCAGCTTCAGCACTGAGCAGGGTCAAACTCTTCCATGATCTTCGGCAAGTTTCATGAGCAACAAAGGCATTCTTGGTGGCAAGGTTGCGAATGCGGTTGACATCCACCAAGAGGCTTTGCATTTGGCTCTTGAGCCAAAAATGATGCTTATCCTGCTTCTGATGAAGAGCCACAAGAAGCTCTCGGTCATTAAGGACACGAGAACGCTTCCGAGGCCTTTGCGCGATGGTACTCTCAGTAGCTTCAGTTGGCGCTCTGTGAGGCAGACGGATGTTACTAGCTAGTGGATAGAATCTTGTTGATGCATGAACACCTTCAATAGGCTGAGTGAAGCTTTGGTGCTCAATGTTCTGAAGACAAAGTGGCGTCTTGGCGGGTCGAGTATACAAACATCAATCGACATATCAACCTCGGGCGGAAAGATGATGTGATTGCGGCGCAGAGGGCTGATAATCGATAGATGAGTGTCGCTTGATGAGGCGCATGACCCAGGGAGCATAAAACTTCAGACCAAACAGGTCAGAACCGGAAGCAGCAAATTGCCTGATGAAGAATTCCTGAGTGTTGAAGCTGATGCCATTTAGAATATAGGAGACCAATGTCTTCATGGCTCCTTCAAGCTTGGCCGATGATGAGTGTCCCTTGACTGGCCATAGAGTTCGCCTGATGATATGATATATAGTCCAAGGCAGATACTCAAGGTCTTCAACAAAGAAATGTGTGGGGTACTCAGTATCAGATGGCAAAGGCTTCATCATGCTCAAAGATCCGCTCATATTAGGTTCGGCTTATGAAAGATGCTCTCCACAGCATTGCGGTGTAGCTGACAGTTAGGCTCATAGAGTTCTCCAGGAGTGGCTAGCCCAGTAAGCTCGATGATGTCCATAGCTTTGGCTTCATGATGAACATTGCCTGTCATCCACTTGAGAGCCCATGTCTTGATGTCTCTGTTGTAGCCGCGAATGTGCAGAGTGGCATAGAATTGAAGCACTAGCTCTTCATTCCAATGTTCTTTGTCTGTCACAAAATGAAGCAGACCAGCATCGTGAAAGCAGTCAAGTGCTTCTTCCAAGCACGACAGTCCAGCAATAGCTTCAGTGTCAAGGTGCATATGAGGGAAAATGCGCCCTTGATCATATAGCACGCAGGAGTAATAGCTTCGCTGCGGATAGCTCCAGAGCCGATCTGATGAAATCATTGGCTTGGAGTATGGGTTCTTGGTGCTGTCGAAGAAGGTATTGTGGCTCTTGAAGCCATTTGCATTGAAAGACCCGGGGGAGTTGGCAGTACCTGGAAACCTTGGCAATCTCGGCTTTGGCTTCTGGACCTAAGGCCGATGCTCAACATGATAGTCAAATTGGGGGCCGGAGGCAGCAGGCGGAGGTACCAGAACAGGCCATCTGACAGTGACAAGCTGACCGTGATCGTATGCTTGCTCAATGGTGTGAGGCCTTGGTGGCGGAACAGGAGCAGGGGCAACATCAGAGGGTTCAGGCTACGTAACAGGTGCTTCAGGAGCAGTTGTCATATTTGCTTCAGGCGCAGCCTCCTCATTGGCGTCAGGTGCAGCAGTCTTATTGGCGTCAGATTCAGGGGCCACATTGGCTACGGGCATAGTTGCCTCATTGGTTTCAGGCACGCTGGTTGGTGCAGGCTCCACATTGGCGTCAGCCATGACCACGTCATTGGCTTCATTGGCATTGGTGGTGGCAGCCTCAACATTTTCAACCTCCTCTTCACGAGCAGGAGGGTCGGGCACATGCACGTTCAGATCATGAACAACTTCTACTTCAATCACAGGGGGAGTTGGGATACGAACTTCTTCTTCTTCAGTAGCAGGGGGAGTTGGTACACGTACTTATTCTTCTTTTTCTTTGGATAATGCAGCCAGAATGTTGTCGGCAGCATGTGCTTCAGACATGGAGATGTTCACTGTTGGAGCTGGTTCAGACAGTACTTGCCGTGCAACAGGTGAACATTGCACATCTCCTTCAGGAACGCTCGACAGAGGGACTTCAGGCCTTTGTCCTCTGCGAAGCCTGCGAAGAGCTGGCTTCAGGTTGGGAGATGGAGTTGGGTGAGCCTGAAAGTCTTCATCCTCTTCTTGCACTGGGGTTGTAGGTTGTTGTTGTTGGGGAGTTCTGGGGGAGTCTTGTTGTTGTTGTGGGTGATCAGCTCACGAAGCATCCTGTGCAATTGGCGTCAATGGATGACCAATGCTGATGATTTCGTTGTTCGTACGAACAGGCGATGATACCACTTGATGTTCGATCTGAGGAAGAACTTCATCATCATGCACATTGTCATCTTGACCAATGTTTTCAGCAGCGTTGGGTTTAGCTACTGGAATATCTTCAGTCTCATGAGCCTCTGTGATAGCAGGCTCATGGACAACTATCCTTCTTTCTTGGTGAATGCATTACGTGATCTAACAACGGAGATGGGTTCAACGACTAAGGGCTCTGTGGAAGCAGCCCTAGTCTTCTTGGTCTTGCGCTTCTTCTTGGAGGGAGCGGCATCAGAAGCTTCAGTATTCTTTCTCTTCCTCGCATCAGCCTCGGCAGCCTTTGTCTTCTTCTGTTCTGAAGCGGTTGAGGTGACCTTTGGCTTCGAGCCAGTCATGCTACTCGGGAAGATAATGCGAGGGGCTTCTTGGCTTGAAGGCTCAGGCTGTTCAGGGTGCTTCTCTTCCTCTTTGCAGCCATCCTGGGGTCAATGCCTGGACGTCCAAGGGACTTGCGCTTCTCAGCCTCATTGTAGGCAAGCACACACTTATCAGCCAAAAGCTTCATGCGTTCTCGAGAGCCCTGAGCTTCTTGGCGTTTCTGCAGAAAAGCTTCTTTGAGCTCATGGAGCATGACCTTGAAGTTACGAACGTCTTGAACACTCAGATTGGCCACATGCTTCTTGAATTGAGCCTTCTCGAAATCAATCTTGTTTTTGAGATCAACGATGCGCTGAGCGAGAGCTAGCTCAGAAGCAATGGCGCCATTGAAGGCAACACCAAGGCCAATTGGGAGCTGTAAATCTTCAAAGCTGACGTTGGGGGTGTCGAACCACTCATCAATGAAATTGTGAATGATGGCCACATCAAACAGAGGCAGGTTGCTGAAGATTTATGCTTCCTCTTTGCTCTTGATCAGCTGCTCAAGGGCATCATCCGCAAGATCTTCATCACTTGATAGATCAATGGGTTCTTCACGTAGAATTGCAGCAGGAGTCAAAGCTCGCTGATCAGACGGTCTAACAAGTTGCTTTTTCTTGTCCGTTCTCTTGGAGACACGGGACAGATCTTCAGACTGCACACTGGCTTCAGGAGGTGCAGTGGCTAGTGGCTTCGCTCGCAAAGTCTTCGGAGGTGGCTTTGCAGCTGATGTTGAAGCCTTAGACTTCTTTTGCTTCTGCGACTTTGGAGGTGGAGGAGCAGGGGCTTCATCAGTGTCAGCACCATCATCAGAATGATCTACTCTGGCGCCTTGGACCATGATGTAAGTGATGAGGCCATCAAGGTTGGCATAGGGGCCAATGACATTGGCATTAGCTTCACGAGAGCCATCAGCACGGGGAGCAGAGGGACCTGGATTGAAGTCCAAACCCAAGGACTTCTTGTTCTCCTTGGCCGAAGCCACAACAAACTGATAATTGCGCTTGAAGAGTGAATCTTCACGACACCATAGAAGTGAAGTGGGATCTGCGTTTGCTGGCTGTGGCCCACGGACCATGCATGGATAGAATCCTTGTTCAATGGCTTCAGCTCGGCTCTTGGGTTGAAGCCCTCGATAGAGGATATCGCCCCATGGGCTCTTGATGGCATGCTTCTCTGCATATTCCTTTGTCACAAATCTGTACTTGAACCACTCCTCAGCCCAATAGCATCGAATCCATTGGGTTCGCGTCTTTCTCTGATGATAATTCTCTTCAGGATCTGTCTTGTACAGTTCTGCTAAATCATCAGGCAGATCTCTAGATGTGCCACTTCTGCATTGTCTGCCACCCTTCCTTGCTGATTTCTCTGTTGCCATGAACTTCAAGCTGAAAGGCTTCGTACGTTCAAAGGCTTCAGAGGTTTCCGTTTGCTTGTCAGGCAGGAACTGGCTTCAGGAGAATTCAACCGATCTTTGTAAGTATTCGCAAAACGAATGCGACTATGAGAACCAAGGGATTCTCCCACGGACATGTACCTGTGACAGCATTAGAGGTGCGAGGGAAGGGGAAGAGGTCATATGCATTCTCAGAAGATTTTGAAGATAAATCAGTTTGAAGACATTGTCCTCATGTTGCGAAGACATTCACTTATATAGATGAGTTAGTTCCAGATTTGTACCAATCCATGAATAAGTACAAGTGAGGAATCAAGCTAGTAGAAATCTAAGTGAATCGACTAGGCAGTATGAGATGCAGATGGAATAGATCTAGCTTTGAATAGACAGAAACTACTTTCGGTAAATAGGATGAATCTTGAAGATCAAAAAGGTGGTAAAAATAGAGTTATAATTACCGCACGAAGAACTGCTAGATGGAGAAGAATAGGAGACCGAGCAGTTCAGCCCACCGTGCCCTAACTTGGCGATGGAGGACACCTACGGCGGCGGCGGAGAGGACGATGTCTGCGGCCGGCGTGAGGACGACGTCGGAGAAGTCGCGGAAGCTAAGCGCTTCGTCGCCGGCGTCGTCGTGAGCTAGCGGTGGCGCTAGGGTTTTGACGGAGGTGGAGAGGTGGAAGAAGTATTTCTTTACCGCAGGGGGACAGGTATTTATAAGTAGGTGAGAGAGACAGCGAAATTACGCTGGTGCCCCTGCCGATTCATATCTGAGAGGTACGTGGCAAGCATGCAACACACCCAGGGTTGTCCCACGTTCCCACGCCCGCCAGGCATGTCGGAGAGTTGTTCCGGCTTCCCCGGATTTCAACAGTAAAGATAAGTAATTTAGAATAGATTTAATGTTTGTCTCTCTTTGCCTTCTACTGACTAGGACGCAGAGAAGACATTCGACAGTTTCAACAGAATGCATATGATTTGGATAGATAGAATTGAGATAGGAAGCATAGAGAGGTTAGGGTCCGATCACATTCACTTAGAGCAAAAGATCCAATATTGAAGACATAGCTATAAGTGAATGTTGTAGAGGACAGAACTCTAGTATATATATATATCAGACAGCAATCAAATCATCATAGTGCAAAAAGTCATGAAGACAATTGAAACTGAAGACAAACCAAATGCGAAGTCATTGCAATATAACGCCTTGAATGAAACACTTCAAACAAGAAAGGTTGGTGGTGGCGTTACCCACCGTATAGGAAGTATTAGACCCAGACATGGCGCACAATTATCGTGGCGCTCTGAAGTCAAATTCCATGTTAATGTATTCACACTCAGAGTGTAGATCTTCATTAATTGAAGATATACATTACTTTGTGTGTTGCACATCTAAGTCATCAACATGCATAAGTGTTAGGATGTGTGCCTGATCACACGACATTAGAGGATTCCAAGATATTTAGCTCACACCGTAACTTGCAAAACCTTTTCTCATCCAAGGGCTTTGTGAAGATATTTGTCAGTTGCTCATCATTGTTGACGTGAATGATATCGATATCTTTCTTCATAACATGATCTCTGAGAAAGTGATGACGAATTTCAATGTGCTTTGTCTTCGAGTGTTGGACTGGATTGTTGGCTATTTTGATGGCACTCTCGTTATCACAGAAGAGAGGTACTTGTGTCAGGTTGATGCCATAATCCTTTAGAGTTTGCTTCATCAATAGAAGCTGAGCACAACAGGATCCAGCAGCAATGTATTCAGATTCAGCAGTTGAGAGTGATACACAGTTCTGCTTCTTCGAAGACCAACAGACAAGTGATCGTCCAGGAAAATGGCATGTGTCGGATGTAGACTTGCGATCCACCTTGTCACCAGCATAATCAGCATCAGAGAATCCAACCAAATCGAATCTTGAGCCCTTGGGATACCATAATCCAAGTGTTGGGGTGTAAGCCAAATATCTAAGAATTCGCTTCACAGCCAAGTGATGCGATTCCTTTGGTGCCGCTTGGTACCGAGCACACATGCAAACGCTAAGCATAATATCTGGCCTAGATGCACATAAATAAAGCAAAGAACCAATCATGGAGTGGTATACCTTTTGATCAAACTCTTTACCATTGACGTCGGGACCAAGATGGTGCTTGGCTGGCATTGGCGTCGTGTAGCCTTTGCAGTCTTCCATTCCAAACTTCTTCAGACAATCTTTGAGGTATTTCTCTTGAGATATGAAGATGCCATTCCTCTGCTGATGAATTTGAAGACCAAGGAAGAACTTCAGCTCACCCATCATGGACATTTGATATTGCTCTTGCATCATGTACCCAAACTCATCACTGTACTTCTGGTTGGTGCATCCGAAGATAATGTCATCCACATATATTTGGCACACAAACAGTTCACCATCATATGTCTTCGTGAAGAGAGGGATCGAGGATCCGTGTTTGAAGCCTTTGCTCTTCGAAGTCTTTGATTGTATCATACCGCATACGAGGGGCTTGTTTGAGGCCATACTGATTGCCTTGTTTAGCTTGTACACCATATCGGGATGTTTTGGATCTTCAAAGCCGGTGGTTGTGCGACATACACTTCTTCTTCAATCTTTCCATTGAGAAATGCACTCTTTACATCCATTTGATATAGCAAGATATTGTGATGATTTGCATAAGCTAGCAAAGATGTGAATAGCTTCAAGCCTAGCAACAGAGCAAATGTTTCATCAAGTCAATTCCTTCCACTTGGGTGTATCCTTGAGCTACAAGACGTGCTTTGTTTAACGACTTGACCATGCTCATCTTGCTTGTTTTGATATATCCATTTTGTTCCAATAATGTTATGCTTGCGAGGATCAGGTCGCTTGACAAGTTCCCAGACATTATTCAGTTTGAACTGTTGAAGTTCTTCTTGCATGGCTTGAATCCATTCATGTTCCATAAAAGCTTCAGCAACTTTCTTGGGTTCTGATATTGACACAAATGAAAAGTGCCCACAGAAGTTTGCTAGCTGTGTTGCTCTTGATCGAGTGAGCGGACCAGGTGCATTGATGATGTCAATTATCCTCTCTATTTGAACTTCATTTGCGAAACGAGGGTGAACAGGACGAAGATTTTGCTCTGGCTGATCATTGTCATCATTGGGAGGATTGTCTTCGGACTGAGCATTGTCTTCAGGTTGATTTGGTGCAGAGATGATAAGATCCTCTTCAAGCTGTGCTTCAGAGGGCATGATTTCACCAGTTCCCATCAGCTTGATTGCCTCATTTGAAGGAGCTTCATCCAGTGTACTCGGCAGAATTTCTCTCTGTGAACCATTGGTTTCATCAAATTTCACATCCATAGTTTCAATGATTTTGTAAAGAAAAAGGTTGAAGACTCTGTAGGAGTGTGAATCCTTTCCATAGCCAAGCATGAAGCCTTCGTGAGCAACAGGTGCAAATTTTGACTTGTGATGGGGATCCTTTATCCAGCATCTTGCTCCAAATACTCTGAAGTAACTGACGTTTGGCTTCTTGCCAGTAAGCCGCTCATATGATGTTTTGTTCAGAAGCTTATGAACGTACACACGGTTGATGATGTGACATGCTGTATCAATAGCTTCGGGCCAGAACTTTCTTGGTGTCTTATACTCATCTAGCATTGTTCGAGCCATTTCAATGAGGGTTTTGTTCTTGCGCTCAACAATGCCATTTTGCTGAGGTGTGTATGGAGCTGAGAACTCATGAGTGATTCCCATTGTATCCAGATACAGATCAAGTCCAGTGTTCTTGAATTCAGTGCCATTGTCACTTCTGATGTGCTTGATCTTCACACCATAGTTGTTCATTGCTCGAGTTGCGAAGCGCCTGAAGACATCTTGCACTTCAGTTTTGTATAGAATTATATGAACCCATGTGTATCTTGAGTAGTCATCAACAATGACGAAGCCATAGAGACAGGCAGTTGTTGTGAGGGTGGAGTAGTGAGTAGGTCCAAATAAGTCCATGTGTAACAGCTCGAAGGGTTGAGATGTTGTCATGATTGTCTTCGATGGGTGCTTTTCCCTTGTCATCTTTCCAGCTTCACAAGCACCACACAGACGATCCTTCTTGAACTTGACATCTTCGATGCCTATGACATGCTTCTTCTTGACGAGTGAGTGTAAGTTCCTCATGCCAGCATGTCCCAGCCTTCAATGCCAGAGCCAGCATTCTGAAGCTTTTGTGAGAAGACAAATGGCAAGCTGTGGACCTGCTGAGAAATCTACCATGTGCAGATCATCTTTTCGATACCCTTCAAAGACTAGAGATTTGTCAGATTCCATTAGTACAAGGCAACGATATTTGCCAAATAACGCAATCATGTTCAAGTCACAAAGCATTGAGACAGACATTAAGTTGAAACCAAGGGATTCAACAAGCATCACTTATCCATGTGTTGATCCTTTGAGATTGCAACTCTACCTAGACCCAATACTTTGCTTTTACCAGTGTCAACAAATGTGATGTGACTCTTGTCGGATGGACGTAAGGTTGAGTCCATGAGAAGACTTCAATCACCAGTCATATGATTTGTGCATCCACTGTCCATAATCCACTCTGAAGCTTTTGGTGATGTACCCTACAGTGCAGTTAGGAGGATGGGCTTCACACAAGTGTTGTGAAGCATATGCATTTGATACATATAGGGACAGTCACAGCTTATAACACAGTTAGGACATGGAATGACTGATATGCAATTTAGATGTGAAGCATATAGAATGATATTTTAGCATGCGTCCTTAATGAGTTTTAGGTCCCCAGCAATAGTATCGGACGCCATTGATTGCTGGCTGGAGACCATTTTCTGCAAAAGAGAGTTAGTTCTTCTTCGCCACCCACATTTTCAGTGGGGGCTTAGAAGCAATGAGTCTAAGTGCAGCATCTGAGAATTTTGGCTTTGAAGCCCTGGCAAATAGCCTTACAGGAGATGAATGATACTCATATGAATAAGCAGAAAAGTTCTTAGTCCTATGAACATAGCGGTTCGAAGATACACGCTCATATTCATAAGTCTGAGCATGATTTCCCTGCAAAACATTGGCGTTAGGGTGACTCATGTGAGTCATGTATCTGTATGAAGCCTTTGGGCCATATGAAGCCATAGGTCTGGGGTTTGTATTCTTCCTTGGTGGTGTCATGACGACATTCACAGGAAGACTCTCAATGTACCGCTTAGGTACCCAGATTTTCTTCATAGGTGGTCCATTCCTGCAGTTAGTACCAATGTACCTGGCAAACACTTCACCATTCTAATTTTTGAACAGCTTATAGGTTGCATCAAAGGATTCATCAATGATAATAGGATTAGCACAGGTAAAGCCAGACAAGGTAGATGGATCTCTCAAGGTCCTTTGCAAAGAACCCATGTGGTTTTGGGGTCTTGCCAGGCTTCAAAGATGAGCCATCAACGCTCATTTTCCTCTCGAACCCAACACCCTCTTTCCTAAGGTTTTGGTTCAGAATCTGCTTTTTGAGGACATCGCAGAGAGTCTGATGTCCCTTCAAACTTTTGTACATCCCTGTTTCAAGCAATGTCTTCAACATAGCATTTTCATTAGCAACAAGAGTGGTATCCTCCGCAGAGGGGTTAGTGACCACATCGGTAGGTGAAGACAATGAAACAATAGCAGCAAAGGAACATTCAACAGAATGTATGTAGCGTTATCACGCTCAATGCATTTTAGACATGGTGGTTCAAATCCTTCCCGAGCGGAACGATCATTGGTAGTAAATCTCGCTCCTTCGAAGATCTTCATAATCCACTCTTATCTTTTCAAGGTCTAGCTTTCTTTGAAGACATTCAGAAGAAAGCTTCTCATGATCAGATAAGAGAGCATTATGTTGATTTTGAAGGGCGTCAAACTTAGCATGCAGTCTCTAAAGACTATCAGCCAAAGCTTTTGACTGATCCATTTCAGCACCCAACATATCATCGCTCTTACTAAGCATGTCTTGAACCTGTTCCAAGATTCTTTGTTGTTTAGTGGCAAGGGAAGCAAGTTTATCATAACTGAGGCCAAATTCATCATCTGATTCATCATCACTAGATTCAGAGAGATAGCATTCAGTTACCTTATCACCCCTTGCCATTTAGCATGATGAGGATGATGATGCTTCAGGTGTAAAGGTCATTTTCTTGAGAGATTCCTTGTAATCTTCAAACGGCTGATCATGACGAGTGCGATGACCTTCGTATACATCAGAAAGCCGGTCCCAGATTAGCTTCGCGTGATTGAGGTGCATAACATTCCTGAACTGATTCCGGGACAGATGACAGCAGATGACGTCCTTCGTTGTGAGGTTCAGTAGAGTGTACTTGCGAATGTCATCAGCATCTGCCATCTTGCATAGATCAGTGAGTCCAATCTCAGTGACGGTCCATAGTTCACTGTCCTTGGACATGAGTAGCTTCTTCATCATGGCCTTCCATCGAGGATACTCATGACCGTCAAAGGTGGGACATGATATGTTCCTCAATCCTGCAGTCGACATAGCTTAAACTCCAGGTGGTTAAACCGAATCACACAGAACAAGGGAGTACCTTGCTCTGATACCAATTGAAAGTGCTAGTTATCGACTAGAAGGGGGGTGAATAGGCGATTTTTATGAAAGTCTTCAAGACTTGGAAGTTTCGAAGACAAACAACAGAAACAACCTAATTGATATGCAGCGGAAGATAAACTACCCTGAACAAGCCATAGTCAAGCATGTCATGATGTGAAAGTACAGGACAATAGCAGTCAGGTAGTAAGGATCAAGTTGGAAGATAGTATGAAGCCAATCAACAATAGTAGTCAAGCAATGAAGTCAAATAGATACACAGATAAGCAATGACTTCATGAAGACAAACTAAGTAAGGTTGGAAGAGATAGAACCGGTTGCTTGTTGAAGACACAGGATTTGTTGGACCAGTTCCAGTTGCTGTGACAACTGTACGTCTGGTTAGGGAGGCTGAGATTCAACTCAGAAGACCGCGTCTTCACCTTATTCCCCTTGAGCTAAGGACACCCAGTCCTCGCCCAATCATTATGGTAAGTCTTCAAGGGAGACTTCCAAACCTTCACAGACTTCGTTCACCGGCAATCCACAATGACTCTTGGATGCTCAGAACGCGACGCCTAACCGGCCGGAGGATTCACGATCCTCAAGTGTAATAAGTCTTCAGTCACATAGATAGAAAGACTTCATGATGCCTAACACTCTTTGGCTCGGGTGTTTGGGCTTTGTCCTCGCAAGGATTTCTCTCTCTCAAATGCTTCGAGGTGGGTTGCTCTCAAACGACAAAAGCCGTGCACAAACACTGAGCAGCCACCAATTTATGGTGTAGGGGGTGGGCTATTTATAGCCACTAGGCAACCCGACCTGATTTGTCCAAAATGACCCTGGGTCACTAAGGAACTGACACGTGTTCCAACGGTCAGATTTCAAACTCACGCGACAACTTTACTTGGGCTACAAGCAAAGCTGACTCATCCAGCTCTGGATAAGATTTCCTCTCATTGTCTTCACTCGAAGACATAGGATTTGGGTTGAGCATCACTTCAGTCACTCTGACTTGGTTCACTTGGACCCCACTTAATAGTACAGTGGTTCCTATGACTCAACAAAGAAGAAAATGAAACAGCGAATCCACACAGTCTTCGCGCTTCAAAGTCTTCACTCAATGTCTTCTTATGTCATAGTCTTCAAAATGAATATCTTCTCATACCACCATTGTCTTCAATGTCTTCATACATTTTTAGGGGTCATCTCCGGTAGGTAAACCGAATCAATGAGGGACACTACCTGCATTATCCTGCAATTCTCACAAACGCATTAGTCTCTCAACCAACTTTGTATTCAATACTCCAAAACCAACTAGGGGTGGCACTAGATGCACTTACAGATATTCAGTGCCATCGAAGATGGGGCACGCAGCGGAGACTTTGATTATCCCAGCAGTCGACATAGCTAAACTCCAGGTGGTTAAACCGAATCACACAGAACAATGGAGTACCTTGCTATGATACCAATTGAAAGGGCTAGTTATCAACTAGAGGGGGGTGAATAGGCGATTTTTATGAAAGTCTTCAAAACATGGGAGTTTCAAAGACAAACAATATAAACAACACTATTCGAATGCAGCGGAAGATAGACTACACTAGACAAGCCATAGTAATGTATTCAATGGAGTGAAAGCACGACGATTAATAGCAGCTAGGTAGTAAACATCAGGATGGAAGATAGTATGAAGCCAATCAGAACAGATAGTCACACAGTGAAGTCAAACAGATAATGCAAGCAGGCAATGACTTCACGAAGACAAACTGTAAGTAAAGAGAGGTAAGAGATAGAACCAGTGGCTTCAGAAGGACAGGAATTTGTTCGACCAGTTCCAGTTGCTATGACAACTGTACGTTTGGTTAGGGAGGCTGAGATTCAACTTAGAAGACCGCGTCTTCACCTTATTCCCCTTGAGCTAAGGACACTTAGTCCCCGCCCAATCACTCTGGTAAGTCTTCAAGGTAGACTTCCGAACCTTCACAGAGTTCGTTCACCGGCAATCCATAATGGCTCTTGGATGCTCAGAACGCGACGCCTAACCGGCTGGAGGATTCATAGTCCTCAAGTGTAACAAGTCTTCAGATCACGTGGACAGAAAGACTTCAGTGATGCCAAACACTCTTTGGGCTCTGGGTGGTTTGGGCTTTGTCCTCGCAAGGATTCTCTCTTGAAAGCTTTGGCGGTGGGTTGCTCTCAAACGACAAAAGCCGTGTACTAACTCTGAGCAGCCACCAATTTATGGTGTAGGGGGTGGGCTATTTATAGCCACTGGGCAACCCGACCAGATTTGTCCAAAATGACCCTGGGTCACTAAGGAACTGACACGTGTCGCAACTGTCAGATTTCAAATGCACGCGGCAGCTTGACTTGGGCTACAAGCAAAGCTGACTTATCCGACACAGGATAAGATTTGCTCTCATTATCTTCGCTCGAAGACATAGGATTTGGTTTGAGCATCACTTCAGTCACTCTGACTTTGTTCACTTGGACCCCACTTAACAGTGCGGTGGTTCCTATTGTAGGATCGAAAGTATGTCTAGAGGGGGGGTGATTAGACTACTTGACAATATAAAAATTCAGCCTTTTGACAAAGAACAGTTTTTGGTAGATTCACAATTATGATCAAGTCAAGCATCACCCTACACATGCAATTCTAGAGTATAGGCAGCGGAAAGTAAATTGCACATGTAGTAAAGAGAGGTGGAGAAGAGCAAACGCAATTTTGGAGACGCGGTGATTTTTCTCGTGGTTCCGATAGGTGGTGCTATCGCATTTCCACGTTGATGGAGACTTCAACCCACGGAGGGTAACGGCTGCGAGAGTCCACGGAGGGCTCCACCCACGAAGGGTCCACGAAGAAGCAACCTTGTCTATTCCATCATGGCCTCGCCCACGGAGGGCTAGCCTTACTCGAGGTAGATCTTCACGAAGTAGGCGATCTCCTTGCCCTTACAAACTTCTTGGTTCAACTCCACATCTCGACGGAGGCTCCCAAGCGTCACCTAACCAATCTAGGAGGCACCACCTCCAAAAGGTAATAGATGTTGTTGATGATGATGAACTCCTTGCTCTTGTGCTTCAAATGATAATCTCCCCAACACTCAACTCTCCTCACCGATTTGGCTGTGGTGGAAGAAAGGATTGAGTGGAAAGCAACTTGGGAAGGCTAGAGATCAAGCTTCATATGGTGGGAGTGGAGCAACTTGATCTCAACACAAGGGTAGGTAGTTCTCTTCTCGTAAATGTAAGGTAGGAGTGGTAGTTCTTTACGATGGCTCTCTCCACGAATGAAGAGGGGGTGGAGGGTATTTATAGCCTCCACACAAAATCCAACCGTTACACACATTTGACCAATCTCGGTGGGACCGAAGTTGACAACTCGGTGAGACCGAAAGTTCAAATCATGTGAACGTTGGGATTTTCGTGGGACCGAAAATACAAACTTCGGTTAGTCCGATTCGTTGCAAAGACAAGAGCTTGCCAATCTCGGTGGGACCGACTTCATCATCTCGGTGACACCGATTTGATGACGAAGGTTCTGAAGCTTGGCAACTCAAGTTTCGTGAGACCGAGTTCGAATCGGAAAATCCGAGATTTCTAGGGTTTGGCTTTATGGCTGAGGTGGTTCATCTCGGTGTGACTGAGTTTGGAATATCGGTGGGACCGAGATTACTTATGAGTGTATATGGCGGTGAAAGTTCTTGATAGTTTAGGAGATGTATCACTAAGCACTTGAGCAACCAGATCATCATCATAACCTCATCCCCTTTAATAGTATTGGCTTTCCTATGGACTCAATGTGATCTTGGATCACTAAACCAAAAATGGAGTCTTGAGCTTTTGCCAATGCTTGCCTTAGCATTTTGAGGGTCCACTTCTTGATCCTTGCCATACCCATATCACTGAACTTTCTGAAATGATTCTCAAGTAACTATTAGTTCAATGATATATATGTTGTTATTAATTACCAAAACCACCCGGGGATAAGTTGCACTTTCACCTATGACTCAATAAAGAAGAAAAGCAAACAACAAAACAACTAAGCCTTCGCTCTCCATAGTATTCACTCAAAGTCTTCTCGTGTCATAGTCTTCAATGTGAATATCTTCACAGACCACCATTGTCTTCCATGTCTTCACACATTTTTAGGGGTCATCTCCGGTAGGTAAACCGAATCAGGGAGGGACTACTACCTGTGTTATCCTGCAATTCTCACAAACACATTAGTCCCTCAACCAGGTTTGTCGTCAATACTCCAAAACCAACTAGGGGTGGCACTAGATGCACTTACAATAGGGTGCGCCCCACCTATAGGGCGCGCCCCTGTCTTGTGGGCCCCTCGAGCGGCCACCGGCGTACTTCTTCCTCCTATATAAGCCTACGTACCCCGAAAACATCCAGGGAGCCAACGAAACACAATTTCCACCACCATAACCTTCTGTATCCGCGTTATCCCATCTTGGAGCCTTTGCCGGCGCTCCGTCGGAGGGGGAATCGACCATGGAGGGCTTCTACATCAACACCATAGCCCCTCCGATGAGTTGTGAGTAGTTTACCATAGACCGTTGGGTCCATAGTTATTAGCTAGATGGCTTCTTCTCTCTTTTTGGATCTCAATACAATGTTCTCCCCTCTCTTGTGGAGATCTATTCGATGTAAACTCTTTTTGCGGTGTGTTTGTCGAGATTTGATGAATTGTGGGTTTATGATCAAGTTTATCTATGAGAAATATTTGAATCTCCTCTGAATTCTTTTATGTATGATTGAGTTATCTTTGCAAGTCTCTTCGAATTATCAGTTTGGTTTGGCCTACTAGATTGATCTTTCTTGCCATGGGAGAAGTGCTTAGCTTTGGGTTCAATCTTGCGTGTCCTTACCCAAAGGATGTAAAGGGTTGCAAGGCACGTATTGTATTGTTGCCATCGAGGATAAAAAGATGGGGTTTATATCATATTGCATGAGTTTATCCCTCTACATCATGTCATCTTGCTTAAGGCGTTACTCTGTTCTTTATGAACTTAATAATCTAGATGCAGGCAGGAGTCAATCGACGTGATGCCTATATACATGATCATGCCTAGATAATCTCATAATTATTCGCTTTTCTATCAATTGCTCGACAGTAATTTGTTCACCCACCGTAATACTTATGCTATCTTGAGAGAAGCCTCTAGTGAAACCTATGGCCCCCGGGTCTATCTCTTATCATATTTGCTTCCAATCTACTTTTATTTGCATCTTTACTTTTTTGCACCTATATTATAAAATACCAAAAATATATTTATATTATCATACTATCTCTATTAGATCTCACTTTCGCAAGTGGCCGTGAAGGGATTGACAACCCCTTTATTGCGTTGACTGCGAGTTCTTTGTTTGTTTGTGTAGGTGCGTGGGACTTTTGAGGAGCCTCCTACTGGATTAATACCTTGGTTCTCAAAAACTGAGGGAAATACTTACGCTACTATTGCTGCATCACCCTTTCACCTTTAAGGAAAACCAACGCAAGCTCAAGACGTAGCACTTGTGTACGTGAGGCTATGGACCTGGTGGGTCCCCATTGTCATCCTCTCCAAGCAAAGTCATCTCCTCGCCCGCGCGCGCTTTCCGCCCGAAACAGTCAGTGCCGCCCGCCCCACTTCCCGGTGCAGGCGATTGCTCCGCCTTCAAACGACACAAGTGCCGTCCGTCCGTCCATGCGCCACCCACATTAATGATACGCGGTTGCCGAGGCGGCTACTCCGGCGCCACACGTCTGTCCCTCCGCCCGCCCACCATTGCTATATAAACTGTTGTGCCGGCCATAGCCGCAGTAATCCGCATCCGTTCCCTTTCTCCTGTCCACACCACTACTGCCCACCATGGCTTCCTCGCGCTCCAGCGCTCTTCGAGACGGGCGGACGACGGACCACAAGGAGATGGCAGCCATTGCTATCGATCGGCTGGCCGGCAGGCAGCTGGAGGACGACGATGTCCCAATGGTGAACATGGTAGTCGACGATCCGGCGCCAACCCCCTCCTCCGTGCCA
Source organism: Aegilops speltoides (assembly GCA_021437245.1). Taxonomy (NCBI): domain Eukaryota; kingdom Viridiplantae; phylum Streptophyta; class Magnoliopsida; order Poales; family Poaceae; genus Aegilops; species Aegilops speltoides. The sequence goes on along the minus strand of CM038143.1, from coordinate 129,232,863 downwards.
TCCTCGCCGGTGCATTGCACCATGACCATCGGCAAGGCCCATGCCCAATATATGGACAGGGTAAGCCAGATGCGTGAGGAGCAGTTCTGGGAGGCGCAGGCCGACACCGCCTACAACCACCATCTCCTCCAGGAGCACCTATAGGCGGAGGAGCAGATCGCCGTGGAGCAAGCGGAGCAGGAGGCGCTGCTCGACTCGTTCCGCTCCGCCCGCAAGGGTCACCTCGAGCGCTGGCGGTACCGCATGCGGGTGGCGGAGGCTGCGGCCGCCTACAAAGAGGCTAGCAAAGAGGGCGATGAAGTGGGCGAGGCGCTGTTTGGCGAGACCGAGGACGAGGCAAAGGACAATGCCGGCTTCGACGAGTCCCCGCTCCGCTGGCTCGACGAGGCCCTGCTCCGCCGAGGCCCCGCGGCGCCAACAATGAGGCAGAGGACACTGCCGGCTCCGCCGAGGCCCCGCCCCGCCCACAACGAGGCAGAGGACATCTCTGGCTCAGCTAAGGCCCCACCCTGCCGGCAATGTTGGGGAGGATTTCCACCGCTCCGCTGAGGCGCCGCCCGCCGGCAACGAGATAGAGGACATCGTCGGCTCCGCCGAGGCCCCGCCCCGCTGCCGACGAGGCCGCGCCACATAGAAAACGAGGAAGAGTAGAACACGGTAGGTCGCTGCCGCTCGGGTCCAAGTAAGGCCACCGCTGCTACCCTCCGGTTGAAGCCAAGCTAGGTAGGTTGACCATTGATGGTTGGTTAGCTTCTTGGCGGCGACGTGGAGTCGGAGAGCTGCTTACCGAGAAGAATGTTGCTTCTACTTAATCGCTGGTGCGGTTGGTCGATGACTTCGTGGGCCCAACAGGCCACATGTCGATTCTGCACTGCACTGCAGCTTAAGTCACTGAAGCTTCTGTTCGGCTCAGTGGGACACAGGTGGGTAGCTTCGGTTAATTAATTATACCTCCAGCGCACCACCTTTTAGTTGAAGAATGTATGAAATGTAATGAAATCCGACATGTTTATATGAAATCCGACCGTGTATGAATGAATTTATTTCGATTAGTTCGAATTCCTGTATCACTGGCATTGGATGAACATGCAAAACAATACGTACTAGCATTATTCCTGGGTGATCACCTCGTTTGCAGCGATTTCACATGTACTCCCTCTGGTCCTTTCTAGTCTGCATACAAGTTTTGTCTGCAGTCAAAGTATCTCTACTTTGACCAATCTTATACAAAAAAGTATGCACTTTCACAATGTGCGAAGTAAAAGGAAATGTATGAGTACAAAGAGTTTGAGCAGTTTTTAGTGTTTCAGACATTGCAATCAAACACACAGCCTAGCAATTCATAGAGAACATTCAAAACAATCGATGATTATGCATCTCGCTGACTCACATGTCGAGGCAATATTTACTTCACAACTAAAGAATAAAGAAAAATTGATCGACATCGCCGACAAAGAAAGGGCGTCCCATTCAAAATATCAAACGCATGTCTTGCTAAAATCAATGAGCAAAATTTGACAAGGTTGTCCCATTCCAAAATATCAAATGCCTACGATTGTGGAATGGGCAGGGTTTGCCATCGATTCGGACATTGACATGGCACCTCGTGCTAAATAAACCAGCTGTTCTTTTTTATGCGGTTCCACCAAAATCAACCAAATTCGCACAGTAGCTTGTATGATTTCGCCCTTATATGCTGCAATGCCTTGAACTTATCGGCACCTCCTTTCTTGTGGTGGAAATGAATGATTCGATGTATTCATGAACATTTTGTGCAGTTCCCATTGAAATCAAGCTGAGCACCCCTATTTGCACAAATACAAAAAAGTGATTAGTATAAAGCAAACTGTACTATGAATTGACAGTTTCAACAGCACATACATGGTCCAGTAGAGCACACTTTAGAAAAATGGAACTCACCGAAAGAATCCTAGAACAACATTGTACTCGCATCATCACAAAAAAAAAATGGAGATTTGTCATCCTTCCGAGCTGAAGTTAGTTTGGTCTTGTGGGGAGTAATGTAACCATCCTTCAACTGCTCCTTCTGATGAGAAGATAGACAGGGCTTCTTCATCCTAGCATAATCGGAACTAGGCACTTCACGTACTCCATATTCTTCTTCAGAGGAAGATGATCCTGTTGTGGAAAGACAAGAGGACTAATAAATGCTAGCATCCCTGTTTGCTCGAAAAAAAGGAAAGGAAATATTTAAAACAGCACAGATGAAGCATTTCTCAAGGACAATACCACCTTTTCATGACAGTATCTAAACAGTAGCACAACACTAATAGAGATGACAAAGCTCAATCATATGGATTAGTGGGCGAGTACCAACCTTTGTCAGGAAGCTTATTGTGTAGAGCATACAGATGAAGCACTTCTTCGGAACCATCTGTTGCTATCTACGGTGGTGGCCATGCTTACTATATACTCCTCGATTAGTTTAATGTTTCCAACATCTTCTTGTGCAGTTCCACTAAAATACATGGTATCTTCAAAGAAGATCCCTGTTTGCACAAGTAGAGATAATTACATATTGCATTAAGAGTGGCATCAAATCAGTGGCAAAACAATTGCTCGTTCTAGCCATAGCAATAAATTAAGATGCAAAACTATATCATTACCTGTGTCATCACAGTTCCAGTGCTTCATTATAGCACCGGGAGTTGATTTTTCTTTTTCTTCCACTTGTTCTTCCCCTTCATCACTTGGTTCAATGACAGACAAGCTTCGCCTTTAATGTAAGATTTGGCATGTGAATTAGGGAGCACAAGTATAGTACTAAACTTAATTTTTTGATGAAAGTGGCAAAATGTAGGCCAGTAGTTGTGAAATATCATTATCTTACCTCAATGGGATATTACGATGCACATACAGATTGAAAGTCTTGTCTCCATTTGTGCAGTTCACTAAAATCAAGCAACATTATCGTACAAGTAGCACAACATATGAAAGCACACTGCAGAATCATGTGAAAGAAGGCTAGTACTGACCTCTCATGATGCGGAATTCAAACAACTCACAAGAAGTAGATCTGAACCAAATTCGCCTTAACAGATAGGAAGTAAGATCTCCTCTTGTGTAGTTCCACTAAGATCAAGAAATCAAGCAACGTTGTCGGTGTGACATTTTGGTTGAACTGCACAAAACACTCTTAAAACAAAAGTGTTTTGTGCAGTGCAACAAAAGGTCACAATGGCAACGAGGTGAAGTAGATAACCCTGTTTACACAGAGGTGCGAAGAAAACAATTAGTGGTCAATAACGGTGGATGACACAGAAGCCAACAAAAAGAAGCATCTACCTTATCTAAATGAGAAAGAAAGCGAGACAGTAGCATTTCTCAAACGGTGGCATTGATTAATATTAACATAGAGATTATATTAACAATAAAATTTGTAAACATGTAATTTGCTATTAACTGTGGCATTGCATCAATTTTCCAACGGCATTATTAGAGGGTGTTTGTTTACATGGACATTTTGGTGTAGGGACTAAAAAAACTCTGTGTCAGTCCCATTTAAACCAAACAGGAGGGACTTTTAGGGACTAAAAGTGGGCATTTGGGACTAAAGAAAGAAGACCTCGAGGGAGTCTTTTTGGGACTTTTTCCAACAGTTGCCCCTGCCATGCATCGCACCTTGTCTCTATTAGTTCATTACTAGGGGTAACATGGTCTTTTAGCATGTCATTTAATAACCTCTAGTCCATGTTTAATCCACGAACCAAGCGGTAGGGACTAGGAATTTTTAACCAAACAAAGGCCTTAGATTAACAACAGCTAATGAGTTGCACGGACGGTGGGCCGACCAGCACCATGTGCATCTACCGATGTAATGTGGTCATGCACAGTCTGTTGCAACAAAGAACAAACAACCAAGGAGCATATTTGTGTTGGTCCCAGTTTGTTATCTTTAGACACCTTTTCCTATGTGAGCGCAGCAAATCTAGTCCTGCTCAAACTCTACAGCCTTGTCCCTTCCTTTCCTTTTTGAACTAGTACTTTCGCCCCTTCCTTTCCTCTTTGAACCACGTCCTAGATTTATGTGATACAACTTTCCCCATTCCTTTCCTCTTTGAACCACGTCCTAGATTCATGCTATACAACTTCCCCCCTTCATTTCCTCTTTGAACCACGTCCTAGATTCATGCTATATACAACTTTTCCCACTACTTTCCCCCACTCCTTTCCTCTTTGAACCACGTCCTAGATTCATGGTATACATGCAGCTAGAGCAAACCATCTGGAGTAAGTAAATTATACCTTAAGGTTCTTGGGGCGTGGTTCGGTGGGCGACGGGGCGGCGGCGAAGAAGAAGGGGTCGGAGGCCCTCCCGTGCCGCCGCTGGGTGGAAAGTGAACAGCTGCGCCGGTAGTGGATTCCCTCCCTCACCGATGACGACAACATTAAACCTCCTTCCCTTCCAGGCGGACGGATCCTGCCGGCTCTTTGAGCAGCAGTGAGGGGAGAGAGAGAGGCCAACGAAGTCTTGTTTAGATCTGGAGAGGGCGAGAGAGTGTGAAGAGAGCAACTACAAGCGCTGAGGCTCTAGCGGGAGAGGGCAAGAGAGTGTGAAGAGAGCAAGTACAAGCGCTGAGGCTCCAATGTATATGTATATATATATATACTGGAGAGAGAGTGTGAAGCGTGCAAACCCTAGAAAACATTTTGACCAGTCAAAGAATCCTCCTGGCACAAATTATGCTCATGTATAGTTATTGAACCCGAGACCTCAAGTTTGATGAGCGAACAGGCTAACCAGCTACACAACCCTCCCGTTATGTTCAACGAGAGGAAAATAACCTTATATACATTCCTGCATTCGTGTGACATGCATGCCGTGTTTTTTTTTGTGTGTGTGGGAGTCATTGGGATTTCAATCATAATCGTGTCATGTGGCTTTGGTGGTAAGACTATCCATAGTGATGCAGAAATAATGCAGCCTTAGTCACCTTACCTCTCTCCACATAGTACATTGGGTCCCACCAGTCAGAGGGTGAAACAAACAAATTAATTAGAAAAATTAAAAGCGCCAGCGGTGTATCTTACCTCACACAGCTCGCTACTGCTCGGGAACACTGTCCAATTGATCCCTCTGTTTGATCACGTACTATTTTAAGTGAATCCTTATTATGACATGCACACAAATTTTGGGCACTTGTATTCGACTTAAGTCAGCGTGCCACCGTATCTTGTATACTTACTACTCCCTCCGTCTAGGTGTAATAAGTCACGTTAAAAGTTGCAACGGGACCAAGGTGCGTGCGTGTGTGTGTGTGTGTGTGTGTGTGTGTGTTTAACAGCATGTGTGTGTTAGAGAGAGCGACAGATCGACCTTCTCCTACAGAGAGATGGTGTGGATTGTACGATTTTAGCCGCGAGAGTCCGTGCATCCTCTCGTTTCCGGGCGTGTCCGGTAGGGACATGCGGACAGCTGCCACGCCCGCTCCTGACCAGCCTGGCCCACCCAAAGCCCCTCCATCGCCATGCATGCCTCCCTTCCCGCCAAAACGGTCGGTCTGCTCCAAAGGATCGGTGCCACATTCATGCCCGGGCAGAGCGGACGGGACCTCTCACTGGCGCAAGAGTGATGGTTGCCTCGTCCGTCCAACTTACTGCTGTGTCTATGTGATTTGACGGCTCATTGGTCTTTATTACTGAGGTGGTAGGACTGCTGGATGTCCCACGCTTTCGATGAAAGGAGGTACTACTACTAGATTACAATTTTCTCCATTCTTACAGCAGAGGAGTGCAAGAGCAGTGAAAACACACAGGCTCAGTGATTACATGGCCCACCTCACAGTATCACCGTGCAACACCTAACTCTTTACATAGTACTCCCTCCATTCCTAAATATTACTAGATGAGTCCCCGCGCGTTGCCGTGGAACCGCGGTATATCTCTCTGCGCAAAATTATCAATTTCATAGAACTAAAAAAACTCTATAACCGCATGACAAATGTGGTAGCCAAACTAAATAAACTCCCATCATCATTTAGATCATCCCACGTAAGGAAAAAAGATCAGCCAACTCCTACTGCATAATGGGATTATATTTTTCTTTTTGACATGTTAATGGGACTTAAAAGCTCACTTACATGCATGCTACCGGTGCATGCTTGCATGCAGACATGTTGATGTGATTTAAAACCCACTCACATGCATGTGCCACGGTATTTCTGCATGCTTGCATGTGGCTTAGTGTGGAGCCTCTCAACGTCTAGATCAGACGGCTATTATGGACTGATTTACTTCATCTAACGGCTACATCAATTTTGATGATGTGGCTCAAGGAGAGGATAGAGAATTCCTAGTAGTGGGGGCTAGCTATTACTAGTAGATAAGTCTTTGTAGAGATTCCACTAGGTGAACTACATACGGAACAAAATGAATGAATCTACACTTAAAATGCATCTATATACATCCGCATGTGGTTCATGGTGAAATCTCTACAAAGACGTATATTTAGGAACGGAGGAAGTACTAGTATAGTACGTACTGTAATTTATCAGCGAGATAAATTTGTACAATGCTATGAAGTTTCTAGCTTCTGCTACATGTATCTTGTGTCCAAGGTTGCCCGTTGCAACATTTCATCAAATACAAAGGAGACTAACATGCATGCTATTGCATCTCAATGATTGACAGATCATAGCAAATATGTACTCCCTCCGTTCCAAAATAAGTGTCTCAACTTTGTGCAAACTTTAGTACAATGTTGTACTACTACTAAAGTTGACACTTATTTTGGAACAGAGGCAGCTAAAGAAAAAAACAATCCATGCAGTCCCTAGCCCTTGAACCGTGAACCCTGACCAAGCTTCAATTTGCTGACAATGTTTGAGCTTCCTAATAAATGAAGTTTGCAACCTTTTGACCATCGGATAATTTTGTGCAGTTTCACCAAAATCGATATGAGCATCCCTGTGGCAAAGAAATTGAAGAAGTGTGATTATAATAAGATTACTGGGACTAGTTGATGAGACATAAACTCATGACAAATATAGTACGTAGAAGCCAGTAGAGGTATGTCTGGGGCAAAGAAGTAGAGAAATATCCACAAGGAGTGATGTGGGCAGCTGGAGCAGTGGTGCAAGCCGGCTATAAAGGGAGTTGTACCTAAGGGACGTAGCTCAATCTTGAGGAGGGCGGCGGGAGGAGGCAACTGCCCACATCGCAGCAGTGAGGAAGGGACGAAGGCAACCTCACCGGCTTTGTGAGAGAGAATGGCGGGGACCCCTAATCGGGACGTGCCGATAGTGGGTTTTCACCGTCGGCGACGGCCACCGCATCTACACTAAGCATACACCCCTTCCCCAAGTGGACATGATCCACCGGGATGTCAGAGATGTGGCCACAGTCATTTTGTGCGAGAGAGTGTGAAGAGAGCAACCCCAGCAAGCAACCGTGTAGGCTGGCCCGTCCTGACTATGTAGATAGTGGTGCGGTTTCCTTTTCTCTCCATATGAACCTATCATATTGCGTACGTGCCACTGAAGAAAAAAACTTTATTTATAAATGACGCGGCACCTACTACTCATTCTCCTATAACCTTGCGCTTGGCATCTCCAAAATATTAACCTTGCAATTGGCTCTTCGCCTCTTCGGGAAGTCGAGCAATAATGGTAGTGCAGTATATATCGTTCTGGCTATATGAGACCGAATGAATTGCGGCACGTCCACCACGTGGGCGAGGGTCGAGGGGCGAGGGAGAGTGCTACATACGGAGCAAAATTATCGATTTCATAGAACTAAAAAAAATCTATAACCGCATGACCAATGTGGTAGCCAAACTAAATAAACTCCCATCATCATTTAGATCATCCCACGTAAGGAAAAAAGATCAGCCAACTCCTACTGCATAATGGGATTATATATTTCTTTTTGACATGTTAATCGGACTTAAAAGCTCACTTACATGCATTCTACCGGTGCATGCTTGCATGCAGACATGTTGATGTGATTTAAAACCCACTCACATGCATGTGCCACGGTATTTCTGCATGCTTGCATGTGGCTTAGTGCGGAGCCTCTCAACGTCTAGATCAGATGGCTATTATGACTGATTTACTTCATCTAACGGCTACGTCAATTTTGATGATGTGGCTCAAGGAGAGGATAGAGAATTCCTAGTAGTGGGGGCTAGCTATTACTAGTAGATAAGTCTGTGTAGAGATTCCACTAGGTGAACTACATACGGAACAAAATGAATGAATCTACACTTAAAATGCATCTATATACATCCGCATGTGGTTAATGGTGAAATCTCTACGAAGACTTATATTTAGGAACGGAGGAAGTACTAGTATAGTACTAGTACATACTGTAATTTATCAGCGAGATAAATTTGTACAATGCTATGAAGCTTCTAGCTCCTGTTACATGTATCTTGCGTCCAAGGTTGCCCGTTGCAACATTTCATCACATACAAAGGAGACTAACATGCATGCTATTGCATCTCAATGATTGATGATCATAGCAAATATGTACTCCTCCGTTCCAAAATAAGTGTCTCAACTTTGTGCAAACTTTAGTACAAAGTTGTACTACTACTAAAGTTGACACTTATTTTGGAACAGAGGCAGCTAAAGAAAAATGATCCATGCAATCCCTAGCCCTTGAACCGTGAACCCGACCAGGCTTCAATTTGCTGGCAACGTTCGAGCTTCCTAATAAATGAAGTTTGCAACCTTTTGACCATCGGATCATTTTGTGCAGTTTCACCAAAATCGAGATGAGCATCCCTGTGGCAAAGAAATTAAAGAAGCATGATTAGAATAAGATTATTAGGACTAGTTGATGAGACATAAACTCATCACAAATACAAATCGAGAAACCAGAGAGGCATCGGTATGTGCGGGGCAAAGAAGTAGAGAAATATCAACAGGGAGTGATGTGGGCAGCTTGGAGCGATGGTGCAAGCCGGCTGTAAAGGGAGTTGTACCGAGGGACGTAGCTCAACCTTGAGGAGGGCGGCGGGAGGGGGCAACTGCCCACGTCGCGGCAGTGAGCAAGGGACGAAGGCAACCTCACCGGCTTTGTGAGAGAGAACGGCGGGGACCCCTGATCGGGATGTGCCGACAGTGGGTTTTCACCGTCGGCGACGGCCACCGCATCTACACTAAGCACCCACCCCTTCTCCAAGCGAACGTGATCAGCCGGGATGTTAGAGATGTGGCCACAGTCGTTTTGTGCGAGAGAGTGTGAAGAGAGCAACCCCAGCAAGCAACCGTGTAGGCTGGCCCGTCCTGACTATGTATATAGTGCAGCGGTTTCCTTTTCTCTCCATATGAACCTATCATATTGCGTACATGCCACTAAAGAAAAAAATTATTTATAAATGATGCGGTACCTACTACTCGTTCTCCTATAACCTTGCGCTTGGCATCTCCAAAATATTAACCTTGCGATTGGCTCTTCGCCTCTTCGGGAAGTCAAGCAATAATGGTAGTGCAGTACATATCGTTCTGGCTATATGAGACCGAATGAATTGCTGCACGTCCACCACGTGGGCGAGGGTCGAGGGGCGAGGGAGAGTGCTACTATATACGGAGCAAAATGAGTGAATGTACACTCTGAAATACTTCTATATACATCAGTGTTTGGAGTATGTACTAGTAGTTCATATTGAAATCTACTAAAGGACATATATATTCCAAACAATATGATATAATCTCTATAACCAAGGTAGTAGGGATGAGGAGTAAACGGAGGGAGTAGTAAATTTTTCTCCTCGTCCTGCGAGCCACCGCGCGCATGGGAGAGGGAGCGGGCGTAAGGCGAAGGAAGCTTCACCTCATCCTGCGAGCCACCGCGCCCGTGGGCGGGGGAGACGGCGTACTAAGCAAGCTTCTCCTCGTTCTGCAAGTTGACGGGACACATCAAAAGTACTCCAGTGTATAGAGCCTTGCCTCTAAGGTAGGCCCCACATGGTTTGCCTCTTTTTTTAACATAACACATCAAGTCGCAATTTGTTTGTTCACCCGTGGTAGACGATCCTCCCTCCACCAAGTGGAAAACCAGTACACGTGCCAAATTACCATGTGGGCTGCCTTTTTTGTACAGAAATGAGCTCCACCATGTACCCGCGCGGGTATGGTTGGGAAAGAGACGGGAGTACGTGCGCCGTGCATGCACCTCTTCTCTTCGTGCACGTACCCCACCTACGTGGGTGTGTGTGAGAGATACAAACCGCGTTCGTGAGTGTTTTTGTTTTGGGGTGGGGGTGGGGGTTGATTTCGTGAATTATTTGTGGGAATATGTGTCGATGACATCTCAAACAAAATTTTGCATGCAATGTGTGTGAAATGGACGCCTATCCATATCATACATAGAGGGTCGGGCAATCCACGAGAAGAGAGGGAGGGGTCATAGCTATCGATAGAGTCAAAGAGAGGATCAAGTGGGTGGGTGCGAGATCGATGAAGAGAGCCATCGAAATTGTGTGTGTGTGCAAGTCAAAGATATAGGGCGATTGGCCTACCAGAACGTTAGAGGGCACATGTCAAGTTTGTGTGTGGCAGGGAGACATGACTAGAGCACGACGTATTGGTGTGTGTGGGGGGAGGGGTGGGGGAGGGGTAGGAAGAGGCCTAACTATAGAGGTAGAACGACTCGTATATGTGTTGAGAAGGAGAGACCCAGCTATGTCTTGAGGGAGATCGTTTGACATCCATACATAACTGAAGGACGGGAAATATGATGGGACAGAGAGGGAGAGTGAGAGGAGAGAGAGAGGGAGGGAGAGGGGTAGAGTGTTGGATGGGTGATGGGGTTGCTTCTCGGAGATGGTGGGAGAGGCCTACTAGACAAACTGAGGGTGGAACTGCAATGTTATCAATAAGAGTGGGGATGTGTTTCTGTGTGTGCCTGTGCATGATAGATCTGTCGGGACGCATCCATGGATGATGAAGGGCAACCATGTGTTTGGTAAGCGAACCTAACTAGATCGGTAGATCAATTGTTGTTTGTCGGAGGAAGGGAGAGACACAACTAATGAGGTAGATTGATCGACGTGTGGGTAAAAACGAGTTATAAGGACCTAGATAGCTATATGTATAGCGAGAGATCGGTCGGTGTATGTCCATTTGTTAGAGGCAAATAAGGCCCAGCGAGACGGATAGACAGAGAGAATGGAGCTAGGAGGTGGTGTGAGAGGCCCAACTACTAGCTAGATAGGGGGAGGAGTGTGCGGTTGTGAGATCGATGAAAAGAGGGGCGAGAGTTTACACGTGTGTCTGACCGTATGAGAGACACGAGGCAAGGACACATAAAGGAGGAGATTGAAGGTGTGTGTGTATGTTGTAGGCAGGCATCGCTGGAGAGGTTTATCAATCGGTGTGTGTCGGAAAGGAGTTGTGGAGACTATGGGAGAACGACCTAAAGAAATAAAATGAATGTGCCCGGTGGATAGAATGCCGAGGGAGGAGGAGGGTGAGGAGGGCGTGTGCATGCATGAGAGAAAGTTAGTGGTAGCTACAAAGGTTAGAGGATTGTGTGGGTGTAAGAGACTAACAAAGATCATAATTTGATATGAAAGCGGATTCATATATTTGAATAGGAGATCATAGTGTTATGCTTTATGCAAAGATCATATATTTGAATAAGAGACTAACAAAGATCATAATTTAGTCCCCGCTTTACGCAATGTACGCCTGCCCAAAGATTTCAAGGGTCCGCGCAAGGTGCCGAATTACACCGCTGATTTATCTCCGGAGGCGTGGGTAGAGAGTTATGAGATGGCCATGGAGATGCTAGATGTGGATGAGGCCGCGTGTGCCAAGTACTTCACAATTATGCTTGAAGGCACGGCCCGTACTTCATTGAAGAGCCTGCCGCCTAATTCTATCAGCTCATGGGCCCAGTTGTGGGCCCGGTTTATCCAGAATTTCAAAGATACGTGTAAGCAGCCCAAATCCATGGTAGACCTGGCGGCTTGTGTTCAGGAGGACGGAGAATCAACAACCCATTGGGTACGCCGCGTTTCGGAAGTCTTGCACTCGTCTGACAGGATCAATGCTGACTCTGCGATGTTAGCCCTGGAGGGCAACTGCCGGTTTAAGCCTTTAAAATTGAAATTGGGGCGCATGAAGCGGTTTTATAATGACATGGGAACTCTCATGGCCGCTTTGGTGAAGTATGCTGATTCGGATAGTACCAAGGATCCCGAGACTGACGATGATGAAGTAGGGAAGGGAAAGAAGAATAGCAACTCCAAGGGGCATCAGTACAAACCGGCGGGCCATGGAAACGGAGGCAAGCGCAAGGCGGATGGCAGCATGGACTTTGTGGCTAACACTAACGCACAGGACAAGGGTCAGCGGCGCAAAGGTAAAGCGGCAAATCGTAATGGGGCTCCAAATCCTAACGTGGGTCGTTTGAATTATTTGTTGAATCAGCCTTGCCCAAAACACGGGACGAAGGAGGCGCCGGCTAACCACCTTTGGAAGGATTGTTACATTATGCAGGAGTTTAAAAACTCTAACGCCTTCCAAAGATGACCGCTGGTCGGTGATTCAGATCCGGTTTCCATGGGCTGGGTCACGATGGAGCTTCGTTCGTGTTTCAATCGTATGGTCACAACAACCGAATAATCGAGCGGTCAACAAAGCAGCAACAACAGCGATCGGGTTATCGAGCCAGCCAAAACAGTTGAACAATGGACAATATCATGTTTTCACAACTAGCTTGGATAAGCGCGACCGGAAACTCCACAAGCGAGCAGTGAACTCTGTTGAACCGGCCGTACCACGTTACTTACGCTGGTCGGAGCAGCCTATCATGTGGAGCAGGGAGGACCACCCACCCCAGGTTGACAATCCGGGCCAGCTAGCATTAGTGGTAGACCCTCAGGTGGGAGGTTATAAATTCACCAAGGTACTCATGGATGGAGGGAGCAGTATTAACATCCTATACTATGAGAAATTCCGCCGCATGGGGCTAACAGACAAAGATCTCAGACCGTCTAATACGGTGTTCCATGGTGTGGTGCCTGGCAAATCAGCATATCCTGTTGGTAAGATAGCCCTGGACGTGGCTTTTGGGGACGAGCATGATTCCCAATCCGAAAAACTAACCTTTGAGGTGGTTAAGATCCGGAGCCCGTATCACGCCTTGTTTGGGTGGCCGGCTTATGCCAAATTCATGGCGCGGCCTTGTTATATCTACTTGCAGCTCACGATGCCGGGTTACAAGGGGACAATAACGGTTCATGGGAGCCGTAAGGTTGCTTTGGAATGTGAGGAAGGTGATGCGGCTTATGCAGAGTCGGTTTGTGCCACAGAGGAGTTGAAATACTATAAGGACAATGTTGATCCGGCGGACATGACCCCTTTGAAGAAGCCAACCACAGAGCATGATTCGGATCTGAAGTTCAAATCGGCAGCTGAGACCAAGCTTGTTGACTTCGTGCCCGACGATTCGTCCAAGCAGTTCACTGTCAGTGCCAACTTGGACCCTAAATAGGAAAGCACGCTCATCGAGTTCATCCATGAGAATCGGGACATTTTTGCATGGAAACCTTCTGACATGCCAGGTGTACCGAGGGAACTCGCTGAGCACACTCTTAATGTGGATCCTAAGTATAGACCGGTAAAGCAATTTCTCCGCCGGTTTAATGAGGAAAGGCGCAAACCATTGGAGAGGAAGTGGCCAGGCTTTTAGCAGCTGGTTTTATCATTGAGGTGTTCCATCCAGAGTGGCTTGCTAATCCGGTGCTGGTTCTTAAGAAAAACGGCACTTGGCGTATGTGTGTGGATTACACGGATCTTAACAGGCTTGTCCAATGGATCCTTTGCCCTCCCGCATTGACGGATCATTGATGCCACGGCGGGTTGTGAGCATTTGAGTTCTTTGGATGCATATTCTGGATATCATCAGATCAAAATGGCGGTTAAGGACCAGGGGAAGACAGCGTTCATTACTCCCTTTGCAGCCTTCTGCTATGTATCTATGCCCTTTGGGCTCAAGAGTGCCCAAGCCACTTATCAACGGTGTGTACAGAATTGCCTGCATAAACAGATCGGCCGCAATGTGCACGCCTATGTGGATGATATTGTAGTCAAATCAAGGCAGAAGGAGACGCTGGTGGATGATTTGAAGGAAACCTTTGACAACTTGCGAGTTTACAAGATGATGCTTAACCTGGCCAAGTCTGTCTTTGGTGTTCCGGCAGGCAAGTTACTGGGTTTTCTTGTGTCCAACAGAGGAATTGAGGCTAATCCGGAGAAGATTACGGCTATCACCTCCCTGGCTAAACCGAAGTGTATCAACGATGTTCGGTGTTTGGCGGGCGGATCGCCATGATCGAGCGGTTATCGGCCGCCTCAAAGAAAGGCTATCCTTTGTACCAATCTTTGAGAAAAGACGGATCAATTCATCTGAAGTCCGGCTGCTGATGAAGCATTGGAGGACTTGAAGCGGCAATTAGCCAATCCGCCCATTCTTGCGGCTCCGGTCGACAAGGAGCCGTTATTGTTATACGTAGCGGCCAATGCTCGGGCGTTAAGCGTGGCTATTGTGGTGGAGCGCAAGGAGGCGAGCAAGGAGTATCCGTTCAGCGGCGGTTTATTATATCAGCGAGGTGCTTATTGAATCCAAGCAAAGGTATCCGCATTGGCGTAAGCTGGTATATGGAGTTTTCATGGCAAGCGGAAGTTGAAGCGGTATTTTCAAGGGCACCCCATCACGATGGTCGATTCAGCTCCCTTGGGCGATATCATCTGAACCGGAGGCGATGACCAGATTGCCAAGTGGGCTATAGAGCTTGGGCGCCGCGGATTAAAATCGTGCCTCGGACGGTGAAGTCTCAAGCACTTGTTGATTTCATCAATGATTGGACGGAGTTGCAAGCACCAGAGGAGAAGCCGGATCACACATATTGGACTATCCATTTTGATGGATCCAGGCAATTGGAAGGCTCGGGGGCTGGAGTCGTATTAACTTCCCCATGAGGTGATAAGTTTTGTTATGTTCTCCGCTTAATGTTCTCTTCCACTAATAATGCAGCTGAGTACGAAGCCTTGCTCCATGGTCTCCGGATGGCTAAAGAGATGAACTTAAGCCGGGTTAAGTGCTTCGGTGACTCGGACCTCGTGGCTCAACAGGTGTCTGGCACTTGGGATTCTAAGGATCCGCTCATGGCCGCATATCGTCGTGAGGTGGATAATATTGCGGGTCACTTCAAGGGTTATCAAGTGGATCACGTGGACCGTCGAAAGAATGAAGCGGCGGACGCTTTAAGCCGGTTGGGTTCTCAGCGCAAACCGGTCCCGCCTAATGTCTTTCTTGATGTGTTGCACAACCCGTCAGCCAAGCTCCTAGGTGAAGCGGATTTGGCTATTCCTGATCCGGAGGCTCAATTGGTGGCAGCCCTGCATGTCATTCCGGATTGGACAGTTCCTTATCTTGCGTACATGAACCAGGGAGAGTTGCCAGAGGATGAGATTCTCGCCAGGCAGATAGTCCGGCGATCCAAGTCTATGACGATTGTCAATGGCGAATTGCATCATTGCAGTGTATCAGGGGTGTTTCAACGTTGTGTTTCTCCTGAGGAAGGCTGTGAAATCTTACGAGAAATCCATGAAGGGTATTGTGGTCACCATGCCGGTTCAAAGTCTCTGGTGGCAAAGGTGTTTAAATCACGGGTTCTCTTGGTTGACAGTATGCATGTCGATGCGGAGGACTTGGTTAAGCGGTGTGATGGCTGTCATAAATTTTCAAAGGCGTGCTCATGTGCCGGCTCAAGAATTGAGGATGATCCCAATCACTTGGCCGTTTGCAACTTGGGGGCTGGATATGGTTGGACCTTTTAAAAGATCAAGGATAAGAAAACCCACCTTTTGGTGGCGGTTGACAAATTTTCCAAGTGGGTTGAAGCGGGCACTGTCGGCAAGTGTGATGCAGCGGCAGTGATGCGAGTTCATCAAAAGGTGATTTTCGGTTTGGCTTTCCACACAAGTATCATTCGACAATGGTACCAATTTATCCAAGGGTGCTATGAAGGAGTTACGTGAGCGTGAGCACATCCGACTTGACGTGTCATCGGTGGCTCACCCCACCCAATGGGCAGGCGAGCGGACTAATCAAGAGATTTTGCGAGGCATCAAACCCGGCTTATGGTTCCATTGCAAAGAACACCGGGATGTTGGGTTGAAGAACTACCATCCGTGCTATGGAGTATCAATACTACACCCAACGATCCACAGGATACACACGCTTTTATGGTCTACGGAGCGGGCGGTTCTCCCTAGTGATATCCGGCACGATTCGCCTCGTGTGGCAGCTTATGTTGAAGCGGACAATGAGACAGCATGACAAGACGCTTTGGACCTATTGGACGAGGAGCGTGATATAGCGGCTGCCCGTTCGGCGATTTATCAACAAGATCTTCGTCGCTATCACAGTCGCCGGGTTAGAACCAGAACTTTTCAAGGAGATTTGGTGCTTCGACTCATCCAAGACCGCATGATATGCACAAGTTATCCCCACCTTGGGAGGGACCTTTCGTGGTCGACAGAATCTACACAACGGGTCATACTATCGATTGATATTCGAGAGCATAAAGACTCACGCGCATCGGAGGAGGAGACCAACGGGCCGTGGAACATAGCTCATCTTGACCTTACTACACCGAGCCATTGGCTCTATCTATGTACATATTATGACAGTGTATATATTATCTTTGATATAATAAAACCGGAGCCTCAGCTAAAGCGGGGTCTCTGTCTTTTCTTATCATGTGTGGTTACATGGAGTGGTTCTGTTTTAAAGCGGCCTCCGGTTTACCCCTTGAAATTTGCTTTTTTATATCACTTGGGGCCTTTGTCGTGTCCGAACCAACGCGACACCTTTTGATAGGCGAAAGCCACCAGATCACTTGGGGACATGGTCAAGTCTGAACCAGTCATGCCTCTTGATCGGCCTAAGGACACAAAATCACTTGGGGGCTTGGTCGAACCCGAACCATTGCCACGCCTCTTGATTGGCATATATGCCACGGTTTCATTTGGGGACCTGGCTGACTTGAACCATTGTCACTCCTATTGGGGGCTTGGTCCTGTCCGACCATGGTAACCATCTGATCACCTCAGCATAGCATGTTTTTTGCAAATGGTTTTTATCATTGCCTTTGCTTCCATATTTATTTTATGGTTGTTTCTTAATTTTTGTTGTGTTTTCTTTATACCAACAACACTTTCTTACCGGTTCAGCTGACGGATTCAGTTCATTTTTCATCCGGAGAAAATATACCCGGTTTACCTTTCCTGTTAACATCATGGAGTAACAGGGGGGCTCATAAAGACCTAGTACGGTTTACATGGGAGTTGCTTTCTCCCTTTTTACGGTAATGGTTTATACAACCTCTGCTTCAAGCTTGGCTAAGCCAACTTCATGCCCAGCGATGGCAGGTACTTTGTATCGCTTATTTTGATTATATGTTTTAAATACATTTGATGATATATATATCAAGATCATAAACCGGCTGACGGTATAACTGCCACCGAAGTTGAAGATTTTCTGATTGCAGGAAATATAAATTGAGGTTTTTCAAGCAAAAGCATCGATACTTATGCGAAGGCATATTCAAGGCGTAAGTATTAACTATCCTATTACAAGGCAACACGGTGCCCAAATAAGATCATTGTTATTTTGGCGGATCATCGTAAGGCAGCTATTTAAACGGCTTCGGTTCAAGCTCGCTCATCGTCTGCGCCGCTTGACTTCCTCGTCTCTATCCATTGGTGAAATCAACGATGGTCGATCGATTCCCATTAAAGCTTGAAAGACAGCCTCTTCATGGATCGGAGAAAGACAGTTCAATATCGGAGGCGTAAGTATGCTTACGGATTGGAGGAATCGATTCTCCGCTTCAAGAGTTGGGCGAGCACTCACTTGTTACGATCATTGTATTGAGCTTGATAATCGTCAAGTCGCCTCTTGACTAATTGACAAGCGAGGCGCCTTTGCATGGTTTATGGCCCTCAAATCATCTTCATTGAACTCGGAGCCATCTTCCTTCAGGCTGGGATAGCCTTGAGCTGCCTCCACAGGATCGAAATCCGGCACCCATGCTTTTGCCCGGATCAAGGCATTAATGGCTCCGGTTCGAGCAGCAGATTTTTTCAGCTCTTCAATCCGGGCAGGAAGCATTGACAACCTATTAAGAGTGTCTTGGATTAAAGAGGGTGCCGGATTGTTATGAGAAGCTGCGGTGATAATCCGCTGCGCTCCGGTATACAATTGTTCAACTAACGTGTAGGCAGCCTTCAGCTTCTTCCGCACATCTGACCCTAAGTGCCCAATGCGTGTACCTACAACAATACAGGGCTAGTCTCAAACCGGATCTATTATAAGCAGGCCAGAATTGTGAGAGAAGCCAAAAAGAGCTTACCAAAGATAGCAGCGGTCATGGAGTGTATTTGCCGCTTTACGGCAGTCAGCTCGTCTACCACCGGTTTAAGGGCAGCTTCAGCGTTTTCAGCTCTTTTTGTTAAAGCGGCCTTTTTAGTGGCCCAATCAGCCCGCTCCTTCTTGAAGCCCTCCTTCAGCTGTTCCGTGATGCTCAAAGCGCTGTTCAATTCCTCCATTGCTTTATCATTTTCGGTTTGTTGGGTTTTCAGAGTTTCTTGCAGATCAGTAATCCGGTCCTCTTTGACCCTCACTTCAGCCTGCATTCAGACAGTGCTTGGCTTTAAACAAAACGGTACAAGAATTTGAAGTATCAACCACATAACAAGTTATACGCTTGATACTTGGGGGCTAATGCACCTTCAATTTTCATCTATTACTAAATCACAAAGTCCCAAGCTCAATACAGGTATTCAACTTGGCACTTGGGGGCTAATGGCTATTTGCTCAATTATGTTCTGATGTTACAATCTTTATTGGAGTCCCGGTTTAACTATGCTAAGTTGAACCGGCCCTTGGGGGCTATATTGACGGATTTCAAAGTACCGAGGATTGTATTCAAGTCCCGGTTTGAAGAAGGTTACAAACCGGTCCTTGGGGGCTAGGAGGATTAATACAGTGGAAGTAAGTAAAGAAAGAAGAAGCACAAGGTAGTTACCTCAAATTTGTCTCTCATCATCTTTACCGGCCAGCTTCACGATCCACGGCTAGTATATAGCCGGTTCAAGTAACCGAATGCAGATCTTGGGCACTCGAGAGCAGCATATGTTTCGATTCTACATCCCATTTGCCTTTGTTCTTGGCGAAAAATCCTCTTTCACTTTGTATGCTTGGTTAAGCGGCGAGATTCCTCGGTCAAAGCGACCTACGCCGGTAATTACAACATCATCATCCTTAGACTCACCGGTTTGCGTTGGTGCGGTCGGTTTATCAGCAGGACTGCGGGATTTTTCAATCCGGACGGAGCTGGCAGGCGGGTCAGCAGAGATTGAAGTATTGATAGGCCTTTCCTCAGGAATAGCATCGTCTTGCAAAGGAGGATCATTGGGAATATCCTCATGAGCAAACGCTTCAAGATCTGGCGCTTTATCCTGTTCTGGGGCGACATCTTCCTCAGCCGCTTTGTCCAGGCGGGCCTTCTTGCTTGGTTTAGGTTTAGCCCTAAAAGAAAAACAAAGAGTCAAGGAACAGCATAAGTTATTACACAGTATACCGGAAGCATATGTTCAGCCTAGCTTACCCAAGAACCGTTTTCGATGGCGGCGGTGAGTGGTGATGATTCCCCGGAGGAAGAATGAAAGTAACCTGATAATCGGAGTCGGACGGATTAAGAGGTTGTGGATGAAACCCGCTTTAGGATATAAATTAATAAAAGGTCGGAGACCTCGGAGCGGCGTTCGAACCGGACTGTTTGGTAAACCGGCGGAGGTAACTACACAGCCATTGTGCGGGTTGTCTTGTGAGCTTCATGTTCTTGAGTCTTCATAAGAAATTTGGGATCCAAGTAAGTAATAGGATGAGAAAATTTAACTTTCCGGTTTGCCTGGCAAAATTTTGGCAAAGGCAAAATTTCTGAATCGGAAGAGAGAATAGTTACCTCAGCGACTTCAGCATTACTGGCTTCAGCGTCTTCCTGACAAGTATCATCATCAATAAGGCGTGTAAAAAGTAAGCCTAGTGAATCAAGTTCTACCTCAAGGTCCGGGTTACCCACATCATCATCAATAGCTGGATCAGATGAAGCGGTGGTTTTCCTTTTGTGAGCTGGCTTTTTGATAACCTTGGTCTTGGGCCGGGTTGACCGTCCTGCTTTCTCCGTTTTATCTTGTGGAAGCTTCTTGCTCCAAAACGGATTATCACCTTGGTTAAGCAGTAATTGATGTCAGACAGAGAAAGCAGTAACATGTTCAATAAAAGAACAATCAAAATCTTACAGCTGGCGGTTTGTTGGTGGCCTTGAAAGGAGCAGATGGTTTGGCCTTGAGGGTGCTCGGTTCATTCAACATTTTCTTCACAGAATTTGTGACTTCATCATCAGAGAGTTGGATTTTAGTGTGTCGGAGTGAGTCATCGATGCTATCAGTATACTTGCACATCAAACCGGAGCGCCGGCTGAGAGGCAGTATGCTCCATGATATCCAACAGCGTGCAAGGTCTATTCCCGTTAAACCGTTGGCCATGAAGGCTCGGAGCTTGGACAGTTGCGGAGCGTATTTACTTCTCTCCTTGGCACTTAATCTTTGTGGAAAGGGGTGAGTGTTGCTGAGCCGCTCTGGACGAAATCCAGGCAAGGGATTTTCATTGTCAGGGGAGGTGTCTTTGCAATAAAACCATGTTGCATTCCATTCCTTGGGGTGAGTGTGTAGTTTGACGTGGGGATAAGTGATCCCTTTTCTTTTCTGAATTGCCATACCGCCCAATTCGGTATTGGGGCCGTCAGTAAATTCAGTGCAGCGGTTTAAGTGGAAGCAGTCTCTAAACAATTCGACTGAAGGCTCATCTTGAAGGTATACCTCAGAGAGCACTTGGAAGTGACATAGGTCGGTAACGGAATTGGGGCCAATATCTTGCGGACGGAGTTGAAAATTGGCTAACACATCCCGGTAAAATTTAGAACTAGGCGGTTTGAAGCCCCGGGCCAAGTGATCTGCAAAAACCACAACCTCTCCCTCTTGAGGTGTGGGAGGACATTCATTTCCAGGAACCCTCCAGTGGATCGTATCTTTGCTGTCTAAAGCGCCGATCAGGACTAAGTCATCCAACTGAGTTTCTGTGACGCGAGAAGGAACCCAATTGCACTCATATACTTGTTTGGCCATGGTGAGATCTACAAGAAATAGATGATTCCGGTTCAAGAATATGTTGGATAAAAGAAGGTGCTGATCTGAACAATGCTAAACCGGAGGCAGTACATATAAACCGGATTTCTACGAGGTGGCATCATATGGATCCTGGCGGTTCAACAAGGGGACTAATGGTGTATACCGGTTTACTAACTTTTTCTATATTAAGTTAAACCGCCTGATCTAAACATCGGAAGCAAACGAAGTTGTGGATGGCTAAGTATGCAGAAACAGGTTTCACAAGGTCCTATTGCAGCAGTGGATCTGAAGCAAGTTAAGAAAAAACAGAAAATATTTAAAAGAGTAAAGCAGAACGGAAGTGAATCAATGAGCGGATATGTAAAGGAGATCTATGGACTTAGGCGGGAAATTACAGGCGGATGCTAAAAGAGATCTACTAAACAGAGCAGGGGTTCACAGATTCATTCAAAAGTCGGGATACGAGCATGAACAAGCGACGAACACGGCGTGAACATGAAACCCTAAGAACAGATCTATGTCAAGAGGAGAAGAAGGCTTACCGGAAGCGAAGAAGACGCGGAAGGATACCACAGTGCTCTGGTGCGTTCAGGTTGATGCAGCGGCCCAAGACGATGTAGAGGTCGATGGCGGCGGCGGAGCTCCAAGGCTGGCGACGCAAGGAAGACGAAGAGGAGAAAAGGAAATGACCCTTCGGTCCTATTTATAAGGCAACAGACGTGGGTCAGGCGCGCGAATCCAGGAGCCAAAATTTCGGAAGTGGAGCTGATGACTTGGGTATCGCAGATCTATTAATAAAGGAGGGTGTCATAAATGTTAACTTCATGATGACGTCATGCCGGTTTACAGCAACCAGAAATGATGACGACATGGCGGTTTACCAATTACCAGAAGATGTCCAAGACAAAGATTTTGTGAAGGATTGACATGAACCGGTTCAAATCAATCTGGGGCCTAATGTTGGGGATATTACCACTGGGCGTGAACCGGCCTATTTGGGTCGGGTTAACTTCATTAGTAATGTAAGCAGATGAAGGCCCATGGCCTGTAGACGGTTTAGAAACTGTAGCCGTAAACCGGCATGATGTGTAAACTTGTATTGTAAGTTAGGAATAGAGGGATACCAACCGGGATATGAGTATGAACCGTTTGGGATTCTGTGGACCGACGGGCGTCACCCGTGTATATAAGGGGACGACCCGGCGGCGGTTCAAGACAGACAACTACAACTCGAGCCTAGGCGAAGCTTGTTTGCTCCCTACCATCGAGACCACATCAATTCCATCACAACTAGACGTAGGCTTTTACCTTCATCGAAGGGGCCAAACTAGTATAAACCCTCGTGTCTTTGTGTCCGCTTTAACCCCTTCAAGTTAACCCGTAGCGATGGCTCCACGACTAAGTCCTTTCACTAGGACATCTGCCGTGACAAATCCACGACAGATAGATAGAGAGAATGGAGCTAGGAGGTGGTGTGAGAGGCCCAACTACTAGCTAGATAGGGGGAGGAGTGTGCGGTTGTGAGATCGATGAAAAGAGGGGCGAGAGTTTACACGTGTGTCTGACCATATGAGTGACACGAGGCAACGACACATAAAGGAGGATATTGAAGGTGTGTGTGTATGTTGTAGGCAGGCATCGCTGGAGAGGTTTATCAATCGGTGTGTGTCGGAAAGGAGTTGTGGAGACTATGGGAGAACGACGTAAAGAAATAAAATGAATGTGCCCGGTGGATAGAATGTCGAGGGAGGAGGAGGGCGAGGAGGGCGTGTGCATGCACAAGAGAAAGTTAGTGGTAGCTACAAAGGTTAGAGGATTGTGTGGGTGTAAGAGACTAACAAAGATCATAATTTGATATGAAAGTGGATTCATATATTTGAATAGGAGATCATAGTGTTTTAAACATTGCATGCATGAATATAGCGGTGATACACGTGTTGTGCACATGTTATACCATAATGTGATAATGCATGGTGTTTGCAACTCACAGCTAAATGCCGAACAATCTAAACCATACTATACATCAAACAATCTCACATTTTATTTGAATTTGTGATAATGTGTGGTGTTTGCAGCTTACAACTAAATATCGAACAATCTAAACAATACTATAAATCGAACATTCTCACATTTTATTTGAATTTGTGGTAATGTGTGGTGTTTGCAACTCACATCTAAATACTTGTAGGCGTAGGGGGCGGGGCACCATACATAATGTGATAAACACATTATACATATGAGACATGGTTTAGATTATGAAGATCTAGCTAGAGCTAGAAATGTAATGTGATTTGAAATCAAAATAAAGTGGATTCAAAAAATCTAGTTCGAGTTCATATAGTACACATAGTTCATATGTAACTTGAGACTAATCATGTGGTGTGCTGTGAAGATAATACACAAATGATGGTTTAACTTGACAATAATGACGATGGTAGATCTTATTAAAATAGAAATGAATTCAAATGCTTTGACTTCACAACAATTATTACTGTAGATCTTATTCAAATAGAGAAACAAATTCAAATTTAGTTCATATTGAAGCGGTAGTATATACGTTTGGAATGCACTAAAACGTTCATTTGAGTAGTAGGTTGCATGCATTATACACGTAGCGAAATATTTTAATTGAACATAACATGAATTCAGAGTTTTGAATGACATTTGTAGTGCGCATTGATTTGGTACAGTACATGTTAGGCTTGTCCAGAAATTTCAACCCGCGCCTTGTTAGCCCGAAATATTTAAGATATATCTTTGTCTCATTGTGCTCCGACAACTCCCTCCATCTCAACCCGCGCCTTGCTATTCCGAAATTAAAGCGCGTGCGAAAACTCCCACCTCCTGTGAAATCCCGACACGTGAAATGCCGGTGGTACCCCTGAACCGAAAGAACCACCAAATCGGTGGGGGTACTTTCGTAACTTACCCCACATTTTGGACAAGCGCGTCTCTAAGCCATGGTTCCCCACTGTTGTCCCATCCGCCCACCCATTCATACAGCGAGGCTGTGAAAATCCGCGACGAAACCCCACACCCTGCTCCATCCGCCACCCAACCGGAGCCTCTTCCCCGACGACATCGTCCACAGCAACACCTCGACATCCCTCATCCACCGTACCAGATGAGGATCCGTCGTCGATCTCATCATCCCGCCGGTTCAGCCACCCCGTCCTCCACCTCCAAGGAGCTGCCCCGATGTTCCCCTCGTCTTTCGCGCCACCTCCATTCCCACACCACCGTCTTTACCTGCACCACTAGAAGAGCATCATCATCACCGTTTCCTCGGATGAAGCTGCGGCCTAATCGGCGCCACCAAAGAGGTTGTACATTAATCGCCGCATTTTCTTCTTGATTCGATCTCACGATGCTGCCGGCGCTCGGTCCCGAGCCGACATGGCGCGGCTCCATCCACGGCGGCGTCGCCGGCCACTTCCTCCACAGTGTCGCTCCCTCGGCAGCGACGTCCACATCAGTAGGAGATGCTGCTGCTTTAGCTCTCGCTCGCGCTGCTGCTCTGCTCTTGCTCTCGGTCCCCTGCCTGGTCAGCTCTTGCTATTGCTCTTGCTCATGCTACTGCTCTCGCTCTTGCTCTTGCTTGTGATGTTGCTCCGATTTAGCTACACTTCAATCAACTGAATCGACTTTTGGGTCAGTCGATTTTTAGGGGGGGGCTCGCCGGGGTGAAGGAAGAACCAGCCGCAGCAGGGAGGGGGGCTTGCCGGAGAGGTACCCCGCTATATATCTTAGGGTTCAGGATGGGGCGGTGGTCGCCGGCGGTGGTGAGGCGTTGGCGGGCGGTGGTGTGGGATTGCGGAGAAAAGCTCGGCACGGGGGGCTAGAGGATGGCCGGCGGCAGCGGACCGGCGGTGGGGAGTGTTTTGGGCGGGCGGCGGGCGCCCGCCGGCATGGCGGCGGGGGCTGCTGTTTGGCGGTGGTGGTGGCGGCTCGAGGTGGAGGTTGAAGATGAACCGCAGCCCTTGATTCCGTATCCAACGGCTGCAAAATCGATGATCGAGAGATGAAAAGTCGATCGACCGACGTGTAGCCTCACCTTGCTAGTGCGTTCAGTTTCGACAACAAAATTCAGTTTTGACAGTTAAGTTCAGTTTCGATAGTTAAGTTCAGTTTCGACATTAAGTTCAGTTTTGGCCG
Source organism: Aegilops speltoides (assembly GCA_021437245.1). NCBI lineage: Eukaryota > Viridiplantae > Streptophyta > Magnoliopsida > Poales > Poaceae > Aegilops > Aegilops speltoides. The sequence continues at coordinate 129,207,475 of CM038143.1, read as the reverse complement.
TTAAGTTCAGAGATGAGCGGCTGATGTATTTTACATCTAGCACGTTGTGGTTATGTATTTTACGTCATGTATTGGAGATGCTATTAGAATTCCACTCAGGTTAACGTTGTTCGTTGTCTCTCTTGTCCTGCTTCAGCCTCGGCGTCATACAACTCACCAGAGCTGCTCCAACGACGAAACCCTCCATCACAGCGGAGCAGTACCACGGGCTCCATCTCCAGACGCCTAAGATCTTCTTCCCCTCCTCCAACAGCAAAGTCAGCCGGAGCATCCTCACCGGCCAACCCAATCACGTTGAGATCGACAAGGCTTCGCCAAAGAGGTTGTACACTTGTTGCATCTCTTTTTGACTCTACATGTTATATATATTGTCCACTGAGCACACGGATTTGTTCCTTTAGTGTCTCCTTGAAAGAAAAAACGTAGGAATTTTAATTTTCACTTGTCCTCCTTTTCAAATTCCTATTCATGAAGCACAAGACTAAGAGATAGCAGCATAATAGCATTATAACCGTACATTCTCTTGTGGTTTGACTTAATCTCACCATGCTTCTGTGCATCCTGTGATCTTCCAATTGTTGTGAATCAAACACCTAGATTGGCAGAAATCATGTGTTTTTAAGTTCTCTGTTTTGCACGTGCATTCCTATCCTATTCCTGTCTATTTCCTATCCCTGTATTGTTGGAATCCTCCAATTCAAACAAGCCCTTACAGAATTACTTCTCTTACAGATAGTTGTCAAAGAAAACCTTGCATGGTTTGTCCCGCTCCTGCTGCGCCGTCGTCCACCCCAGCTCAGCTTCTCCAACGATAGAAGGGTCCAGCCTGGCGAGGATCCGCCCTCCAGATCTTTCCGCCTCGAGATCTTCTTCCCTTGTTGGCAGCCATGAAAACTGCATTACCATCATCAACCGAGCAGATGACCTCGAGGACTACACGGGTCCGCAAGAGAGGTCGCACTCTTTTGTGTCTACTTACGTTATGCATCGCTTAATATTACATGCTACTTTATCGTCCTGTTCACCGATTAGACTCTGAGTCAGCTCCAAACTAATGGTCAAACTTGAGTTTTAAATGGTTGTGGGGTACATATCGGGGCCGCTATCAATAGTATCTATCTACTATCTGGTTAATCTCCGGTGTCTACTATGAGTTTCATGTTGGGTGGGAAACAAACAGTAAAGAAGCCATTATCTGTATTTTTAACTGAAGCCATTATCTGCCTGCTATTATTGGTTTTGGGTCTATCCACAGGTTGCTACCATCACTCTGGATTTCTGCATGCACTCCTTACATAATCTCACTATGTTTTATTCCTATGCATGACAGTTATTGTAAACAATGGAACTGAACATGTAGAGCAAAAGAGGCGAGCCTTGCGTGGCAATAAAATTTCATGCAGATGTCGCTCCATGGTAGGCGCAAAAGCAGCCCCCCTCCACGCATTTCGGATTGTAATCGAGAGGAAGATATCTATTCTGAGGGGGATTCAGAAGGAGAAGACAACTCCTATTTACCCCCTGAGGTCTTCACTCTAACTTGGCATGCTGATGTTGGTTATATCATGCATATGGTGTCTTGCATTGCTTACTTTATACATCAAATATGTCATCTGCTTAGTTTAGACATCCTTTGTGTGAATGCCATCTGTTTTGTTTATTCATCGTTTATGTGAATTATGCAACGCCATCTTGTTTAGCCAGGCATCATATATGTGAATTTTGCAATGCCATCCTGCTTAGCCAGTCATCTTATATGTAAATTATATTAGGCCATCCTTTTTTTGTTACATATTACATTTGTCAACAATGTTAGTACATTCAACTGCTCTTCGTGTGCATCAGCCATTTGACACGGTGATGGCAAATTCTGGAGTGAAAACAAGGTCTTCAGAGCAGACTATGCTATCTGACGAAGCACATATCTCGCTGGTTATGGATAGCTCCTCGGAGGAGGATTCAGAGACAGATGACCAGTCCTATTCCCCCCCCCCCCCGAGGTGTATGCTCTAACTTGGCAGGGTTATGTTGCTCATATCGTGCGTATGGTGTTTTGCATTGCTATGTCATTTGATTAGTTTAGACATGCTTTGTGTGAATGCCACTTGTTCAGTGTCTAATTACCATATATGTGAATTATGCATTGCCATCTTGTTGCAAGACATTATATATGTGAACTATACAATGCTATCTTGTTGCAAAGGCATTATATATGTGAATTATGCAATGCCATGCTGTTTAGCCAATCATCATGTATGTGAATTATATCATGCTACCATTTTTTGTATTACGTGTTCCATTTGTCGACAACGTTTGTATATTCAACTACTCTTCCTGTGCATGAGCCATTTGAAGCGGTGATGGAAGTATCTGGAGTGAAAACAAGGTATTCAGAGCAGACAATGCTACCTGCTGAAGCAGACATCTTGCTGGTTACAGAGAGCTCCTCAGAGGAGGATTCAAAGACTGATGACCAGTCCTATTTCCCCCCTAAGGTCTATGCCCAAACTTGGCAGGGTTATATTACCCATGTCATGCAAGTTGTCTTGCATTGCTTAGTTTTTACATCATATATGGATTTCCATCTGCTTACTTGATTACTATATAAATCATATATATGAATTATATCATGCCATCAAGTTTACATAGTACATACACATCATTTGTCTGAATTATGGCATGGCAACCTATTTAATAAAGACATCATATAGTTATATCATCTCATCCTGTTTAGTGTTTACAGTCATCATATTTTGAATTATGGCATTGTATCCGTGAATGTATGTGAATTATGACATGCCAACCTATTTAATAAACACATTATATAGTTATGTCATGTCATCCTGTTTACATAGTCTCATAGTTTGAACTATGTCTTTCCATCTTTTTTAGTTAGCCATCATAATGTGAAATTGTGTCATGCTATCCTATTTAGTTAGCCATCATATATGTGAAATTGTGTCATGCTATCTTGTTTGGTTAGACACATAAATATGAATTGTTTCATGCCCTCTTTTATTCCCCACTATCCATTGCACCTGTCTATCATACAATGTCTATACTTTCAATAACTTTTCTTGTTTATCAGCCATTTGAATTGGAGAGCGTGATGGCAGTATCTAAGGGAGTAACAACACGGTCTTCTGAAAAAGATAGTGCTACCAGTTGATGCAGATAGAACCACGGTTGTACTTGCCCAAGGACCAGATCCACCACACATAACCCAGACTCTCGCAGATTGTACCCTTCCCAGTTGGACAGAGAACCAGCTACACCCCTTCTAACCCCAACCCCGGCAGATAGTAACCCAGTTCCAGTTGACACAGCACCGTCTCCACGACAGAGCACCCAAACACGAGCAGTTAGTAAGGTAACTGCAGTGCACAAAGCACGAGGACCACCACTCCAAATCCCAACTCAACGCTTAAAGGAGAAGAAGATTCGTTCTCAGGTCAGGTTCTGCAGCTATGGTTCATACTCATTTGCTCTTGCATTACTGTATTTACTCATACCAACTATTTTCAAATTTGAAGGATGGAATTGAAACTCCAATGGCGCAACAGGTATGTTTTAAACTTGTTTCTTTAACTGGTTTGCTGTTGTAACCTGCTCTATGTTGATTTCAGTTTCAATTGAATAAACAGTTATGTTCTCATGTCATGCACATTACAAGTGTTGTTATTGCTCTATAGTTACCCACACTTATATTTTGTCTATTCTGCTTTGTCTTGAACAAATATTATTTGAACTGTGCCTCTATCTTGATTTGGAAACAATTACTAGAATGATATAGACCATAAAGTGACCATGGTACATAGATATATGTTTGTTTCATGTTGTTATCCTGTCCACTTTACTACTGAACTCATTTACCAAAATGAGTTTCATATACAACATGGTAAACATGTGATGTGTTTGCTTGTTTTTTTTAGAATGCGGACAAAATATTGGAGAACAGTACCGCGTTATCCAATGGTAAAGGAAGTAATGCAGATAAGGTTCAAGATAGTGATACATCCCTATTGGTCTCCAAGAAAGCTGATAAAAACTATCTTGACGACAGTGAGGGAACCCAAAAGTCATGTCTTGATGTAGTGTTCGAAGTCTTCGCCACTCATCTTTGCACAAGCTCTTCAACTCATTGCTGAATCGGTTCGTCTTCTTGAGTCTCAACTTCAAGTTGAAAGACATCGATCGAGATGTCTTTGACAGAAGTCAAGGACCGAGGAAGTCCTGCAGAATTCAGATGCATATTTTTGGTGCAACAACAAAGTTACTGGAGGATTTAAGCGCCAAACAAGAGAAAGTTAATAAGCTTGCTAAGCATCTTGCCAGCATTATGGGTACCTAGGATATTGTTTCTTGAGATCTTCTGAAGTGGTTTCAGTTCTGGATTTGTTTTGCTACGGCGTTTATTTGCGCTGGTCGCCAACTTTGACAACCAGTGTATATGATATGCTACTTTGTTCCCTATATTTGCACTGGTGGCGAACTTTGATGCCCAGTGGATGTAATATGTGTAATAGCCATGATAGCCTAGCGTTAGTTGCTTGCTTACTTATTTGTTATTTCCTTGTTGTCTTGTTTATTTGTTTGCTTGTAGTCATTGCAGTTCTTTTTCCGCGGTTAGCTAGTGGCTGCAATAACCTATTTTTTAAAACTAGGCCACAATAACCATGGGCTAATATTTACTATAATGACACTAGGCCTCCTACTGGCCGTAGAAGCAGTGGGCCTTCTATGGGCCGTAGAAACAATGGGCCTTCTACGGGCCGTAGAAACAATGGGCCTTCTGCGGGCCGTATCATCAATGGACCTTATACGGGCCGTATGATTGATTGGCCAAACATGGGCCAAACAGACCGCATTATGGCCATAAACGGGCTAGAGTTGGAATCGTCCGTTCATGGGCCGACCATAACGGGCCATCGTTAATAGGCCGTATTTGATGACGCTATGAAAACGGCCCAATGTATTAACGGGCCACAAACGGGCCGAATGTAACCACGGGCTGAATTTGGCCCACAAGCAGAAAATGACAGTAACGGGCTATAAGTAACGAATGCTGGAAATGAGCCCAAGAATAAATGGGCTCTGAGAAGGTAGAAAGATAACATGGGCTGGAAACGGCCCAACGGAATAACAGGCCGTTAATGGTTATAAAGTGATACACTGTTCATTACGGGCCAGTTTCACCACGGGCCGTTAATGGGTGTAAAGTGATACATTGTTCATTACGGGCGGTTTCACCACGGGCCGTTAATAGGCCAAGAGTTACATAGGGCCTCATATGGGCCGAAGACGCCATGGGCCATACATGCGCCGGTGAAAACGGATCGAATCATATTGATGGCCCAGATGACGCCATCGGGCCTAATTCAGATAGGGCGTAACGGGCCTTGGGTTAGCGGGCTGTAAATGGGCTATATGCGAATAGGCCGTGAACAAGCTTTCCATGGGCCGGCCCGCCACCTTTTGACCAAGTCAAATGGGTCGGCCTTTTCATAGGAATGGGCCTCTGTTGGGTCGTGCCACGTGTCAACGTATCATAGGCGCCTTCCGTCCAGTGAGTGGATGACATCTGTCCCAACGATGAGCCGACACGTGTTTCCTCCAGCCAATGATGATTTTACACGTGGAAAATCCCCATTGGTCGGGGCTGATAACGGGTTATCGGATCCAAAACCCGACCCGGTAGCTTAACGGTGTTCCGTTACAGTGGATTACACATGTCGGTCACCCTTGATGAAAGCACTTCTGTGACGCGTGATTTATCGTCATGGAAGTGGACACTTCCGTGATGATAATTTTGGTACTGTCATGGAACACTTCTACGACAGCACAGGTATGACTATCTTGATTCTGTCATAAAATAGTCATGGATGTACATGCATGACAAAAAACGCGACCTACTATGACAAAAACGTTGCATCACGGAAGTGTATTTTTTTGTAGTGTATGGAACACGAAATACCAAAAAAAATTAGGTGTACTTGCTACTCATGGAGATGGGGAACCTCCTAAAACCCTCGATGCTCATTATGTGAAAGATATTATGTACTACTTTGATAATCCTGAGAAAACCCCATTCAATTATGTTATGGGAGACACGTTGGATCAACGTGAATACTTTAGGGATTATCGCTTGACACAAAAAGGGAAACTATTATGGGATCAAATTTATATGTTATATTGGTATGCTAGGCAACTATGCTTGAGATATGATTATACTTGTTGCTCTAGGATGAAGGCTCCACACCTTCCCTTTTCATGCAAATTTAATGATGATAAAACCTTGGCTTCTTATGCTAATGGTATCTATGATTACTATGATGTGGAACAAATAGAAGAATTTGTTGCTTTTATGGGTGCTTATGAGATTGAATCTATGTTTAAAGAGTTTGAAGATTTTGATGATTCAGTTTACAGACCTGGAAATTTTGCTATACTTAGATATTGCTATGAAAATTATGAATACAATTCCAATATTGATGCATTTATTGAGAAAGTCTCTGTTGTCCAAGAAGAGACTAATATTTTGCAGGAAGCTATGGAAGAAGAAATTGATGAAACCGTGAGCTCATTGGATGAAAAAGACGATGAGGAGAGCGAAGAACAAAAGGAGGAAGAGCGGATTAGCTACCCGTGCCCACCTTCTAATGAGAGTAACTCTTGAACTCATACATTGTTTAATTCCCCTTCGTGCTTACCGAAGGATGATTGCTATGATGATTGTAATGATCTTGTTGATTCTTTTGAAATATCCCTTTTTGATGATGCTTGCTATGCTTGTGGCCAAGATGCCTATGTGAATGATACTTATGGAGATGAACTTGCTATAGTTCCTTATGTTAAACATTAAATTGTTGCTATTGCGCCCACGCATTATAGTCCTATTATCTTTTTGAATTCTCCAAACTACACTATATCGGAGAAGTTTGTGCTTATTAAGGATTATATTGATGGGTTGCTTTTTACTACTACACATGATGATTTTGATATATATAATATGCATGTGCTTGCTGCTCCTACTTGCAATTATTATGAGATAGGAACTATATCTCCACCTCTCTATGTTTCCAACACGATAGAATTGCAAGAAACTGATTATACTATGCATTGGCCTTTACTTGGTGTGCATGAATTGTTCTTTTATGACATGCCGATGCTTAGGAAGAGAGTTAGACTTCGTTGTTGCATGATACATGTTACTTTGTGCTCACTACTAAATTACAAATCATTGTTAATTAAAATTGGCTTTGATATACCTTGGGATCCGGGTGGATCCATTACTTGAGCACTATGTGCCTAGCTTAATGGCTTTAAAGAAAGCGCTGCCAGGGAGACAACCCGAAAGTTTTAGAGAGTCATTTATTTCTGTTGAGTTCTTTCATATAGTCTAAAAACAAAAATAAAATAAAGAGGGGAACCCAGAACTTTTCAAAAAGGAAAGTGAAAGTGAGAGAAACAAGCATTGTTGAAGTGGGAGAGCTCCTTGAACTTTGTTCATGCTCACGGAAACTTTGTTAATCTTAATTACAGAAACTTTTAATCAAAAATAATTATCCCCTTGTACAATTCCATTGTATTATAAAAATAATGTGCTAAGGTTTGCCTTTAGGATGTATACAATGCTTGTTGGTTTGTACGGTGCAGGACAAAAACTTTGGCTGTAGTGCACGATTTTAGATTTTTTTACTGGAACCTCAAATGGTTCTCATTTTTTTGCACTGTCTTGCTATGAAAATTGTTTATTTTTACTAATTTTGGTAGAATTTTTAGGGTACATAAGTATGGTGAATGTTCAGATTGCTATGGACTGTTCTGTTTTTGACAGATTCTGTTTTTGATGCATAGTTTACTTGTTTTGATGAAGCTATCAATTCCTATCAGTCGATTAAGCCATGAAAAAGTTATATTACAGTAGACACAATACAAAAACAAAATATGAATTGGTTTGCAACATCACCTAGAGTAGTGATTTGCTTTATTATACTAACGGATCTTACCGAGTTTTCTGTTGAAGTTTTGTGTGGATGAAGTGGTTGATCGAGGAGGTCTCGACATGAGAAAAAGGAAGAGAGGCAAGAGCTCAAGCTTGGGGATGCCCAAGGCACCCCAAGTAAATATTCAAGGAGACTCAAGTGTCTAAGCTTGGGGATGCCCCGGAAGGCATCCCCTCTTTCTTCAACAAGTATCGGTATGTTTTCGGATTCGTTTCGTTCATGCGATATGTGCAAGTCTTGGAGCGTCTTTTTCATTTAGTTTTCATTTTTATTTTATGCACCATGCTAGTATGAGATAGTCCTTGGTTTGTTTATAGAATTCTCATTGCACTTCACTTATATCTTTTGAGTATTGCTTTATAGAATGCTTCATGTGCTTCACTTATATCATTTGAAGTTTGGGTTGCCTGTTTCTCTTCACATAGAAAACCGCCATTTGTAGAATGCTCTTTTGCTTCACTTAAATTTGTTAGAGCATGGGCATATGTTTTGTAGAAAGAATTAAACTCCCTTGCTTCACTTATATCTATTTAGAGAGATGACAGGAATTGGTCATTCACATGGTTAGTCATAAAATCCTACATGAACTTGTAGATTGCTGAATATGATATGTTTGATTCCTTGCAATAGTTTTGAGATATAAAGGTGATGATATTAGAGTCATGCTAGTGGGTGATTGTGGATTAGTAAAAATAGTTGTGTTGAGGTTTGTGATTCCCGAAGCATGCACGTATGGTGAACCGCTTTGTGATGAAGTTGGAGCACAATTTTATTTATTGATTGTCTTCCTTGTGAGTGGCGGTCGGGGACGAGCGATAGTCTTTTCCTACCAATCTATCCCCTAGGAGCATGCGCGTAGTACTTTGTTTTCAATGGCTTGTAGATTTTTTCCATAAGTATATGAGTTCTTTATGACTAATGTTGAGTCCATGGATTATACGCACTCTCACCCTTCCACCATTGCTAGCCTTTCTTGTGCCGTGCAACTCTCGCCGGTACCATACACCCACCATATACCTTCCTCAAAACAGCCACCATACCTACCTATCATGGCATTTCCATAGCCATTCTGAGATATATTTCCATGCAACTTTCATCATCATCATCATCATCATATACATGACTTGAGCATTCATTGTCATAATGCTTTGCACGATCGTAAGACAGCTAGCATGATGTTTTCATGGCTTGTCCATTTTTTGATGTCATTGCTACGCTAGATCATTGCACATCCCGGTACACCGCCGGAGGCATTTATATAGAGTCATATCTTTGTTCTAGATATCGAGTTGTAATATTGAGTTGTAACTAAATAAACGTGTGATGATCATAATTATTAGAGCATTGCCCAAGTGAGGAAAGGATGATGGAGACTATGATTCCCCCACAAGTCGGGATGAGACTCCGGACTTAATGGAAAAAAAGGCCAAAGAAGCCAAATAAAAAAAGAGGGCCAAAGAAGCCCAAATAAAAAATGAGAAAATAAAAAATGAGAGAAAAAGAGAGAAGGGGCAATGTTACTATCCTTTTACCACAGTTGTGCTTCAGAGTAGCACCATGTTCTTCATATAGAGAGTCTCTTGAGTTATCACTTTCATATACTAGTGGGAATGTTCATTATAGAACTTGGCTTGTATATTCCGATGATGGGCTTCCTCAAATGCCCGGGGTCTTCATGAGCAAGCAAGTTGGATGCACACCCACTTAGTTTCAGTTTGAGCTTTCATACACTTATAGCTCTAGTGCATCCGTTGCATGACAATCCCTACTCACTCACATTGATATCTATTGATAGGCATCTCATAGCCCATTGATACGCCTAGTTGATGTGAGACTTACTTCTCCTTTTTTGTCTTCTCCACAACCACCATTCTATTCCACATATAGTGTTATGCCCATGGCTCACGCTCATGTATTGCGTGAAAGTTGAAAAAGTTTGAGATTACTAAAGTATGAAACAATTGCTTGGCTTGTCATCGGGGTTCTGCATGATTAAATACTTTGTGTGATGAAGATAGAGCAACAGCCAAACTATATGATTTTGTAGGGATAACTTTCTTTGGCCATGTTGTTTTGAAAAGACATGATTGCTTTATTGGTACGCTCGAAGTATTATTGTTTTTATGTCAAATGATAGACTATTTCTTTGAATCACTCGTGTCTTAATATTCATGCCATGATTACATTACATGATCAAGATTATTCTAGGTAGCATTCCACATCCAAAATTATCTTTTTTATCATTTACCTACTCGAGGACGAGCAGGAATTAAGCTTGGGGATGCTGATACGTCTCTGTCGTATCTATAATTTTTGATTGTTCCATGCCAATATTATTCAACTTTCATATGTTTTTGGCAAATTTTTATACTATTTTTGGGACTAGCATATTGATCCAGTGCCCAGTGCCAATCCCTATTGTTGCATGTTTTATGTTTCACAGAAACCCAATATCAAACAGAGTCCAAACGGGATAAAAACATACGGACAATTATTTTGGAATATTTGTGATTTTTGGGAGGAAGAATCAACGCGAGACGGTGCCCGAGGTGGCCACGAGGGTGGCCCACGCCACCACTTTAAGTGGGCGCGCCCCTGACCCTCGTGGGCCCCTCATAAGGCGGTTGATTCTCTACTTTGGCCGCAAGAAAGCTAATTTTTGGAAAAATATCAGGGCGAAGGTTTCAATCCAATCGGAGTTACGGATCTCCAGATATAAAAGAAACGGTGCCAAGGCAGAATCCCAGAATGCAGAAACAGAGAGAGACAGAGAGATAGATCCAATCTCGGAGGGGCTCTCGCCGCTCCCACGCCATGGGAGCCAAGGACCAGAGGAGAAACCCTTCTCCCATCTAGGGAGAGGGTCAAGGAAGAAGAAGAAGGGGGGCTCTCTCCCCCTTGCTTCCGGTGGCGCCGGAACGCTACCGGGGGCTATCATCATCACCGCGATCTAGACCAACACCTCCTTCATCTTCACCAACCTCTCCATCACCTTCCCCCATCTATATTCAGCGGTCCACTGTCCCGCAACCAGCTGTACCCTCTACTTGAACATGGTGCTTTATGCTTGATATTATTATCCAATGATGTGTTGCCATCCTATGATGTCTGAGTAGATTTTTGTTGTCCTATCGGTGATTGATGAATTGCTATGATTGGATTAATTTGCTTGTGGTTATGTTGCTGTCCTATTGTGCCCTCCGTGTCGCGCAAGCATGAGGGATTCCCGCTATAGGGTGTTGCAATATGTTCATGGTTAGCTTATAGTGGGTTGCTTGAGTGACAGAAGCATAAACCCGAGTAAGGGGGTTGTGGCGTATGGGATAAAGGGGACTTGATGCTTTAATGCTATGGTTGGGTTTTACCTTAGTGATCTTTCGTAGTTGTGGATGCTTGCTAGAGTTCCAATCATAAGTGCATATGATCCAAGAAGAGAAAGTATGTTAGCTTATGCCTCTCCCACATAAAACTTGCTATCGGTCTAGTAAAGTAGTCAATTGCTTATGGACAATATCACAACTCCTACCACCACTTTTCCACACTCGCTGTATTTACTTTATTACTTCTTCATCTAAACAGCCCCTACGTTTTATTTACGTGCTCTTTATTATCTTGCAAACCTATCCAACAACACCTACAAAGTACTTCTATTTTCATACTTGTTCTAGGTAAAGCGAACACTAAGCGTGCGTAGAGTCGTATCAGTGGCAGATAGGACTTGAGAGGATATTTGTTCTACCTTTAGCTCCTCGTTGGGTTCGACACTCTTACTTATTGAAAGAGGCTACAATTGATCCCGATACTTGCGGGTTATCAAGACCTTTTTGTTTGACCTTGTTGACAACACCGGAGGGCGGCACAGCAGCGAGCGAACCAAGGCGGAGGCTGATGGGGAGGCCTCAGACGGGAATGAACAGGAGCCAGGGAAGATGCGCAGAGTTATAGGGTGCGATGTGGCCACGGTGCATGCGCGGCAGCACAACCATCCATGGGAGGCGGGAGCAGGCGGTTCCACCGGCACTGATTTGGCTTTGGCGGCTGGAGGAAGAAGACACTGAAGAAACACAACAGACGTTGAATGTCAATCCAACGGTCAAGGTTGGCACAATCGTTTGTTGACTAAGCCGACACCAAGTAGCATACTTTTTTATTTATATGAAAAAAGAAAAATTGGGCTCGTTCGCCTGATAACATCCTCGAAACTGCGACCGTTCGATCTTGCCTCGCTACTAAAACTGCGAGGAAAATGTGTTTGTCTGCCGTCCTCCTCCCAGGGAATGTTCGCCACATAAGTGACTACCACCCTTGGTTTCCAACTGAGAGGTCTTGGGTTCAATTCCCAGGAACTCTCAATTTTGTCGTCCTTCCTTCCTTGCAAAAAAAGAAAGAAAATCAAAGACTCGAGAAGGCGTACAGAACAAGCTAGTGTACCAGTGAAGAGACGTTGTTGAGTTTTAGAACAAAGAGAGACGTGCTCTTGTAGCTGGTTCGAATCCAAACCTAGACTATGACTATATATGGTGCTATGCTACTCTGCAAGTAATTAAACTGACATATCCAACATTCGCTTCTCCTCTTCTCTACTTACTTTGCCTAGCATCAGAAGCTCTGGCCATAGCAACCATGTTCGTTGGTTGCTCGTCCACCTGCTCTTCAGCAGGCAACAACCAGATATGCGCCAAGTTGCCACCCGTACCATCGCATGTGGGTCTCATCACACCCTCGCCGGCACACGCACCGCAGCTGGTTGCTCATCGCAACCGCTGCTGTTGGTGTGGTGCCACTGCTGCATATCACGCAGAGTCATCCATCGTGTCTCAACCACAGCCCTCAACCCTGGTTGAGTCTTCTACAAATGCCCAAATCATGGGGTAATAATATGTTTAAGTGTTGTTCTGCTGCTTTCAATTGCTGATTTTTTTAATAGTTTGGTTATTGATCTTCCAATTTGATTCGTGCAGAAAAGGGAAGATTCGTGTGACTTGTATTTCTGGGAAGTTGCTGATGTGGGGGAATGCAATTACCCTGATTATTTGTTTAGCCGAGGAATTCCAATACCAGCAGGTTGGGGTGTTGGACAAGTAACTGAAGGAACGGCAGAAGAGGAAGATGTAGAGCAAAAGGTTAAAGATGCAGTTCCTCTAATCACGGCCAAGCAACAATTGCTGAACGGCCTTGATAGCAATGAGGAGATGAAAGAGCTTGTTAAGATAATGGGCAAAATCGATGTGCTCTATAGGACGATTGTCTCTTTATTTGCAGTGTATGTAGCACTCGTGATGTATTCAGTGCCTATGACATGAGCACTTTGCTGAAACTAGTAATGAATGAAACATGTTTAGCAGGTTGGGTATAGTGTTGTGAACATCTAATGATTTCTATTAACAGAAATCGTGGAGTATCCCCTTTTGCTCATAAATAAATAAATAGCAGAGGCCCTTTTGCTAATAAATAAATAAATTAGTAGAGGCCCTGTCGGGTCAGCTTTGTTCCCATTCAAATACATTGAGCAAATTGCAGTCCAACAGCAAAATATGTCATCAAATTCAAGTTTCATAGCCAAATACGAGTACAACTAAACAACAATGTCATTATGTTTTAGTCGTCATACAATCACCAAACACAAATCAACATACATAATAAGTGATGTTCTCACAGTAAAATACTAAACAACAAGTCCATCAGGTTTAAGTTGTCATAGCAAACACAATTTCACATAGTAGATAAAAACGTCTTCTGACAGGCAAATATGACAAAAGCAATCTAATCATCATCCGCAGCAGCAGCGTCAACATCTTCGCCATGTGTATCAGTCTGAATCGCAATTCCCCACAGTGTCATCTTCTTCATCCTCAATGTCCTCGAATGTTGGCTTCTTATTGATCAACTCTTGTATGTCCACAGCCCGACAGGCAATCTTTTCGCTAGCGTCACTAACGTGATGGTTCTCAAAGATATTAGGAACATCTATTGAATCTTGTACATCAGGAGCATTGTAAGCATCATCTTGTTGTGCAACTTCATTAAACGAATTCCTCTGCTCAAACCTTTGCAATACTCTCTAGTCATCGCTACGTGCAAATGTGTCTTCCAAGAAAAATATATGTGTTGCTTGATTTGCCAAAATAAAAGGCTCGTTGGTCTGGTATGCCGCCTTGACATTAACTGATTTGAAATAATCACCAGCTCCGGGTTTTGCGATCCTAGAAAACAGGTTATACCAACGAGAGCACAACAGAACCACACACCGATGAATCTCGAAACTAGAGATATACTGAACTGTCTATTATGTTAGCATACATTTCAGTTGTCACTTCGCCGTACTTATCCGTGCTCATGATGGCACTGTTTTGTGTCTTCCTTCCTTCGTCGCATGCAAAGGTGTTGTAGCGCACATCTCCAACAATGCAAGATTCATAATGTCTTACCCGAGTGTCAGGACCCATTGCTAGTGCGTAAAGGGCATCATCAACTGCATGCCCATCCTCCCGCATCTTCTTAACCTATGGTTAGAAAATAGACAAGCTGATCATCTTATGTACTCAATATATGAAAAAAACTAGCAGTGCAATTCAAAAGCTTACATGGCTATTGAACCATTTCCCAAATCCTGCCATAACCAGTTTGTCAATGTTTCTTGGATTTTGCGGCAGTAACTCCTTTTTGTAGATGCTGCACAACATAGTGATCGTGTCAAACATCTAAATATATAAGAATGTGCTGCAAGTTTAGTAGATTACGATGTATAAGCTGTAGTAATTAGCACTTACTTGATATAAGGTAGTATCTCGGGACTATTCAACACATAAAACCATTTTGTCCAAATCTTTAGGTTTGTCGTATTGCCGACTCTTCCGTGTAACTTGAACAGAACAATCAAAAACATTGAGCCCAAGATTGTCTTCACCCACCTCTTTGCTAAGCTGACCAGCTATTCCAATGTATTTTGAGCAGAATGTCAGTGCTTCTGTAGCAATGTAGGCCTCTGCAATGGAACCCTCGGGTCTAGCTCTGTTCCTAACATAGCCCTTGAAAGTGCCTAGCCACCTTTCAATAGGGTACATCCAGCCATACTGTACTGGACCTCTAAGTAGTGCCTCATCGGGTAGATGAACATCCAAATGCACCATCACATCAAAGAAGGCTGGAGGATATATCTTCTCAAGGTCGCATATGATAGTTGGTATCTTGTCTCTAAGATGCTCCAAAGCATCTATCCTGATATTTCTACTGCAGAGTTCCCTGAAGAATTGTCCCAACTCTTGCAATCGCTCAGATAACTCGTATGCCCAATCCTCTAAGGATAACAGGTAAAACCCTTTGAAGTAGGACATGGCAGTCATAAGTTTTCAACCCTTGTACCTTGTTTCCATCTGCACTAACTCTCCTTTCAGGGTTGGAAGCAAATCCATGTGGGAATCTCACACGTGACAGGACCTCGCAGAATTCTTTTCTTTTTAGCTTGTCCAAGACGTACATAGCTGGTGCCATATCCCGTGGTTTACCTTCATCTTGCACCTACAAATCATGTCTGGTACCCAAGTGTGTCAAATCAATCCTAGATTTTAAGGTATCTTTCGTCTTGCCTTCAATATTAAGAAGTGTGCCGATAATGTTGTCACACATATTTTTCTCGATGTGCATCACATCAAGATCATGCCGCAGATCCAAATCTTTCCAGTTCTCCAAGTCCAACAAAGTGGACCTACGGGTAAACAATAATCTCCCTTCTGCCCTGCCACGCTTCCTTTTTCCGCTACCATTATCAGGATGGTTTCCTGGTGTAATATGCCTGACCTTCTATAATTCCACTTGCAACTCATCAGTGGTGAGCCTCTTTGGCGCATCACAGTTTTCATGCTTTGCATTGAACACATATCTTTGATTTTGTAGGACGCGGCTTGTCCTTGGCAAGGAAACGGTGGTGTCTAATGTAACAGATCTTGCTAAGTATTGCGTATGACAGCGGATTCCTGTCACAGCGAACAAATGCATTGTAACCATGTGTCATTCGCCCTGACATAGTGACCAAAGCCGGATAATCATGGATGCACCAAATTATAACAGCACGCAGAAAGAAATCAGTTGGTGGGCTGCTATATAGGTCTCGAGTGATAACACCCCTCCATAGCTGTTGAAGTTCCTCCACAAGAGGCTCCATGAATAAATCAAAATCGTTTCTAGGACTTTTTGGACCTGGGATGAGCAATGCCATCATAGTTTGATTCGGTGCAGACATTTGGAGGCATGTTGTAAGGGATAACAAGCACTGGCCACATGCTATATGTGGCGCTCTGGTGGCCAAATGGGTTAAAATCCATCTGAAGCTAAGCCAAATCTAATGTTTCTCGGGTCAGCAGCAAACTTTTTGTGTTTCTGATTGAAGCTTTTCCAGTCACTACCATGAGATGGATGGCTCATTACATTCTGATCTCTGCACTCCTAGTTCCTAGAATGCCATAGTACATCCTCTCTTGTTTCAGCATCATGAAACAACCTCTCCAATCTTGGTATAATTGGAAAATGTCTCAGAACCTTATGAGGAATCCTCTTCATAGCATTGCCATTTTCTATCTTGATGATTTGCATTTTGGGAATTCACTTAAGTTGGCATAATCCTTTCGGAACAGAACACAATTATTCTTACAAACATGGATCATATCATATCCAATTCCAACTGCACGAAGGAAATTCTTCATTTTACTGTAGGTGTGTGGCAGCTCAGACGCATCTGGGAAAGATTTGGGAAAGCAGCCAACATCGCATCGAATGATTTGTTGGTCATCCGCTCAGATGTCTTCACCTGAAGAAAGGAGACCACAGCTGAGAATACTGACAGCTTATTTCCTAGGGTGACAACCACATTGCACTATTCCAACATGCAGGTTGCTACGTCTTGAGCTTGCGTTGGTTTTCCTCGAAGAGGAGAGGGTGATGCAGCAGACTAGCGTAAGTATTTCCCTCAGTTTTTGAGAACCAAGGTATCAATCCAGTAGGAGGCTCCTCAAAAGTCCCACGCACCTACACAAACAAACTGAGAACTCGCAACCAACGCAATAAAGGGGTTTTCAATCCCTTCACGGCCACTTGCAAAAGTGAGATCTAATAAAGATAGTATGATAAGATAAATATATTTTTGGTATTTTATAATGTAAATGCAAAAAATAAAGATGCAAATAAAAGTAGATTGGAAGCAAATATGATAAGAGATAGACCCGGGGGCCATAGGTTTCACTAGTGGCTTCTCTCAAGATAGCATAAGTGAAGGAGTCCTGGACTAGGGGTGTCCGGATAGCCGGACTATCAATATCCGCCGGACTCCCAGACTACGAAGATAGAAGATTGAAGACTCCGGCTCGTGTCCGGAAGGTACTTTCCTTGGCGTGGAAGGCAAGCTTGGCGATACGGATATGTAGATCTCCTACCATTGTAACCGACTCTGTGTAACCCTAGCCTCTCCGGTGTCTATATAAACCGGAGGGCTTTAGTCCGTAGGACAACATTACATCTCAACAATCGTACCATAGGCTAGCTTCTAGGGTTTAGCCTCCTTGATCTCGTGGTAGATCTACTCTTGTACTACCCATATCATCAATATTAATCAAGCAGGGCGAGGGTTTTACCTCCATCGAGAGGGCCCAACTCGGTAAAAACATTGTGTCCTCGCCTCCTATTACCATCCGCCTAGACGCACAGCTCGGGACCCCTACCGAGATCCGCCGGTTTGACACCGACATTGGTGCTTTCATTGAGAGTTCCTCGTCGTCGCGCCGACAGAGCGGATGCCTCCACCCGTCTTCAAAGACGGCGTTTCGCCGAGGGCCTTGGCCGCCGCCAAACTATCCGCTTGGTGGTTTTCTCATGATCGCTTATCCGCCACCGCTTGCAATGACTTCTCAAGTCGAGGAAGCAATCTTCGCCAGCCCTAAAGCTGCCGAACAGTTAGATCCAATCGAGCTTTAAATGCGTTAACGAGCTCTTGATCGCATCGCCGCCTCGAGTCGCTACGACTACAATCAGATCGGGCTTAAAACCGATCTGAGAGAGATTAACTCTCCCCAGGCTACCCACCACGTCGAAGTGGTAGAGGAACAACTCGGCAATTCTTTGCCAGCATTGAAAACAATCCTTGTCCAGATTCCCGAACCCTCCATGCCGGATTCCCGCGGAGGGACGGACTTTGATCGAGCATCGAACCTAAAATCATGCGTCGCCCCAGACTCGCTGGACTGTCTCCAGCAAATCAAGCTCCTGAATTCGAAAGCTCCTCGGCCTTTGAGCCCAAAGAGGGGCAGGGATCCGGATTTTATTCCACCCACCCGCCCAGACATATGTGACCTATCTCTAATCCGGCAAGAGCCTTCGAAAACAAGACATCATTATCGGGCGATTCTCCCGGTTATGGACAGGATAAAGGACTGCCGAGAGGAGAACGCAATCTCAATCTTCGCAATAACTGCATGGACAAGGGAATTTCGAACGCCATTGATCGTCGCAAGATTACGCGCTTCACCGATCCAAGGCCCATAGTACGAAAATATCAGGCGATGGAGAGTTTCCGAAAACTAAAAATCAATTTTGGGATAATCCGCCCCAAACCCAATCCATGGTAAAAGGGCGCCTTACAATCAGGCCCCGATGCAAAAACGAAAAAACAAAAACCCAGCAAGGGAAACGGAACCGTACTAGAGAGATGGCTCAACGGACCCAGTAACTTCATAGTGCAGAGGGAGCTGTCCCAACACATAGCCTTCGAGCATGTTGGATATTACGGCAGGTGGCCAAAAGTGGCGAAGAGCTTCTAGCTCCGGGAAAACACTCCAACAATACCAAAGACGGTATCGGCGAGTCTTGAGACTTTCGCATCAAATAATATGCGAAAACGAACAACCCGCGAACTCGCCAAGTCTACCAAGTAGCAACAAAGAAATCCATGGAGGACACAGCTATTACCTTCAACGCCAGCGACGAGCCCACATCTCGAACTACGAGCCCCACCAGACCGGTACTTAGTCCCATAGTGGACGGCTTTCGGTGACAAAAGTCCTCATGGATGGCGGCAATGACTAAACCTCATTTACGAGGAAACTCGCAGAAAATGGAAATCGATTGGAGCCGTATTGAGCGAAGCAAAGACAACCTTCAGAGGAATAATCCCTAGCCGAAGCGCTGCTGCACCGAAAAATCACACTCGATGTGGTGTTCGGTTCTCCGGACAATTACAGATCCGAAGAAGTCACGTTCTAGGTGGCCCTGTTCAGTAGTGGCTATCACGCCATATTAGGACGAGAGGCATTCACAATCTTTCAAGCAATACCTCATTACGGGTACATGACGCCAAAATGCAGGCCCAGCGGAATAATCACTCTCGTTAGTGATCCAACATAGCACTCCTACCGAAAACAAGACAGCCGCACTAGCCCTCGAGGCACTATCCAAGCCTTAGCAGCAGAGGAACTCATCGCGCTGCGCTCTCTGACGGTAAACAGGGCGATGTGATACTTGATAAAAGACCCAAGTCCACCTCCTTCAAACCAGCAGACGAGATAATAAAATTTCAGGTTCACCCAACGGACCCAACAAAGACGGCTTCCATCGGGCACAGTTGGACCCGGTTGATGCCGATTCTGCGCAATTCCTTCGGGAAAATTGGGACATCTTCGCCGGCATCCTTCGGACATGCCCGAATCCTCGCAGTTGGCGTAACACAGCCTAAACATCCTAAAGGATTTAAGCTACCAAACAGGCTCTTCGACGATTTTCCGAGCCCAAAAGACAGTAATGGGAGAAGAGCTAGCTGTTATTGGAAGCCGGATTCATTAGAGGTATCAAACATCCGGACTGGCTAGCAAATTTGGTGATGGTACCAAAGAAGGATAAATCCTGGCGCCTCGTGGTCGACTTCAAAGACCTCAATAAGGCTTGCCCAAAGGATCCTTTCCTCCCCGCATCGATCAAATTATCGATGCCACAAAGAGACACGATTCACAGTGCTTCCCGGATGCATACTCTGGCTATCATCAAATCAAGATGGCGGAAGCAGATCAAGCCGCAACGGCATTCATCACTCCATACGGACCATTCTGCTTCAACACGATGCCCTTCGGACTTAAAAACGCCGGCGCAACATATCAGCGCATGATTCAAACATGTCTGGCCACCCAGATCGGCAAAACAGTCGAGGCATACGTAGACGACGTAGTCATCAAATCAAAACACGTCGAAACTTTAGTAGACGATTTGAGGCTCACATTCGACAACCTTAGAGCATATGACATTGTGAATCCGAAAATGTGTTTTCGTGTACCAGCCGGAAAGCTCAGCTGGGCTTCATCAGATCCGTAGAGGAATTGAAGCAAATCCAGCCAAAATTCGGCTCACACGCTTGGATATTCCAAAGGACCTCAAGCAAATACAAAATTAACAGATGCGTGGCAGCTTTAAGCCGCTTTATCTCCCGCTTAGGAGAAAAGGTGTTGCCTTTATCGCCTCCTAAGGCGCACGAATACTTCGAGTGGACGGATGCCGCCACCGCCGGACTCAAGAAATAAAGGCCATATTGGCAACAACCGTCCGGTCGGCTGCGCCCACTCGGCGAACCAATGTTGTTATATATCGCAGCAACACATCAAGTTGTAAGCGCTGTCCTCGCTGTTGAACGAGCGGCGAGAGGGCATAAATTCCCTCTTCAAAAACCAGTGTATTACGTATCCACTGTGTTAACCCCCTGCAAATCCCGCTACCCGCACTATCAGAAGATAGCATATGCGGTGTTCATGGCGTCTCGGAAGCTCCGGCACTACTTTCAAGAGTGTTCGATAACAGTGGCCTCTGAAGTACCACTCAATGACATTATAAATAACCGCGACGCAACGGGCAGGATTGCAAAAAGGGCAATTGAGCTCTTGCCATTCGACATAACTTACAAACCTCGACGACCAATAAAGTCACAAGTTTTGGCTGACTTCGTCGCCGAATGGATGAAGTTAACTCCCTAAAGAGTACGGCGATACTCCAATTGGACTATGCACTTCGACGGTTCCAAAATGTTGGCCGGATGGGGTCAAGGCGTCAGATCGACGCGTCCCCACCGGGATACAATCCAAGATGTACTTCAAATAATGTACACGGACTCCAACAATGCAGCCAATCTGAGGCCCTATTACATGGTCTCCGGATGGTCGTCTCCATGGGCATTCATCGCCTAGAGGTGCGCGATTCAAACCTCGCAATATCCCAAATAAATGGAGACTTTGACGCCAAGGATCCAAAAATGGCAGCATATCGCAATGCTGTCCTGAAAATGTTAGCTCGGTTTGAAGGACTTGAATTCCGTCACATAGCCCGAGATAACAACCAAGCGGCCGACGTCCTGGCACGCATCGGTGCGAAACGTGATGATGTCCCTCCAAATATCTTCTCGAACGGCTCTTCAAGCCATCCGCATTATGGGAAGAGGAGCCCGTAGCGACAAACCGGAGAAAACCGCACCAACCGTGATTCAGCAGATGACATAACACCCTCCGCCCACGCTATAATGGCAGTAATCGCCACAGGATGTAACCTTTCCTAGCCTACTTACTTAGGCAGGAACTCCTCAAGACCAAAATGAGGCCCGCTGCATGGTTCGGTGATCAAGGCCTACAAGGTCCATGAGGGAGAACTTTATAAGAAAAGTACCACCGAGTCCTTCAAAGGTGTATCTCCAAGAAGAAGGGCGAAACCTCCTGGCTGAAATCCACGCCGACTAGGGCGGACACCACGCAGCAGCCCAGGCCCCGTAGGAAAGGCATTCCGCAGGATTTTATTGGTCGACGGCTCGGGCGATGCACAGACTTGGTCCAGCGATGCGTTGGTTGTCGCCTCTTTGTTAATCGAGCCATATGCCACCCACCGCCTCAAAACCATACCCATTACCCGCCGTCATGTCCGGGGCTTGACATGGTTAGACCCTCAAAGGGGGAACCCACAAGAAAATGTACCTATTGGTCATGGTGGATAAGTTCACCAAATGGATAGAGGCCAAACCGTCAAAACGGGCAGAGTCCGGACCAGTGATAGACTTTATATCGAGGTGGTACACCATTACGGAGTCCCCGCAAAGATCATCACCGACAACGGCACGAATTTCACGGCCGATGAGGTCAAGTCATGGTGCAAAAATATGGGCATTAAGCTCGACTATGCGCGACCTATCATCCTCAAACCAACGGTCAAGTGGAAAGAGCAAACAGTCTAATAATGAGCGGCATTAAACCCGCACTAGTGAGGTCACTCACTAAATCAGACACCCAATGGGTCGAGGAGCTCGACCAGACTGGGGCTGTGGACAACGCCTAACCGTACTACCGGATTCACACCATTTTTATGGTATACGGCGCAGAGGCAGTCTTGCCTCATGACATTATTCATGACTCACCTCGAGTGTGCATGTATGAGGAAAGAGAAGCCGAGTTGATCGGCAGGACAGCTTGGACACATTGAGGAAGAACGTGACGTCGCGAAGGCTCGCTCCGCATTCTATCGACAACAGTTCAAGATACCAAAGCGAGAAGTACGGGCCAAGACTTACAATGTTGGCGAACTAGTTCTACGCCCGCCGACAAGAAAAAGGACAAGCTAAAGCCCGATGGGAAGGCCCTTCATCATTGATCAAGTAATCGACCGGCGGAGCATACCGTCTACTTAAATGCGCTTGACAACCGACTCGAGCCGAATCCATGGAACGCAGCCCGACTCCGGCGATTCTATGCCTAGCGCCGACTAAGAGTTCGCCCCTTCCCCGCCCAACCTTTTATTTTTCGCTGTCTTTTGTTTCTCTTTTATCCTTTTAACTTAAAAAGCCCTTCGCGCCTATTTTCGCATTCTTTGCATACGCACGATGTGCCATCCGCTTTCGGTATTCCCGGGGCTTTTTTACGAAGCTCAATTATACGGGTTTTATACCCAAAGACATGTGTCAAGCTTCCACACGCACCTTTTACTCGCCATTATATGCATCGATATGACTTAAGTTTTGGCCAAGCTGGGTTGCTCGCTCTGTGCTTACCCCTCGCTCCCGATTGTTCGGCTAGGAGGTAAAGGAGCACCTCTCGCGATTATTATCGCCGTCACCGGATGTGTACCTCGACTGGTGAAGCCGAAGCTAGCGTTTTAAGGGAATATTCGGTCGGTGATTTAAAAGATGACTTTTACCTATTTTTCCATCTGCCCCGGATGTTTTATCGCTTTCTTAGCAGTCCGACATGCACTTTAGGGCATGCCTCCCCAAATAAAGGAACCCTTAACGGAACTATTCTCCCCGGAAGATGTTTCTTACTAACCATGTAATATAACATAACTAGTTGGGCACTTGTCCGATAAAGCACTAATGACCCCTACGCCTGGTCTCCATGCATACCACGGTTATTTCTAACCAAAAGGTATTCGACACACTCCGGACTCTAGGGTCCCGAGGTCGGGCGAAAAAGGTCGGCAAAGACAAACGATCTACAATCCGGCTAGAAGGCATTTCACATGTCATTTTTAAAGGATAACATACATTGTCAAGATTATTGATTGTATTCCTCCTCAATCCCGTCTAACAGGATGTCTAGTTTACAGTCCCGTTGGGAAAACTTAGCAGCCAGTTCTACCTGGTTGTACACTAAACTCACAGGGATCTCCTTCCCATCGGGCCCCACCGGTCCAACTTCGGCCATATGGTTGGGATCCGCCTTCCTGTACCGCGTCTTCACCATGGCCCAAGCCTCCCTGGCCCCTTGACGGCAAGCCGAAACCTTCCATAAACGGAAGCGTTGCCGTACTCCCTGCAGCTTCTCTGCAAGCTCCCCGAGGCCCTCGCAGGTGAGGATGGCCATAAAGCTCAGACGGCGCCACTCATTGCCTCGCCAACTCGCTCGAGTAGCTGCAATAGTTCGGAAGTTGATCACCCATGGATACGGGAATCTCCTCTGCAGGACGGCCCGTGAGTATACCTACAAGACATATCATGTCAATTACTTCCTCGCCAACTCTTCTTTTCACAGAGTTCGCCAAGCACTTACTATATATGCCGCGACGGTCGTTGATTCTCCTTAATCGGAGCCGACAGCTCGGCTCAGGCACCTTTCAGCTCTTCTCCGAGCTTGGCGTTGGCATCCTGGAGCTTGTTCCTTTCCTGCTGAACCCTATTCAGCACACTTTCGCCGGCCTTTAGCTGGCGTAGCAAGGTTTGCCTGTCCGGATCTTGTCCGGCGGTACCTGCAATGTTATTATTAGACTCATGTGCACGCCGCACAGCGTTTATATTTATTAATAAAAATGTGTTACCAGGGTGGGTGTTCCCATCTCCTCCTGCGGCAGCAAGTGCGGCCTCAAGTTGGGCCTTGCAATCTTGCAGCTCCCGAGACAGCTGGGTGTTCTTCTCGTTAAGTGCCTGAAACTTACAATGATCCTTAAATCAGTTACCACAACTAATTTAAGTCTCGGGGGCTACTGGTGTATACAACCATTAAACTTTCTCACCAGTATGTCTTTAATGTATCGCTCCGCCGCCCGTAAAACCATTTTGAGCAGCACAGATCTGCGCCCCTCGCTTTAAAGGCATCCAATGCCTCGGGGAAAAGCACGCTTGAAAAACTATCCGGCGGCGTTTATGATTCATAGCGCTCTCCACCTCGACTTAGTGGCGACAGTTTGCCGGTATCCTCCGCTGGAGCAGGATCCGTTCGCGTTTTGCGCTTGCCTCCCCCTCCAGTCCGGGCGCTGGAGCCTGGCTGGTGTTGGTTGGGTCGGCAATTCCTGCGCTCGCAGTCCGGCAAGCGCTTTTTCTCCTATGACGATCATGAGCATTTAGGCGTTTCTCGAGCGTTGCTCGAAAAGATCAAACACGAAGCTATACCTTTGCGGCGACGTTTCCGTCCGCGACGGCGCCTTTTTCCTCCTCGCTAGTTCGGATGACCTCAGAGGGGCGGCCGCAGCCCAGCTTCTGCCAGAACGGCGCTTCCTGCAAAACACCATCGTTTGCGAAGGTCAGAAATAGGCAAGGATAAGATAACGGTGTCCGGACTTCGGTCGTAGTCACCTGGGAAGCTGGACTTAGCCCGGGGTAGTCCGCCGTAATGGCAACCAAAGAATTGTCAATGCTGAGCTGGTGATACACCCCGTCGATCAGCTCCACCTCGATGTCCGGATCCTCTTCGGAGGCCGGACCCAGGGATCCTTCCGGATCCTCGGGTTGTGGAGCGGGCCTCACCATGCCCTCCACAGTCCGGCGTAGACTCTGCGCCGAAGACATAATGTGAGAAGCTTAAACTTCGAAGATACGGGTAAAAGCCCTTTGAGGTGTTCGCTTACCCATCCTCTGGGGTTGATCATGGAAAACCCCTCCAGAGGGTTCGGGCGAAGGAAGTCCTCCTTCTCCCCCTTGTACAGACCGGACAGGATCTTCACCAGATCCTCGGTCGATTCCGGCCCTTTATGGCCGTGCCGGGTGGCATCGTCCTCCCCATTGAAATCCCACATGGGTGGCCTCAGATTGCAGCGGCTGCACCCCGCTGATGCACGCCGCCATGACTCCAATCATGGTCAAGCCGAATGAGCCATTAATCTTATCCGCCCATCAAGTAATGGACGCTCTTGTCTTCCTCCAAACGGGGCTCATGGGCGCCACCGAGGCGTTTCTTCAAGGGAGCAAGATCAAACTCCGGAGGCCAATCCGGACTGGGTCGGGCAACGGAGCATCTACTATATAAACCACCCGAGGGCCGCCTTAGGACGCCCTCTTGGGGGTGCCGGATAGGTATCCGTCCCGCGATGCACCATATTTCTGCGCCCACTTGATATATGGACCCTGGTGAGAACGGGGTATGAGGCGTAACAACCTCTTCCATAATGCAAAATGGGGCTCGATGCCCGTGAATAGCTCACAAAGAGCTACGAGCCTGTGATATGCAGCATGAGGCGGGCGAAGGTGGTGGAGCTGAGTCCATAGAACTTCAGAGCCCGCGGAGGAATGGATGTATTGAAATCCGAGCCCCTTATTAGATAAGGGACAAAGCACACTCGCTCCCCTTGTTGGGGCTTGGGGTGTCCTCCGCCCGCCTCCCACCTTGATAAGTAACCAGTCCGCTCGGACCGAACCATGAAGGCCGGAGGAAGAAATCCTCTGTTTGGAGCTTCACTATCTCATTGTGCGAAATAGAGCACCTCCTCCAATCCCCTGGCGATGGGCTAGGAGCGCGTGAGGAAGAGCCGCGTTGACGATCCATGTTGGAATGGATTTCAAGGTCAGAGGCGCTTCGATGGAGTATACGCGGGAGGAAGACGGTGCGGTTTGGATCTGGATCCCTGCCCCTTTTATAGGCAGATGACCCGCACAATTAGGGGGTGAAATGTAAAAGACACCCTGGCTTTTCGCATTCGTGCGACGCATGGAAGAGGGCCATTATTTGGCGTGGAAGCCAAGGAACACAGTATTCAAGATGAAGCCGAGCACTATTCGCCTGTTCATTGAAATTTGAAAGGAGAACCCGCTTTGCAACGCCAAGACTACAAGCACGCTTAGACTTATCGCCATTGAAGCCTGGTTCGGGGCTACCGAGGAGTCTCGACTAGGGGTGTCCGGATAGCCGGACTATCAATATCCGCCGGACTCCCGCACTATGAAGATAGAAGATTGAAGACTCTGCTCGTGTCCCAAGGTACTTTCCTTGGCGTGGAAGGCAAGCTTGGCGATACGGATATGTAGATCTCCTACCATTGTAACCGACTCGTGTAACCCTAGCCTCTCCGGTGTCTATATAAACCGGAGGGCTTTAGTCCGTAGGACAACATTACATCTCAACAATCGTACCATAGGCTAGCTTCTAGGGTTTAGCCTCCTTGATCTCGTGGTAGATCTACTCTTGTACTACCCATATCATCAATATTAATCAAGCAGACGAGGGTTTTACCTCCATCGAGAGGGCCCGAACCTGGGTAAAAACATTGTGTCCCTCGTCTCCTGTTACCATCCGGCTAGACGCACAGTTCGGGACCCCCTACCCGAGATACGCCGGTTTTGACACCGACAATAAGTATTACGGTGGGTGAACAAATTACTGTCAAGCAATTGATAGAAAAGCGAATAATTATGAGATTATCTAGGCATGATCATGTATATAGGCATCACGTCCGTGACAAGTAGACCGACTGTTGCCTGCATCTACAATTATTACTCCACACATCGACCGACTCCTGCCTGCATCTAGAGTATTAAGTTCATAAGAACAGAGTAACGCATTAAGCAAGATGACATGATGCAGAGGGATAAACTCAAGCAATATGATATAAACCCCATCTTGTTATCCTCGATGGCAACAACACAATACGTGCCTTGCAACCCTTTCTGTCACTGGGTAAGGACATTGCAAGATTGAACCCAAAGCTAAACACTTCTCCCATGGCAAGAAAGATCAATCTAGTAGGCCAAACCAAACTGATCATTCGAAGAGACTTGAAAAGATAACTCAACCATACATAAAAGAATTCATAGAAGATTCAAATATTATTCATAGATAAACTTGATCATAAACCCACAATTCATCGGATCTTGACAAACACACTGCAAAAAGAGTTTACATCGAATAGATCTCCACAAGAGAGGGGG
The DNA here is from genome assembly GCA_021437245.1 of Aegilops speltoides. Lineage (NCBI taxonomy): Eukaryota > Viridiplantae > Streptophyta > Magnoliopsida > Poales > Poaceae > Aegilops > Aegilops speltoides. The sequence goes on along the minus strand of CM038143.1, from coordinate 129,179,839 downwards.
AGAACATTGTATTGAGATCCAAAAAGAGTGAAGAAGCCATCTAGCTAATAACTATGGAGTCGTAGGTCTGTGGTAAACTACTCACAACTCATCGGAGGGGCAAGGATGTTGATGTAGAAGCCCTCCATGGTCGATTCCCCCTCCGGCAGAGTGCCAGCGAAGGCTCCAAGATGAGATCTTGCGGATACAAAAGGTTACGGTGGTGGAAATTGTGTTTCATCTGCCCCTAGATGTTTTTGGGGTACGTAGGCTTATATAGGAGGAATAAGTACGTCGATAGACGCCCGTGGGGCCCACGAGACAGGGGGCGCGCCCTATAGGGGGGGGTGTCAGCGTCAAAACCGGCGGATTTCGGGTAGGGGGTCCCGAACTGTGCGTCTAGGCGGATGGTAACAGGAGACAAGGGACACGATGTTTTTACCCAGGTTCGGGCCCTCTTGGTGGAGGTAAAACCCTACTCCTGCTTGATTAATATTGATGATATGGGTAGTACAAGAGTGGATCTACCACAAGATCAAGGAGGCTAAACCCTAGAAGCTAGCCTAAGGTATGATTGTTGTTGTGATTGTTGTCCTACGGACTAAAACCCTCCGGTTTATATAGACACCGGAGAGGGCTAGGGTTACACAGAGTCGGTTACAATGGTAGGAGATCTACATATCCGTATTGCCAAGCTTGCCTTGCACGCCAAGGAAAGTCCCATCCGGACACGGGATGAAGTCTTCAATCTTGTATCTTCATAGTCTTGGAGTATGGCCGATGATGATAGTCCGGCTATCCGGACACCCCCTAGTCCAGGACTCCCTCAGTAGCCCCTGAACCAGGCTTCAATGACGACGAGTCCGCGCAAGATATTGTCTTCGCATTGCAAGGCGGGTTCCTCCTCCGAATAATTCATAGAAGATTTTGAACACCGTGATAGTGTCCGCTCTACAAAATAAATTCCACATACCACCGTGAGAGAATAATATTTACATAACTTTAATCACGACGATTTCGTGCAATGACATCACGCCACGCCAAGCCTTTACTCGAATTGTTTTATTGTTCCACCTCAGCTGCTTAGCGGCGGTTTCTTGGCACGCTTTTGTCAAGGCAGAGATCGTGTCCCCTTATTCCGGGATCCTCATCAATACGGACGTGGGTAACCCAACCGCGCCATTAATTGCGGCGCTTGGGAGATAAGCGAGTTTTACCAGGCTGGTGGAGACGCATAGCTTCGTCCGCTCATATATAAGGGGATAAGGATCCACCTTTTCACCTACGCCTTCTTCCTCCTTTGCTTATCCATCTCCGCCAAGACTCGAGCCCAAAGGCTCAAGTCCGCACATCTCACCTCAACCTTCTCCAACCATGTCCGTGAAGGGAGGCAGGATGGCCTCCTCCGCCACGGAGGGGCACATCAAGAGGCTGCGCAAGGCCGGATACTTGTCCAATGACATCGCGCACGGCTCCCCGACGAGGGCAGCTCATTCCCACCCCCGCCCCATGAGAGGGTGGTGTTCCTTCCCATTTCCTCCATGGATCGGGCTTCCCACTCCACCCATTTGTCCGGGGCTCATGTTCTACTATGGCCTGGATTTCCATGATCTGGCCCAATTTCATCCTCAACATCTCGGCGCTTATCGTCAGTGTGAGGCTTTCCTCAGATCCAGCCCCACTTCGCTTATGGCTAAAGACTTTAATGTCAAGTCAAGGTAGTGGGTGGCCGCCAAGCGGAGTGCGGAGGCGCCATGGTGGGCAAGATGCCCAGCGTCACCTGGCTCGAGGGCGCCTTCGTGGAAACCATCAAAGGGTGGCAATCGGGGTGGTTCTATGTCACCGAGCCCCGTGACCCTGAATGGGCAGCGGTCCCCGAATTCAAATCTGGCATCCCCACACGGCTCACCTCCTGGAAAGAGAAGGGCCTGTCGGGCGATTCGTGGAGCCGACCGACTCCAACTCTGCCTCCAAACCCCGTGAACAAGAAGCTCAAGCTTGTCAACGTAGTCCTGGTCATGCTCATCTGCCGGATTCTCCCATGCCAACAGCGGGATTTCAACTTGTGGGAGTTCGATCCGGCACAGCACCAGACCTTGAGCAAGCTCTTCGACACTACGTATGAAGAAGCCTGGAGGGTGTTGTTCAAGGGCGCCGAGGCTCCCGCATCCGCTACCGAAGATCGCGGATTCAATTCACAGCGTCAGGCTGGCGAGGTTAGCTATATTATCCTTTACGGGACACTTGCTTTCCATAGTTTGACTCTATGTGGGATCTAAAACTCCCATTACCTTTGACAGGCTTGGCAGAAGACGTCCGAACAGGTTAACTGTCCGGCGCCCCTTCCAGAAGACCCAGCGGATGCCCGATTATTAGGACTGCTAGCCTCGGCGCCTTACGTGGTGCCGGAGAAGAAGGCCAAGAAGAAGGCCACGGGAACTCGGCGGAGTTCCCGACGCCAGGTGTTATCGAACTCATCGTCCAATGACTCCGAGGCGGGCTCCTCCCACGAAGACGAGGAGGAGAAGAAAGAGGCTTCTCCCCCAGCGGGGGGAGTGAAGAAGAGGAAGGCTTCCCCAACGGGGGAGGCCGAAGGGTCCAAGAAGGGAAGGACCCTTCCTCGGGACTGTTCCACCAATGCCGACGACGGCGAGGAGGAGTGGCCCTCGAGGGCCAAGCCCCTGGAGAGATCGTAAGTGTCCGGATCCTAGTATAACTTATCATTTTCCTTTCGCCGCATTGTGTCCTCTAATGCCGAACACAACCATGTAGTCCGCCCAAGGATGATCTCCCCGCTTCGTCGAGCGGGTCCCTGGGTTCGTCGGATGTGAATAGCGCTTCACTTCTGACCGCCTCCTCCCCTTGCAACGCAGACAACGCCGAGGTGGGGTCCCAGAAGGGGACCGGCCAAGAGGAGGAGGCCCCGGAGGTGCCGCAGGGCAACCTCCCGAACTTCGGGCCGGACTCCGCGCCGGAACCCTTGGTGGTTCCGGAGTCCGGCGGGCGGCCCTACGTAAGAAGGGCGGGACGGCGACGCCGGTGACCTCCGTCCAACCGGAGGCGCCGGATAATTTGCTGGAGATGCTCAACGGCGCTTCCATCGAAGAGGAACACTGCACTGTTATGAGTGCGGTGATTCAAAAAGTTCAGTTCACCAAGAGCGGGCTGACCGAAGCCTGCACCAGCCTTCTAATAGGCTTTGAGGTAAGGGTTTCAAGATATGTAAAAATAGTACCGCATAGATAGTAGCCCCTGATGCTTAGTTCGGTGTTTGGAAAGAAAAGCCGAACTGAGGATCTGAAAAGATATACGCAGGAGTCTAACACAAATATGTCAATATGGGAATGCAGGCTGCGCTGCTGACCTCTGCCGCACTGACTGCGGAGGTCAATGCCTTGAAGGAGAGCCTCGAGCGGTCCGAGACCGAGCTCGGCCGTGCCAAGAAGCAGCTCGAGGACAAGGAAGGTAAGTAACACCTTATTAAAGTTGTACCTTATAAAAAAGGATTTGGTTGCAAAAAATGACAGGAATAACATGGGCAATGCAGGGGCTACGAACGAGGTGGCGACCCTGAAGGAGGCGGTGTCCGCGGCCGAACGCAATGCAGCCGCGGAACGCACCGAGCGAGAGAAGCAGGAGGCGCGGGTGGCGGAGGTGTGGCAAGAGCTCCAGGCTCTCGTGGAAAAACACGAGAGTTTGGAGCGTGACTCGAAGACTCGAGAGTCTGAGCTCGCATCCGCTCTTGAGAGTTCCAAAGCCGCTAAGGCCGAAGCCCAAAAGGCCCTCTAGGAAATCGAGGCGGTGAAGAAGATAGCGGCGGGTAAGGCATTCTTCATGCAAAGCAAGCATGTAAAAGTGAATTACCCGTTACTTACCCGACCAAGCTCTCCAGAGCTGCTCGCAGATCTGCCCAGTAGCGTGTCTGATGCTGCCGCGTTCTACAGAGCCGAGGAGGGGAGCTCGACGGAAAAGGTGTTCTGGTCTTAGTATGCTGAGGCCGGACATCCGGTGCCCCTAAGCGACCAACTGAAGCAGCTGGTCGAGCTCCACAAGGTGGCCGAACAGGCCATGAAGGGCCTCATAGTTCGGCTGTGGCCCAAAGAAGCCATGCATGGGAGCTACTTCGGTCTGGTTCGGCGGCTGGTGGACGCCTGTTCATGGGTTGACATCGTCAAGCATTCTGCCCGTATTGAAGGTGCCCGTCGGGCCCTTGCACGCACTAAGGTGCACTGGGGTAAGATGGATGCCGAGAAGCTTGTGACGGACGCGCCACCGCCGGGCAAGGAGTATCGCACGCCCGAGATGTATTATAAGGGTGTCCTGAAGGGTGCCCGCATTATTGCGGGTGAGTGCTCCAAAGATGTAATTTTTTAGTAGACTCGCGTTTTGTTATCCTGTGCGCTGAAAACTTTGTTCATATGCGCTAAGCAACGCTTGTTAATTTAAAATATTACCTTCTGTGCGGCCGTTTATCAAATCTGAGAGATGGCAAGTCGTTGGCTTAGGCCCCCATGCCATGACTGCTGGGGTGTTTGGGATAAACTTGAGCGCTCTTGTTCCCATTTTTGGGTCCTTCTAGGGAGGCGCTCAACACAACGAACGAGGCAACCAGACTTATAATGCTTGAACACTCTCACTTAGCCATAGAATTCTATAATTTCAAAGTTCGGCAAAGCCCCTAGTATTCGGAAGGCCGAATTCAGGGCGCTATCCACGCCTGGGGCCGGACAAAGCTGGCTCCTCGCTCTAAACGGCATAAGTCTTTAGGGACTCGAAGAGACCTCTCGAACAGCGACCAGCTCTCGCCTTATCATGACGGTCAGTTTTAGCTTTCTCCACTGAGGTGCTCAACCCAGCTCAACTGGGGCACAATCGCAGTGGTTCTCCCAGCGCTACCTTAGCCGATATAACGGAACATAAGGTACCAAAATATGGGAGCCGGGCAAACCCAACTATTGACCCAAGACATGATTCGGAGCCGATGCATATAATGCTATAAGTTCGGGGTGCCACACTTGTGAAAGTGTTCAGACTTATCACACCATACTTTGGGGAACTTAAGCCCCTAGTGTATTTGGCCGTACCAAGGCGTATGGGTGCAGCATGTCATAAATGAACATATATAGAAAGGAATGCAATAATAGGCAAAAAGCAATGCATTGTTTATTCAAAAGATACTGCAATAAAGGCAGAATTGTTGTATGTTGTTTCCAGCCTCATTTAAACTTGCCTTGATGTGTTGTTCTTATTTGCATCATCTCTTGCCATGAGTAGCTTCATGTAGCCTTGTCATGCATCATGCTTGTTGTGCATCATGTCTTGTTCATGTGTGGTGTGTTTACTATGTTGTGTGCTTCTTCTCGATAGTTCCGCTTGCTATGCGATCGTGAGGGTGCGCTCGCTCACGTGTGGTTCGCCTTCATGGCCTCATCTTCTTCATGGACTCGTTCTTCTTCCTTGCGGATTTCAGCCAAGATGACCGCTACCTCGATCTCACTACTATCATTGCTATGCTAGTTGCTTCGCTCTATCGCTATGTCATACACCTATCATTTGCTTTTCAAGCCCCCCAAATTGCCATGAACCTCTAACCTTGACACCCTTCCCAAAGAAACCGTTGTTTGGCTATGTTACCGCTTTGCTCAGCCCTCTTATAGCGCTGCTAGCTGCAGTGAAGTTGAAGATTGCTCCATGGTGGATGTGGTTTTGTTGGGATATCACAATATCTCTTTATATTATTAATGCATCTATATACTTGGTAAAGGGTGGAAGGCTCGGCCTTATGCCCGTATTTTGTTCCACTCTTGCCGCCTACTTTCCGCCATACCGTGTTATGTTCCCGGATTTTATGCTCCTTACGCGTCGGGTGATTTATGGGACCCCCGACAGTTCGCTTTGAATAAAACTCCTCCAAAGAAGGCCCAACATTGGTTTTACCATTTGCCTCACCACCACCTATATTTTCCCTTGGGAGTAATTAACCCAAGGGTCATCTTTATTCAGCCCCCGGCCAATGCTTGTCTAAGTGTTGTTCCAAACTAGAGCCACTTGCGCGCCACCTTGGGGAAACTTGAGGTCCGGTTCTAGTTGTACGCATCGCTTCATCCGGTCGTGGCTCGAGACGAGATACGCTGCTACTATCAGATGTCGGCACGCCGGAGGCTTTGCTGGTCTTGTTTTACCATTGTCGAAATGTCTTGTAAACCGATTCCGATCATCGATCGGGTCTTCCCGGTAGAAGGTCTATTCTTCGCTGATCGCGAGAGCTTGTCATGGGCTGTTGGGACACCCCTGCAGGTATAAACTTTTGAGAGCCGTGTCCGCGTTATGTCGCAAATGGGAATTTGTTAATGTCCAGCTTGTAGATAACTTGACACCAGATCCGAATTAAAACGCATCAACCAAGTGTGTAGTCGTGATGGTCTCTTCTCGCGGAGTCCGGAAGTGAACACGGTTTCGTGTTATGTTTGACGTAAGTAGGTGTTCGTGATCACCTCTTGATCATTGCTAGCTTCACGACCGCTCCGCTTTGTTTCTCTTCTCGCCTCATTTGCGTATGTTAGCCACCATATCATGCTTAGTCGCTGCTGCAACCTCACCACTTTACCCCTTCCTTTCCCATTAAGCTTTGCTAGTCTTGATACCAACGGTAATGGGATTGTTGAGTCCTCGTGGCTCACAGATTACAACAACAACAGTTGCAGGTACAGGTTATGCGATGATCATGATGCGAGAGCAATGTTTGCTTGCTTGAGTTCATCTTCTGCTTCTTCTTTGATCAGGGGATAGGTTCCAGGTCGGCAGCCTGGGCTAGCAGGGTGGATGTCGTTTGAGCTTCTGTTTGTGTTTCATCCGTAGTCGGATGTTGTTCTTGTATGTTGTATTCATGTGACATTGTATGTATTGGATGTATCCCCACTATTATGTAATTGTTGATGTAATGATATCCACCTTGCAAAAACGTTACAATATGCGGGTCTATCCTTGGTGGGACCTTCGAGTTCCTTTTGGATAGGGTCGCATATTGGGCGTGACATCTCTGGAGGGAGGCATGTAATTATCGTCCTCTACCTCTTCGTCTGCCGCTCTCTCACGAGGGCTAGCTTCTCCGTCCTCCTGTGCTGAATCTTGCTGGAGGGGGTTGTCTTCGGCACTGTCCGGGGTGTTGTTATCTCCGGTGTCGGCATCTCCATTCTTGCTGTGGCAGGATTTGGAGCGGCGCCGCTGACGCCGACGCTTAGGCTGCTTTTTGGAGGGGTCATCCTCTGCTGTTCCATCGCCATTCCCATCCTTTGGGGTGTCCACCATGTATATGTCATATGACGAGGTGGCTTTCCAGTGCCCTTATAACATCCCAAAATTCTAAATTTTGGAATGTTATAAACAAATAGATAGATTTGATTGATTGTTTGATTGGTTGACTGAAAGTGAGTGAAATTCGAAACTTTTTGAAAGTTAAGTGAGAGGGAATAAAAGGACTTTCCCAAACTTTCATTTTTCTTTTCTGATCTTCGTGAATTCAAATTCTTTTCATCACAAAACCCTGGAGAGAAGATGACATGACTTCTTCCATTTTTAAATAAATGAAAAGGGATTTGAAAAGATTTGAATCTTATTTGGAAAATTTTCAAATTCAGAAACTTTAAGCAACTCAATGATTTTCACGAGAGAAGATAATATGACTTCTTCAAAATATATGAAATATGAGTTGGGAGTTTCAAAGAATAAATTCAAAGTTCTTTTGAATTTATTTTCAATTTGGAGTTATTTGAGTTTTATTTCAAATTATTTTTCTCCAAAAATAAAATATATGGAAAATAGGTAACATGATTCCCTACATCGTAAAATTGGAGAGAAATAAATTTGAATTAATTTTGGTATTTTTAAAATGATTTTTATTGGACTTTATTAGACCAGTAGCACTGTTTGAATTATTAGAATTTGTGTAGATTTTATTTAACGCTATAATAATGTTCATCTTGTAGGAAATCTTTTTCTGAAAATTTTGATATATTATATGCCTATATAATGTATCTTTTCTTTTCTGTTTTTATTTGTCTGAGAAAACGTTTTATAAAAAAACTCCCTCCTCCGACTGGGCCGGCCCAGCTCCCAGGCCAGGCCACAGCCCAGCCAGCGCGCCGCCACCTTCCTCCTCGCGTGCCCCAGCGGGAATCATCGGAGTCCGCCGCCCCCATGGCGCCCGTCGCCCCTCCTCCAAGCCACCGCCTCCCCGCCTTTAAAGGGCTGCACCACGCCGCCGCCCACTTCCTCCTCTCTTCGCCGCTCTCTCCACATCTCGCGCCGCCAGATTCACCGCCGCCGCGCCGAGCTGCCGAGCTCGCTCCGTCTCTGCCGCCGAGGACTGCCGCCGACGCCGCCATCCTCTTTGCCTCGCCGCCGCCTCCCCGACCTCTCCGCTGCTTCTCGACCATCGGAGTAGCCGCCCATGACGTCCGAGCCGCCGCTGTTGCTCCCTCGCCGCCGCAGCCACAAGAGCTGCGACGCCGCCTTTCCCTCGCTGCGTCGATCTGGATCTGACGGTCTAGATCATCTTGTTTTTTTCTCTCTCTCGAATCGTTTTAGTTAAGTAGCAAACGTTCATTAGTTAGAGTTTACACCGAACGGTTTTCCGTTCGTTAGCGTTCGTTAGCGAACGTTCGCTTTTTAGCCTTTTTCTTTTTCTGTTAATTTCGGCCAGGGACCCGTATGTAATTAGTTTCTTCACAGTTTAGTCCTTGTTCTTAAAACGTTCACAACTTTTTGCTCGTTTGTCCAAATTCAACGAAACCAACCCCACTTCTTCGTTATGATCCCCTCTATACATTAAAACAACTTAAACATGTTTTTGAAAGTTTAAAATTTGAATTTCAAACAGTTTAATATTTGAACTTCTTTTGATCGTAACTTGAGTTTCGTAGCTCCGTTTGAGTTGATTCTTTTTGCAAGCTCTTGACCTAGACTTTATGATAAGGCCAAATTCACATAATTTTGGTACTGTTAGGAATTGTTTTATGTTGCAAGAGTTATTCGCTTGGTTTTGATGTTTTCTGAATCGTACTCTTCGTTCTTTCCGATCTTTTGAGTGATTGCTTATGTGTGGTTACTATTGCTTGCTCATGATAGATTGACCGGAGTGTGACGCGTAGAACTATCAACAACTTTGAGTGCGAACCATCTTTGTCAACATTGCAGGCAAGTTCACACTTTGATCATATCCATTTTTCATACCCAGTTTTATGCATTAGTTTCAACCCTCACACATTGCATGTCTAGGATCTAATTAATATGTGGGTTGGGAAGTAGATGAGGTAGTACCTATTACCTGTTTTATTATTCAAACCTTTGGGAGTTACTTCTACGTTTGCTTATTATGCCATGCTATGCTAGTAGACATGGATTGGGTGAGTGTATCCATGACAGATGTGAGTTTGTTAATTAATGGTTTATTTAAGGTGGCAACTTAAACACACATCTGGGTGGATTGAGGCACCTAGTTTCCAGGACTTGCCTGTTTTTCTTCGGACCGCCACCCAGGCTCAAAGGGATCATGAGATTATTCATGCTAGAAACTTCCGTGTGCAGCCACATGCTACTATGGGCTCTAGCATAGTTGACTAAGTTGTGCGAACTCCTACAGGGTAGACTAGCAGATGTAGGGGATGTAGGTTGGTACGGTCTACCCTTTACGTAAGGTGCGAAGCGCTCGAAGACTATGTCTCGGCCATCCGCTTCTCAAACACCATGTAGTGCAAGAAACCAAACGGAGGAGATCGAGTCATATGGGGAAAAGTGCTAAACCTCTCAGAGAGTGTACAAACTAATCATGATTAGCCGTGTCCCCGGTTATGGACATCTTGAGTATCTAGTACTTGGATATCATGTGAATCTCATCATGTTACTTTAATTAATATTGTTGGGTTGTTAATGAGTACTTTTAATTGGGATTGAGAATGCTGTCAACCATTCTCAATGTTTAACAACCACCATGATAGTTAAATAAATTTATTCCTTTGCAGTAGGGAAAAATTGGCTTTACGCACTGTAACCATAGAGCTTTTCCACCAGCCAAATATGCATGTAGTGATAGCCTTTTTCATCATTGCTCTATGGTGTGAATTTGCCAGTACATTCAATGTACTGACCCTTTGTGGCTGCAACGTCTCATGTTGCAGGATCTTACGACGAGTAAGTGATACGTTAGGGTTACGATTCCTATACACAACTTTGCCGTTGGTGTTGATGGGAATCCACAACCTTGTTACTTCCGCTATTTTGGATTGAGGTAATAGTATTTACGCTACTTTATACATGTGATTTACCTCTGTTATAAATCCTCGAGTACTGTGTGTGTCAGCATACTGATCCAGGGATGACACTTAAGCACAGAGACTTGATCCATTCGGGTCGGGTCGCTACAGCCCTGTAGGTGCTGGTTCTTGGTCGTCTCCGGCATCGTCGTCCATACCATCGATATCTTCGGAGTCGAAGTCTAGCATGTCGGTTAAGTCATCGACAGTGTCTACGAAGTGGGTGGTGGGTGGGCTTTGAATTTCTTTGTCATCCGCATCCCAACCATTCTGACCATAATCCGGCCAAGGCTCTCCTGATAAAGAGAGACACTTTAGCGAATTCAGGATGTCACCAAAAGGCGAGTGCTGAAAGATGTCCGCGGTGGTGAACTCCATGATCGGCGCCCAATCGGATTCGATTGGTAGGGGCGCGGAAGGTTCAGGGTCCGGAGAGGAGTCCGGCACCTTGGAGTCACGAGCTTCACAAGGGATAGGGTCGGTATTCGGCTCTATCGCCGTAGAGGTATCAGCCCCCAAGGTGGTGTACAGCCACCCATCCTCGATTGGCGCGGTCGGCTCCGAGCTAAAGGTTGGAGCGAGAATCCGTCAAAGATCAAGTCTCCGCGGATGTCGGCCGTATAGTTCAAACTTCCGAATCTGACCTGATGGCCAGGGGCGTAGCTTTCGATCTGGTTCAGATGGCCAAGTGAATTGGCCCACAGTGCGAAGCCGCCGAATACGAAGATCTGTCCGGGGAGAAAAGTCTCACCCTGGACCGCGTTGTTGTTGATGATCGAAGGACCCATCGGGCCTATAGGTGATGACATAGAGGAACTCTCAATGAAAGCACCAATGTCGGTGTCAAAACCGGCGGATCTCGGGTAGGGGGTCCCAAACTGTGCGTCTAGGCGGATGGTAACATGAGACAAGGGACACGATGTTTTTACCTGTGTTCGGCCCTCTCGGTGGAGGTAAAACCCTACTCCTGCTTGATTAATATTGATGATATGGGTAGTACAAGAGTAGATCTACCACGAGATCAAGGAGGCTAAACCCTAGAAGCTAGCCTATGGTATGATTGTTGTTCGTCCTATGGACTAAAACCCTCTGGTTTATATAGACACCGGAGAGGGCTAGGGTTACACAGAGTCGGTTACAATGGTAGGAGATCTACATATCCGTATCGCCAAGCTTGCCTTCCACGCCAAGGAAAGTCCAATCCGGACACGGGACGAAGTCTTCAATCTTGTATCTTCATAGTCTTGGAGTCCGTCCAATGATGATAGTTCGGCTATCCGGACACCCCCTAGTCCAGGACTCCCTCAGGGGGCGCGCCCTCCTATCCCGTGGGAGCCTCGGTTGCTTCTTGACTTGCACTCCAAGTCCCCTGGATCACGTTCGTTCCAAAAGTCACGCTCCCGAAGGTTTCATTCCGTTTGGACTCCGTTTGATATTCCTTTTCTTCAAATATCAAATAGGCAAAAAAACAGCAATATGGGATGGGCCTCTGGTTAGTAGGTTAGTCCCAAAAATGATATCAATGTGTAAAATAAATCCCATAAACATCCAAAAGGGGTAATATAATAGCATGGAACAATCAAAAATTATAGATACGTTGGAGACATATCAAGCATCCCCTAGCTTAATTCCTGCTCGTCCTCGAGTAGGTAAATGATAAAAGGAGAATTATTGATGTGGAATGCTACCTAGCATAATTCTCAATGTAATTTTCTTTATTGTGGCATGAATGTTCAGATCCAAATGATTCAAAATAAAAGTTCATATTGATAAAAGAAATAGTAACACTTCAAGCATACTAATCAAAGTAATCATGTCTTCTCATAATAACATGGCAAAAGAAAGTTCATCCCTACAAAATCATATAGTTAGGCTATGCTTCATTTTCGTCACACAAAGATGTTCCCAACTTCTATACCCCCGATGACAACCCAAGCAATTGTTTCATACTTAAATAATCTCAAACTTTTTCAACCTTCACGCAATACATGAGCGTGAGCCATGGATATAGCACTATGGGTGGAATAGAATATGATGATGGGGATTGTGTGGAGAAGACAAAAGGAGAAAGTCTCACATTGACGAGGATAATCAACGGCTATGGAGATGCCCATCAATTGATGTCAACATGAGGAGTAGGGATTGCCATGCAACGGATGCACTAGAGCTATAAATGAATGCTCAACAAAAGAAAACTTGTGGTTGTGCATCCAACTTGCTTGCTCACGAAGACCTAGGGCATTTGAGGAAGCCCATCGCAGGAATATACAAACCAAGTTCTATAATGAAAAATTCCCACTAGTATGAAAAAGACAACTTATGAAACTCACTATATGGAAAACATGGTGCTACTTTGAAGCACAAAAATATGAGACTCACTACATGAAGAACAAGGTGGTACTTTGAAGCACAAGTGTGGAAAAAGAGATAGTAACATTGCCCTTTTTATTTATTTTCTTTTTTTCTTTTTCTTTTTCTTTTTTTTGGGCCTTTCTTTTTTTTCTTTTGGCCTTTCTTCTTTTTTCTTTCTTTTTTTTCTTTGGGCAATGCTCTAAGAATGATGATCATCACACTTCTATTGATTACAACATATGAATTACAACTCGAAACTAGAACAAGATATGACTCTATATGAATGCCTCCGGCGGTGTACCGGGGTGGTGCAGTGAATCAAGAGTGACATGTATGAAAAATAATGCATGGTGGCTTTGCCACAAATATGATGTCAACTACATGATCATGCGATGGCAATATGACAAAAGTAAAGTATGTCATGATGATGATGAACGGAACGGTGGAAAGTTGCATGGCAATATATCTCGGAATGGCTATGGAAATGCCATAATAGGTAGGTATGGTGGCTGTTTTGAGGAAGATATAAGGAGGTTTGTGTGTGATAGAGCATATCGTATCACGGGTTTGATGCACCGTGAAGTTTGCACCAACTCTCAAGGTCGAAAAGGGCAATGCACGCATCAAGAGGCTAGCAATGGCGGAAAGGTAAAAGTGCGATAATCCATGGACTCAACATTAGTCAAAAGAACTCATATACTTATTGCAAAAATTTAGAAGTCATCAAAAATCAAGTACTACGCGCATGCACCTAGGGGGATAGATTGGTAGGAAAAAACCATCGCTCGTCCCCGACCGCCACTCATAAGGATGCACAAGCCAGGTACACTTCATGTTTCAAATTTGTTACACAACTTTAAACATACGTGCATGCTATGGGACTTGCTAACTTCAACACAAGTATTCTTTAAATTCATAATCGCCCAACTAGCATGACTTTAATATCACTACCTCCATATCTCAAAACAATTATCAAGTATCAAATTGATCATAGCATCCAATTCACTTCCTATGATAGTTTTTATTATACCCAACTTGGATGCCTACCATTCTAGAACCAATTTTATAACCATAGCAAAAATACCATGCTGTTCTAAAAGACTATCAAAATAATATAAGTGAAGCATGAGAGACTAGCAATTTCTACAAAAATAAGTCACCACCGTGCTCTATAAGATATAAGTGAAGCACTAGAGCAAAAAACTATCAAGCTCAAAAGATATAAGTGAAGCACATAGAGTATTCTAGCAAATTCTAATCAAGTACAGCAATATGATTGTGGTAAACTAAAAAGCAAATACTAATATAATACACGACGCTCCAAGCAAAACACATATCATGTGGCGAATAAAAATATAGCTCCAAGTAAAGTTACCAATGAACGAAGATGAAAGAGGGGATGCCTTCCCGGGGCATCCCCAAGCTTAGGCTTTTGGCTATCCTTGAATATCTTGGGGTGCCTTGGGTATCCCCAAGCTTAGGCTCTTGCCACCCTTTATTCCATAGTCCATAAAAGCTTTACCCAAAACTTGAAAACTTCACAACACAAAACTCAACAGGAAATCTTATAAGCTCCGTTAGTGAAAGAAAACAAAACCACCACATAAGGTACTGTAATGAACTCATTATTTATTTATTTTGATGTTAAACCTACTGTATTCCAACTTATCTATGGTTTATAAACTAATTTACTAGCCATAGATACAATGAAATAAGCAAACAACACACGAAAAACAGAATTTTTCAAAAACAGAACAGTCTGTAGCAATCTGTAACTAACGCAAACTTGTGGAACTCTAAAAATCCTACCAAAATAGGAAGTCCTGGAAAATTTGTTTATTGATCAGTAGCCAAAAGAATCAACACAAAAGCACGTTCCTGTGATTTAACAAAATTATATTCGTGTGTGCAAAGTTTCAGTTTTTCAGCAGAATCAAATCAACTATCATCATAGGTTATCCAATAGGTTCTACTTGGCACAAACACTAATTAAAAGATAAAAAAGCATCTAAACAGAAGGTAGATGCAAGATTTATTAAATAACAGCAAGGAAAAATATCGGGTTGTCTCCCAACAAGCGTTTTTCTTTAAAGCCTTTTTAGCTAGGCATTGAGATTTCAATGATGCTCACATGAAAGACAAGAATTGAAGCACAAAGAGAGCATCATAAAACATGTGACAAACACACTTAAGTCTAACATAATTCCTATGCATAGGCATCTTGTAAGCAAACAAATTATCAAGGCAAGCAAAAACTAGCATATGCAAGGAAGAACAAAGAGATGGTAGCAATCTCAACATGAAGAGAGGTAATTTAGTAACAGGAAAATTTCTACAACCATATTTTCCTCTCTCATAATAATTACATGTAGGATCGTAAGCAAATTCAACAAAATAACTATCACATAAAATATTTCCAGCACGATCCACATGCATGCGAAGTTGACACTCTTCCAAAATAGTGGGATTAACATTAACTAAAGTCATGACCTCTCCAAACACACTTTTATCAAAAATACCATAAGATTGAACATTCTCCAAATATGTGGGATCTAAAGTTGACACTTTTCCAAACCCACTTTAAAAATTATTGCAAACACTATTATCAATCTCATATTCATCATGGGGCTTAAATAAATTTTAAAGATCATAAGAAGAATCACCCCAATCATGATCATGGCAACAAGTAGTAGACATAGCAAAACTAGCATCCCCAAGCTTAGGGTTTTGCATATTATTAGCACAATTGACATCAAGAGAATTTATAGTAAAATCATTGCAATTGTGCTTTTTATTCAAGGAGCCATCGTGAATCTCTTCCTAAATTTCTTCATCACAATTTTCAGATTCACAAATTTCAAGCAAAACTTCATAAAGATAATCTAGTGCACAAAACTCACTAGAAATGTGTTAAACATAATTGGATCTCTTAAAAAGATTAGCAAGCGGATGAGGATCCATAGATCTTAGGTTCTCTATTTAGCAATAAATGAGCATCTATTCCAACCAAATGAGCAAACGAAAGGGCAAGTGAGAAAGAGAGCGGAGGAGAAAATTGGGAAAGAGAGGTTGAATAAAACGGCAAGGGTGAAGTGGGGGAGAGGAAAACGAGAGGCAAATGGCAAATACTATAAATGCGAGGGAGATGGGTTTGTGATGGGTACTTGGTATGTCTTGACTTGAGCTAAGACCTCCCCGGCAATGGCGCCAGAAATCCTTCTTGCTACGTCTTGAGCTTGCGTTGGTTTTCCTCGAAGAGGAGAGGGTGATGTAGTAGAGTAGCGTAAGTATTTCCCTCAGTTTTTGAGAACCAAGCTATCAATCCAGTAGGAGGATCCTCAAAAGTCCCACGCACCTACACAAACAAACTGAGAACTCACAACCAACGCAATAAAGGGGTTGTCAATCCCTTCACGGCCCTTGCGAAAGTGAGATCTAATAAAGATAGTATGATAAGATAAATATATTTTTGGTATTTTATAATATAAATGCAAAAGTTAAGATGCAAATAAAAGTAGATTGGAAGCAAATATGATAAGAGATAGACCCGGGGGCCATAAGTTTCACTAGTGGCTTCTCTCAAGATAGAATAAGTATTACGGTGGGTGAACAAATTACTATCGAGCAATTGATAGAAAAGTGAATAATTATGAGATTGTCTAGGCATGATCATGTATATAGGCATCACGTCCGTGACAAGTAGACCGACTCCTGCATGCATCTACTACTATTACTCCACACATCGATCGACTCCTGCCTGCATCTAGAGTATTAAGTTCATAAGAACAGAGTAACGCATTAAGCAAGATGACATGATGTAGAGGGATAAACTCAAGCAATATGATATAAACCCCATCTTGTTATCCTCTATGGCAACAATACAATACGTGTCTTGCAACCCTTTTTGTCACTGGGTAAGGACACCGCAAGATTGAACCCAAAGCTAAACACTTCTCCCATGGCAAGAAAGATCAATCTAGTAGGCCAAACCAAACTGATAATTCGAAGAGACTTGCAAAGATAACTCAATCATACATAAAAGAATTCAGAGAAGATTCAAATATTATTCATAGATAAACTAGATCATAAACCCACAATTCATCAGATCTCGACAAACACACCGCAAAAAGAGTTTACATCGAATAGATCTCCACAAGAGAGGGGAGAACATTCTATTGAGATCCAAAAAGAGAGAAGAAGCCATCTAGCTAATAACTATGGACCCGTAGGTCTGTGGTAAACTACTCACAACTCATCGGAGGGGCAAGGATGTTGATGTAGAAGCCCTCCGTGGTCAATTCCCCCTCCGGCAGAGTGCGGGCGAAGGCTCCAAGATGAGATCTCGCGGATACAGAAGGTTATGGTGGTGGAAATTGTGTTTCGTCTGCCCCTGGATGTTTTCGGGGTACGTAGGCTTATATAGGAGGAAGAAGTACGTCGATCGACGCCCGAGGGGCCCATCAGACAGGGGGCGCGCCCTATAGGGGGGGTGCCCTCCTATCTCGTGGGAGCCTCTGCTGCTTCTTGACTTGCACTCCAAGTCCCCTGGATCACGTTCGTTCCAAAAATCACGCTCCCGAAGGTTTCATTCCGTTTGGACTCCATTTGATATTCCTTTTCTTCGAAATACTGAAATAGGCAAAAAAAAACAACAATATGGGCTAGGCCTCCGGTTAGTAGGTTAGTCCCAAAAATGATATAAATGTGTAAAATAAAGCCCATAAACATCCAAAAGGGGTAATATAATAGCATGGAACAATCAAAAATTATAGATACGTTGGAGACGTATCACGGGTCCACCTTTTTTCTTCTATAGGTGAAAGTTCACGAAATGCACGAGCATTTATATCATTGTTTCAATGTTGGTCAAACTCACTGGCTCCGCCACCACCACCTCCTCCTCCTCTTCCACCTGAGCATCAGGCAGATCAAGATGGTGATCTGATGCTTCCACATAGTCAGTAACATTGACGTTCATAGCTTCACCATGATGAACCCACCTAGTATATGTGACCGACATCCCATACAAGTGTAGATGATTTTGCACAGTTGACTGGGGTCTTGTAACTGAATTCATACAACTGCTACATGGGGGAGCACATCTGATTTCAGACCACCGTACTCAGCTCTAATAAAGTTCATGAAGTTTTCAACCCCCTTGACATATGGAGCGGAGAATCTTCGAGCAGAAGTTTTCCAATTCCTGTCCATCTGTTAGACATACAAATTAGTTCTTCTACTAGATATTACAAGAAAATATATATGCTTTTTTTATTAAGTCCAGAAAAAAATACCTACGTCGATGTCTAAAGCTATGGCAAGATATTTGGACAAGCAGATCTGAGTAACGAAATATATGTAAAGCTAATTCAACAAACAGATTTGAGTGCTAAATTATGGCAGGCTGTTTCAGCAGTCCATGAGGCTGAGCACACAGCCATCGAAGGCCATCTCAGCAATAAAGATCGAGTATAAAACTGTGTAGAGCTATTTCACCTAACAGATTGGCTACTAGACCACGACAGTCTATGCCACAATAAATATATGGCAGGATATTTTAGCAACTAATCGGGCTTTGCACACCATCTCAGCTAAGCAGATTGAGTGCAGAACAGGGCAAGGAAGCTTCTTAAGCAGAGCATATTGATAGTAAACTACTTCGGCAAACAGTGAGATTATCAGCGTCTATCAGCTAACATTCAATGCTACACCAACATGCACGGGGCCTTAGTCTAGAATGCGCGTACCGTGGGAGAAGCTGGCCGCTATGCATCTCCACACGAACTTCTCCACAGTGGCGGCGCTGATCGCCATGCGTCTCCACAAGAACGTCACCAGCGGTGGCGGCGTGGCTAGAGGACGGCAGTATACGAGAGCGTACTGTGGGAGCGAGAGGATCGCGTGCGTCCACTCGATGAACCACGGCGCCGACGTATCGGTCCAGGGGGGAGGGCGGCTTTGGCAGAGCGAATGGAGTGGAGGGGGCAGGGGGGAGTGGGTTTGGGGAATATTATTGGCTAGTTGGCCGAAGGGCGGTTGAATTTGGGATTTGGGGGGAATTTTTGGGGGGGATTTTCGCACGTTGGGCGAGAGGACTTTGGCGCATGGTCGGTTTCTCCAAGTATAGTCCCATGTGCCAGTGAAGCGGAAAGCTGAAGCGCGTTCCGTTTGCGTGAGTCATGTGCAGGACCGACTGTGTGTGGGGTGCAATGTGACCGCGATAGACGTGTTGTGAGTGTACCGCCTTTTTTCCTTTTAAACTTGGTGCTTTGCCCCCTCAAAAAAAACTTGGTGCTTCGCGTGATCCATCGATACTACTACTAGTAATCCGATAATCCTGACTAAAACGGCGCGGCCGGGTCTTTTCCCGCGCGATATGCTGAGAGGTTGGCTTAGTTGGTTTTTTTAGGACGAGTAATGTTACACCTACGTAATCCCAGTTACGTAATTAACGTAATGTGAAATGTGTGAGATGTTGATTGTAGATTGGGGGGGAGGGGCCCACCACCATGAAAATCAGGGGGTAGAGAGGCAATTTACGTTAACCCTTTCGTAGGTTCCCGTAGATGTAGAAAGACGTGAAATGCGTGAATGTGTAGTGGACGTACTATTGGAGTGCCTAAGATAAATTGTGTATGTAGACCCTATGTGTTTATTTACTTTGCATGTTAGCTTTGTCTCGGGTCAAACCTTCTAAGTTCATACACACAAAACGAATCATCATTCCATATACTCCCTCCGTCCCAAAATTCTTGTCTTAGATTTGTCTAAATACGAATATATCAAGTCACGTTTTAGTATTAGATACATCCATATCTAGACGAATCTAAGACAAGAATTTTGGGACGGAGGTAGTATTTTCATACTCCTACAATATATCTCACTATTATTGTGAAAGTTCATATACACCGGACGAGATTAATGCAAACACGGCAGATTTTCATTACATTTTGAACTTTTATAGGACAGAAAAATAAAAGAAACCTAACCATAAACCTATTCTACGGCGGCGACCGATGTCCTCCATATGCGATCTCCAAGTACGGGGGTGGGGTTCAAGTCCATGAAGTGAAGGTGCGGTCACGGGCGAGGAAGAGAAGAACACAGGAGATGGACCGACCAGTTGGCACACCATGCCCTGCCGCCTCCCATGTCCTACTCATCCTCGGAGGAGTCCCCGACCTCGGCGGTGCCGGTGGATGTGAGGTCGATGATGATGGACGTGGAAGGTCTGTCGCTTCACCTGCCACATGTGCCACCAAACATTGGACGGCGGCCAGTAGGACGCATGGCTGACGGTGCTCCCGTCGTCGGCCGCCAGCGTGGCCACCACTTGTGCGGTCGCGTATACATCCGGCTACACCGCTATTGCATCGTGAGCGGCGACTTGAGCGATGGCGGCGACCTCGAGCTTCATCCCTGAAGACAAGCTCTCCCGCAGAGCTTTCGCGCTCGCGGTCATGGCGGATGTGGTGCCAGGTAGTAGGATGGCACGCTATGGTGTGGAGTTTAGCTGCGTGTTGCCGCTTTAAGTAGCGCATTCCGGTGAGGCCAAGCGTCCGGTGCGTTATTAAGTCATCGGAGTTGGTTCCTCGGGCACCGAGCCTCTTAATGACGGCATACGGACGGACAGCATGAATGCGGGCAGCTGGCGCCAGCTGGCAACGCACCACGTGACGGCGCGAGGGACGAGGGGTTTTGGTGTGCCAGGGTAGTCAGTAGCGGTCGTGGTAACATTGGAGATGTCATTTTCTCACATGCGATCCCCACATGTGATTGAAAAAGCAAGACGACCCGGCATGGTCTCAGGTCCTGGGGATGCAGTTGGCCGCACTACTACGCTTCGCAGACGCGTTGCGGCGCGCACACACTTCGGCACCCCGTTCATCCTAGACGAGCCAGGTGTTGATCTGCTGGTCGTGCCACAGCGCTAACGCCACCCTTGGCACACTAAAGCCGACCCTGTCCAATGACGATGAGCGTGTCGCTCACTGCGTTCGCCATGTCCAGAGGTGGTGCGGGAGCTGCACCATGTTGCTGGCCCCCATGACCCACATGAACGATTGCCGGTGGCGAGGAGTGTTGGTGTCAAAACCGGCAGATCTCGGGTAGGGTGTCCCGAACTGTGCGTCTAAGGGTCTAAGGTAACAGGAGGCAGGGGACACGATGTTTACCCAGGTTTGGGCCCTCTTAGTGGAGGTAATACCCTACTTCCTGTTTGATTGACTTTGATGAGTATAGGGGTTACAAGAGTTTATCTACCTCGAGATCGTAATGGCTAAACCCTAGATGTCTAGCATGTATGATTATTCTTGCCTCTACGGACTAAATCCTCTGGTTTATATAGACACCGAAGGGACCTAGGGTTGTACAGAGTCGGTTTACAGAGAAAGGAAGATGCATGATCCGAACGCGAAGCTTGCCATCCATGCAAAGGAGAGTCCCATCCGGACACGGGGCAAGGTCTTTGATCTCATATCTCCACGGCCCATTAGTCTGGCCCATATCACATAGCCTGGACGCCCGAGGACCCCCTAGTCCAGGACTCCCTCAAGGAGGTCGTGGGCCATCTCCTCCATTGGATTAATCTGCGCCAAGTTGTCCCGACAGGTGTGCCCCACATGTCGGTTTCCCTGTTTTCCCCGCCAAATTCGAGTGCCAGTGCTCCGCGTTGCACATTAGGCGCAGAATAGGTGGTTTTTGTGCCCTTGTTTAGATGTGGTACGGTACCAAGTCCTTACCCTAGCCCCAAGTGTGGTGTTCTTGGGTATGGTACCACCCTTTTCCTTTTCAACTAGTGAAACATAACACTTGATTAAGTAGTCGGATGGTGTTCTAATGTAGGTGTCCGACTATTTGAAGGAAAATTGAGGTGTGCCCGTTCTGTGCCCGCATTTAGGCGTCCAACTTACCATGTTCCGGTAGTAGTAACTATACTAGTCCCTGCATACTCCCTCTGTTTTTATTTACTCCTCATTTTAGCTTTGCTCAAAGTCAAACTTTGTAAACTTTGACAAAGTTTATAGACAGAAATAATAACATATATAATAACATATCAATACCATTAGATTCATTATTGGATATACTTTCACATCATATAGATTTGCTATAGTAAATGTTCATATTTTTCTATAAATTTGGTCAAATTTTATGAAGTTTGACTTCAGTCAAACCTAATATGTAGAGTAAATAAAAACGGAGGGAGTATCTTACTCCGTGGCCAAGACGGAAGGGAAAATGAGACAACTTATTGTTTATTTGAGCTGTTCGAGTATAATCATGTGGTGTTGCTTATTTCTCATTCCTCTACAACTCTCTTCTCCATCGATCATGCCACCCTCTGGTCGAGTCCATCCTCCCGCATGCATCATTCGAACATTCCGCCGAGTATCATTCGCATGTGGGCCTAGACCATGCTTGTATTTCCAATGTGTAATTTTTCCGACATGCATACAGACAAAAGGTTCGTTTAAAGTTTCACTTTGCCTCCACTATGTGTCGCTTCCCGACTTAGTTTTGACATCCCATTCAATTCATGCCCCGACACATCTTGACGAGATCTATTGATGTTGAGAGATCAATCGTGTGTCGTGCAAGGAGATAAAGGTTTGGTTTGTTTTGATGATAGAAATGACCCGGGGGGTCTGTGGGGATCGAAGGGAGTATATTGTGCGTTCATAATCTCTAGACCCCGAGCTTAAATCGAGAGAGAACAAGTGGCTGCATGTGTGATACCTAAGGCGGATTCAAAATTTTGAACCGGTGATCATAGCATCAGCAAATCATATATAAAGGGTATTCGATGTTCATTTCGCTTTTGAACATACAATATACTCCCTCAGATCATTTCTAGTTTACATATAAGTTTCATGTGTAGTCAAAGTATCCCTACTTTGATCAAACTTACAGAAAAAAGTATCAACATTCAACAACGCCCAATTAATATTGTTAGACTCGTACGCACTCCTAGATTTGTATTCAAACAAAGATGGTTTCCAATTTGTTTTCAAACACGTGAATGTGCTTATTCTCGTGCATGTTCTTCCTACTAGGATTTCGCCACGTATAGCCAGTCCAATAGTAACTTTTTTAAGCTCCATGTCCAATAGTAGTAGTGGAGTACTGACAACATCTGCAGTAGAGTATGCAGTGCTCATAGTACTAGTACTCCCTCCTTCCATTTATATAGGGCCTAATGCGTTTTTCAAAACCGCCTTTGACTATTGACAAGATTAATTGTACATGAGATGTATAATGTGAAAATTATATCAATGGAAGCTCCTTTCACATACGAATTTGACCATATGCTTTGTGTGTGTTGCATGCCATATATTATTACTCTAACATTTGGTCAAAGTTCGCCTCGAAAAACGCATTAGGCCCTGTATAGATGGAAGGAGGCAGTAGTAGTGTCCCTGCCTTACCATGCCTTTCGATCACTGACTGGCGGGCCCCATACTTGCTAGGACCCGCATGTCAGTTACTCAATGGCAGGTTCAGCCACGTCAGGGGATCCTCATCCGTAGTATACTCCCTCTGTTTTTATTTACTCCGCATAAAACAGAGGGAGTAGTAGTATAAATGATGCGGGCGGGGGAGGGACGTCAATTTTCTCTCAACTGCGGTCCCACAAGCGAGCGAAAACGCAAGACAAAGCGTGTTCCATTCGGTGAGCGAAGTGGAGGGTCCAGCGTGCCGGGGTGCAACACAAACGCGACAAGAGCGATGTATAGTCAAAACCGATTGACCGGTCGTCACCAGAACCGCTATTCACATCAGAACCTTTGCTGCTTGGCCTACGCCAGCCACTGCCCCAAAACCACACCTCCTGTCCAGCCCATTCCCCCACCTTTCGATCCCCTAGCCCACATCAAGCATCCCCTAGTTTGCCGGAAAGCCATGGTGCACCGCAACATCCTGACGCCGGAGCACCGCACAGAAATTGCGACGGCGGTCGGCACCACAGACCTCCGTTCCCAAGCTCGCTTTGCAGCGGGCCAATCCCCAAGTTCTTTGCAGCAAGCTCCAAGGAGGAGGAAGCCGATCCAATGTTCATGGCGGAGGTCGCGGTGCAGAAGGCCCCCAATGTGTATGAGACGATGGACTTCGACTTCGTGCTGGTGTCCGGGTCCCCCATGGTGCAGGCGGACCAGCGGTTCAACCTGGCGATACTAAAGGAGGACCGGGAGCCAGAGCTCAACTCGATGCAGAGTGCACGCATGCCGCTGCCATCGAGGCCCTCCTACAAGCAGAACCGGATGTCGTGGATGTGAATCGGGCGGCGAAGGCTCAACTTGACGCGGAGCACGCGGATGTCGCTGCCATCGAGGCCCTCCTGCAGGCGGAACCGGACGTCCTGGACTTGAACCGGGCGGCAGAGGCTCAACACGATGCAGAGCGCGCGGATGTCGCTGCCATCGAGGCCCTCCTGCAGGCGGAACCGGACATCCTGGACTTGAAACGAGCGGCGGAGGCTCAAGTCGTTGTGGAGCACGCGGATGCCACTGCCATCGAGGCCCTCCTGCAGGCAGAATCGGACGTCCTGGACTTCAACCGGGCGGTGCTCTCATCCGTGCAGAGCGCCCGCACGCTCCACGTGAACGAGTAGCTGAAGGCCGAGGACAACCACGGTGTAGAGACACACGTCGGCAGCTAGAGCTGGTTCGCGCCGGCAGCCAAAGACGACGAGGTCGTCTCGTTCCGTGAGCAGTGATAGTTTTTCTTTATGTTGCTGTTTTTAGGGATCTTTTGCTGTGTAAAAACATATAATTATGCAAGTCGCCTGACTTTCATCATTTGGGTCAGTCGACCATTTCAGGTGGTTGGATGAATATCCTACGTCTCCTAACCCTTCTTCCTCACCCCTTCTTCTTCCCCAACAAACCATCGCACGGGTCATACGGATCTTCCCCAACATGCGGTTGGATAAACATATTGTATGAACAAAAATTATGTGTCAACAGTGGGATAGCTTAGTTTGATTTCATCACATACAGTAGCAGGTGTTAGTGAGGGTGTGTTCCCTTGGTTGGGTTTGCGGCGTGCATGAGCGACTATGTGAGGGTGCGGTGCAACCGCGAGAGCCATGCGCAACTGTACCTCCTTTTCATTTTGAAAACTTTAGGCAAGCTTGGCAAAAATGTGTGGCGAAGTATGACAATGCAAGGCCTAGACCCAAAAAGGATACAAGTACGTACGTAGGAGTACTACTTGTGTTAAAAAAGAGAGGCTGGGTTTTCCTTCGTGGGATTGATCGATACAAATCCTCGTTTGATGTGTCAATGAATGTGTATTTTTTTTCTACACCCAAAGAGCTAACCATCTCAGTCCTCATCGCTTGATTAATGCAGCACCATGCAAACCAACCTTCTCACTTCTGCATGCATGCAAGGGTATATTAATGTCCTTGGTTGCTAGTACGAGGCAAACCCCATCAATTTTGCCTCGATTAGTGTTAGTGATCTTCTGCAAATTGTAATTTTGATATATTGGCCTTGTGTACAAAAAAATGGAGGTAGTAACTATTTGACTTCCTTCCCCACTACGGTGACATCGATGATATCTCGAACGTTGGGGTTTGGCGAAGTGCGTTCGACGGAGAACACCATTGAGGGAGACCATGGCAAGTTGTTTGCAAGTGTCGCCTGCAAGCCGATACAACCGCCTTATTTGCATACAGGAAGAACTATTGAACCAAAGGAGTACAAGTACACACAATAGCATCGTCCTTCCAGCTCAGTGCGGTGAGGTGGTTTCTTGAAGAAGACGGTGGAGAAGCGGAGTCAGCAAAGAGTGAAATGATGGTTGCTTCGTCCGTGCTTTTTGATTTGACGCCTCAATGCTTTGTGATTTGTGATAGAAGTGACAGGGGAGTATATTCGATGCTCTATACTGTACATGCGTCCAAGCGCGGGAGAAAGAGGAGAGATGTTGCATTTTTGTATTCCTTCAATCAATCAATTAGGGAGCTTTGGTTCCATCTTTTTGGCTTTGGCAGCACCGTCCACAATGGTTCCCATCGATGCCAAAAGCTATTTTCATATTTGGCTCCACATTGTGGATTCCCTGAACCGTACAACTTGGTTTTACTCCTGTCTGCTATCTATACAAATCTCAGTTTATTGATCTAAAAAGTTATAGTATCAAGATTAGTAAAAAGTTGGTGATTTTGCCGCGCGGATGGCGGGGGAGGTTTCTTATTTTTAGAGGACGTTGTCCTGGCAGTTTGCTAACATGCGGTCGCACGTGTCAGTGCTTTACCAAGCCGATTCGCGTCCCGCATGAGGCAGAACAATGGTAGGAGAAACACGTGGTTAACTTGAAGAAGATGAGGGAGAAGCAGATTCAGCAACGAGTGAAATGACGGTTGCTTCGTCCCTCCAACTTCTTTTTTTAGCATTATTACTTCGTCCCTCCAACTTAACTGCGGGAAAGTTTCAACTTTGTGATTTGACGCCTCATTGCTAATTACTACGCTGGGTCATGACTGGGGTGCTTCACCCCTGCTGCTCTGCATTGTTATTTCGGTATGGCACGTGGACCCGGTAGCTTGATGTCCCACATGTCGATGAAAGGGACTAGAACATTTATGAAAGCGAGCGCTCCACTCTTACGACAGAGGAGTACACGACACGACGACCCAGTGAAGCGTTACTTGTACCGTAGTACTACTATAGTTTTGCTGTTTTGCACGATCCATCGATACACACCCAATTAAACAGGAAAGGGCGGGATTTTTCCCGCGCGGTAGATGATACTAGCCATACAGTTCAAAGGCAATTTTAATGTATGCAAACTAAATAATTAAGTAACAATATGAGATCTAGTAAAACAAAAAGCACATATGATTTATTGTGTTAGAGTGTAGTAGTACTGCTGTATTGCATAGTTGTTAGATGTAACATGCGAGAACATGTAGAGATGTAGTTTTGGATGTCCTACAGAGAGAAAAGCGTAATACGGTCACCGGACTTCAGAATACGCTCATTATGGTCACTATATACGTTTTGCGGTGATTATATGGTCACTTGCTCACCGTTCAGCATCGAATTGCACTCTGTTGACCGGCCAAATAGTCTGCATGGCAGTATGTTGACTAGTTAAATGGACCATGTTCCTTGTGGGTACCACCTGTCAGTTCGCATAGGAAAAAGGTCAGATAAACACAATTTATGCACGCGCGACAAGACTCCAACCCATGCACGGGAACCACCTGGTTGTGTATGGGTCTGTCAGGGCCTGATGTGTGCGCATGCACGTGTAGGTTGAGCACATGAGCGTGAGAGTGTGTGTTGGTCGTGTGGTGTGTGCATTCATGCGTGTGTGCATGTGAGTGTTGAGTGCGTGCGTGGTTGTGTGTGTATGTGTGAGTGTTGCATGTGTGTGTGGTTGTGTGTGTTCGTGTGAGTGTTGCATGCATGCAGTTCATGTGCATGCATGCGTGTGTGTATAATCACCACACTAGCTCTTGTGTGTTAAAACAGACGGCTCAGCACACCAATAGAAGGCCACCTTGTCCGCTGTGCCCGCGGTCATGACTTTGAATCACCGTCCAATATTTTGTTATCATTTGTTTTCATTCTTACTAGCAAGATGCCCATGTGTTGCATGTAACATCAAGATGCATTTGTATGAGTAGTTTATCTTGTGAGAGAAAAGGATGAACGATGAAGGCCTTATTTGCAAATGTGGAGAGGGGTGTGGGTACCTTTTTGCAAAATTGCCACAGTTCCTTCCTATCCGTCAGATATAAATCGGATGGGCTATATTGCGGGATGGCAGGCACACCATCATCACCAAATCTTTTTTCATAAGAGTAGAGTAGATACACGCCGACAGGTGGGCCCAATGGTAGTGAGATAATGTGATGCAACGCTAGAGGTGCCATGTGGAGCGTTTAACTGGTCAACTAGTCGTGTCTTGAGCAAATACAGAGTTGTACGGTGAGCCCATGACTGTATAATAACCAAAAACGTAAACGGTGACTGTAATGAGTGGATTCTGAAGTCCAATGTATGTATCGTGCTTTAGCTTCAAATACAATGATCTCACTGTATATATCGTGAGAGAAAGATGAAACATGCGTGGATGTGTTGGGGGCGTACTTTTAGAGGACCTGGAGCGATGGAGAGAGAGATGCTCTTCGTTTCTCTTTATTATGACTAACTTTATATATAGTATAAAAATATAAAAATTCACAGTGTGGAATAAATATCATTGTGGGCACCATGCAATGCAAATTAACATTCATACTCCTCCATATAACTTCGTAATGTTGTATAAATGTAGAAATTCTAAAATATTTTTTGGCCACACTTTGTGTGGTTTTATTCAAAAGGAATGTTGTATGTGAAATAAACGTGAAGAGAGGGCTTTTTAGATCAATGGGGTACGTGATGTAACATGTGTGAATCTGTAGTTGATGTATTTGGCCGGGCCTAGAGAGGTATGTGTGTGTATTACGTATTCGAGAGAGGCATGGATAGAGGGGCTGATGGGGGGACGTGGGAGAGATAACACGATAAATGAGAGAGGTCTAGAGAGAGAGAGAGAGAGAGAGAGACGAATATGATGTCATAGCAAGAGATGCCCATGAGTGTGTATATGCAAGGGGGGAGGGGATAGAGGCACGAGGAGAAATTTTTGTGTGTGGTGTCTGTGTTGGTATGTGTGGGTGTGAGAAGATAACAAGACCTGGGGGTAGAGGGTGTGTCATCACTTCAGGTCCGGTGGGCCGAGGTGAGCCCCTTGGTTCGGTTCCATCCTGCGCCACATTGGTCAGACCATGACGCATTTAGGGAGATCCATGGAGGACTAGTCGTACAAGACAAGGATAGCAGAGTTATGAAGGACTCTGTGTCCAATGACGAAGTTGGCTAGGATTTGTAACCCTGGGTCCTCGGATTAAGGTAATCCCTTACCTCTGATATTACTATTCATCCTACCTAACTTTAAGGGGCATCCTATAGAATGCTCTGCTAGAATCATACTCGTCAATTAGGAAGACAGGTGGAGACAATGCGTGAGAGACAGGCCTAAAGATAATGTGTGTGCGGGAGACACGTAGGCAGGTCTATGTATATAGAAAGGGTCGATGGGGATTGTGCATGTGTATGCTTGTGAGAGGAAGAGTGCTTGTGATATAGGTTAGTGAAGACTGTCGTAAATGGTTACAAGAGGGAGGGAGGGTTATACCGAGAGCATGGCTGCGAGAAAGAGACCTTGGGAGAGAGTGTGTGAGCATGTGTGAGAGACCACCGATGAAGAGTGAAACTACACGTAAAAGACTGATGTACACATTGATTAAAAATATAAATTGTATCCAAATATTAGGATGGGATCATGATATTTGCAATTCGCGTAAGGAACGGTCATTGATCCATCAGACAAATATATTCTATCGAATTTGAGCATGTTTATGTTATTATTCGACGTAAATGATCCACATAGTTAATATTTTGAACTCCAGACAATGCATCGCTTTAGCAATCGAATATAAACGTGAGTATAGTTCATGCTGTGTGTGTAAAGCACATTATACATACAAAAATTACACAATGGACATTATAAATAGCTAGCTATGAACTAGCATACATTTGAATTCACCTTAAGGTGGTTTAAAAAATTTGAACTCAACATGAAGTCCATTCAATTATTTGAATTTGATATCCTGACATTTGTAAATCATACCTAAATTACGGGCGCACCAATCTTTGCTCTGCTTTTGTACATAATAGTATATATAGTCGTGTACAAAATAGATTCAAAATTTACCTTCTCCATTCCAAAATAATCGTAGTTATAGGATTTTCAAGTGTCAAAAATTCAAAAAGAAGCACATAATTTAATGAGGTTTTCAAACATACAAGGTCAAATTTAACATTGTCTATTTAGGTCAATCCTTAAAGTTCAAGAGTACTCTAAACATGAATGCTTCTGTTTCAAAATTTCGAACGAAGTGCCAAAAGAGCCTCTACTCTCCCGAAACCGTGTGAGACCAATGTTTGGTAGAAGGAAAATACTTTTCTAACTCCGACCCGTGAAACCTACCGGCCCGACATCCAAAGGTATAAACCGGGGTAGGTTTGTAGCTTCATCTAGAGGCCATGCAACCGCCTCCGAAAAACATTCATACACAATGGCCGCCTAAGCACACATGCGCGCGGCCGAAGTCGCTCCCGCCCACTATTTGGGACATCTGGGATTACCATCCTACCCCCGACCCGCAGTAGGTCCGAAATTTAAGAGGGGGCAAAGTTTGTACTTACCCCAAATTTCAAACAAGCGCGTCCAATCTGTTCAAAAAAATCAAAAACAAGTGTCGGATTTTGGGTTCCTCCAGACCCTTGAGGTTCGAACACTGGGGTGCACATAAAGATCTCTCCCCTACCGGCTCACGTCTCTAAGTTTCACTAGGATCTAAGCAAGAAAGATGAACACACAAAGGACACGAGATTTATACTGGTTCAGGCCACCATTTTGGTATAACACCCTACTCCAGTGTGTGGTGTGGTGGATTGCCTCAGGGGCTGATAGTGAACAATACAAAGGGAGAATAGCCTCGCGAGGGGCTGTTCTTGAGCTGGTGCGATGAACTGCTTGGGTGAGTTCAGTCGCTTCTCTCTCTCTCTCTCTCTCTCTCTCTCTCTCTCTCTCTCTCTCTCTCTCTCTCTCTCTCTCTCTCTCTCTCTCTCTCTCTCTCTCTCTCTCTCTCTCTCTCTCTCTCTCTCTCTCTCTCTCTCTCTCTCTGGTTGATCTCCAGATGCCTCTCGATGCCCTACCCCATGGGTGGCTAGTCCTATTTATAGAGCGAGGCCCTGGGCCTCTTCCCAAATAATGAGCGGGAAGGGCGCCAACAATTGGCCATTTTGAAGGGGAACATCTAGTACACTTATCCTGACTAAAGTTGGTCTTCGGCTGCCAAAGGTCCTGACGATGACGCCGCCCTGGGCTCCACGATGAACTCCATCCTGCCGTTCTGCTGGTCTTGGTCTTGATGCACCAAAACGGTAACCTTTCCCTGATGCCTTGGCCTGTGCTTGCCCCCTTTGCACCGAAAGGGAAACAAGGACACTGCACAGGCCGGCGCCCGCCTGGTCCTCGATCGTCATGGCTTGCGTCATGGGCCCCTCGGGAGGTGCCCTGCCTTGATCTCTCCACCTCCTCACGAGCCTGCCTGGGGAGGCTGCTCCTGAGGAAGCTTCCTGTCGTCCGCCCCGCGAGGCTTGGCCCCTCGCGAGGGTCTTGAGCTTGAGCTGATGAAGCTGGGCTGCATTGGGCCCCCACTTGAGCCACGCCACAGGCCGCAGGCAGGCAAGTCTGGGGACCCCCGTTCCCAGAACATCGACAGTAGCCCCTGGGCCCAAGGCGCGCCCGGACTTGGCTTAGCAGAGAAGCGAAGGGGCAAGTGCGAAGCGCCGCGGGCCCCAACAGCCTGCGGCCTTGGGCGCCACGTGGTGGTTCATTGGACGTGGGCGTCTCCGCTTCCCCATGATGCCTCATTATGCGCCCGGCTAGGCGGACCCGCGGTTGCACACAGCTACTCCCTTTTCGCCGCCCGCGCGCTTCTTGCCCTTCCTCCTTCCTTGAGCCTCAACCTCCGCCTCCAATCCAACTCGAGCTCTCCCCTTTCTTGCCTACCATGGCACCGACGAAGAAGGAAAAGGGGAAGAAGCCCGCGCCTTCATCCCGCTCGCCTCCGGCGCCCGCTGTCGATCGGTCAATCATACTCAATCCCGAGGCCCTGCGCAAGGTCCGCTTTGCTCTTGCCACCATCTTCAACGAGTGTGGCCGGACCATAGCCTGGCCTGCGTCCCATGCTTCTATTAACAGGGTCGTCACAGAGGTCCAGTTCTTCACCGACGCCTTGTGGGCGGGTCTGGTCCCCCCTTTCCCTGTTTTCTTCAATGCGGTGCTCTCCCATTATCAGATCCACATGATGCACCTTGGACCTAAGTCCATTACTCTCCTGGTTGTCTTTGCTTTTGTTTGCGAGGCAATGGTGGGCATTCCTCCTTCCATTGCCCTGCTGCGCCACTTCTTTTCCTTGTGCCTGAGCGATCCTACTCAATGCTCAAGGTGTGTGAGCTTCCTTGCCGTGCCAGAGATGGCTGCTTTAGGGATCAACTTCAGCCTTCCTCCTTCTGAGGCCAAGTTAAGAGAGTGGTGGCTGTATGTGGACGTTGGGGTACCCAGCCCCTGCTCTCGCACCCAACCGCGCCTGCTGTTCCTAGCTCAGGCTAGGCTCATGAGGCGCTAGTGAGCCCCCGGCTCGTCTTCGTCTGGCGCCGCTTCGAGACCTTGAGGGCGCTCAATGTGACGGCGCCCAAGGTGGTGAAGGAGTTCCTCCAGTGTCGCATTGCTCCTCTCCAGCGCCACTCTCGCCGAATCTGGGACTATGCGGGGCACAAGGACCGCATGCGGCTCCAGGAGGAGGACCTAGCGCCTGAAGCACTGAGGGCGGTGCTCAAGGTCCTGACTGGCGACCCTTCCCCAGGCAGCCTCCGACATGATGGTGCCATCCTGTATCTTTGTTCGGGCAGGGCCAATTTTGTGAAGCAGATGCCCAGCTTCGATGAATGGGGACTGCGCCCGACTGGCCTCTAGGGGCCCCGCGAGAATCCTGTCGCCGTGGTTGCCCTTCCAGTTGCCCAAAGCAGCCCCGTTCCAGGTGACAAAGCAGGGGGACGAGAACTGCGGGGAGCCAAAAAGGATGATGTTGTGGAGGTGCAGATGCCGCGCGGGGCTCCTGAGGCAACATCTCATGAAGCCCGCCCTGGAGCAGTGGCAGGCGAGGAGCTCCGGCCTATGGTTCCCGAGGTTGGGGCTCCCGAGGCTCCGGTCGTCCCTCAGGAGGTGGTGCCCGGTGGCGCTCCTCAGACCGGTCCCCTTAGCACCGATCATCCCGACGCCTCCAACATGCCGCAAGCCGACCCCTGTGCCAAGTGCTTGGGTCGATTTCGAGTAGATTTCGAGGCCCGCCGCAAGAGGAAGGGGGCTTTGGGCGGTGAAGATTGCCCTTGCCGCTTGTTGAAGCGTAGGAAGTACTTTTCCACGGATGAGTAAGTCTTTTTCCTTCCTTGCTCCTTTATTTCTCTATTCTCGCAGCTGATCGCGGCCTTCTCAGGGTCCTTCCTGCTGAATTCGTGGAGACAGCCAGGGAGCCATCCCCCCAAGCCTCGTCCTTGCTGCTGACCCTGAGCGTGTCGGGCTCGAGTGGCGCTCCTGCCGCTCGGCCAATCGGAGGAGTGGCCCATTCTGCCGGGCATCCGGATCCTGCGCGCCTGCTGTCCTCCCTCCATGGGTTCCCCTGGGGCACAACCAGCTTGCCCCGTGCTCCTTCCTTGATCGTGAATGGCAAGTGGTTGAAGTCGGTCTTAAGCTTCTCTTCTGGGGATGGACCGGTGCCAGGCCGGGCTCCTGGTGCGGCCCGTCTGACGATTGCTAGGGCACCAGCCCCCAGCCCCGCGCCGGGAGGGAGCATGCCGCCCCAGTGCCCTCTGGGTTCACTAGCGGCAGAGGATGATGCGGAAGACGTACTCAGGCATGCTCGTGAGTGTCGCGCCCTCCGCCAAGAATTCCTCCAGGGGGCGGTGGACGCAGTAAGCCGGACCAGAGCAGAGCTTGCTGGCGAGGACGCGCGCCTCGAGGTCGAAGGCTTGCGCCTTGCTGAAGAGAGGCGCAAGCTGAAGGTAGCCGTTGCCTTTGCGCGTCACCAACGGGACCTTGACAACGTGAAGGCTGAAGCATCACTGGTGGCCTCGGGAGAGGCCTGCTCCTGAGCTGTCGAGGAGGCCTGGGAAGCAGACCAACGGCGCAAGGATGCGGAGGAGCGCGTGTGGGAGCTCCAAGCCTGGAGCAACTCTGTGGAGGAGCAGGTGGAACTGCGCCAGGCGGCCCTTGCGTCGCTGAAGGGGGCCTCCATCGACCAGGTAGAGCTCCAGAAGCGCGAGGAAACGCTGATGCTGGAGGCCGCCGAGCACAACCTCGACCTTGAGCGGCTGGAGACGAGGGAGCACCTGGTGGCCCAGGAGGAGGATGATGTCGCCGCGTGCGAAGCCCGGGCCCAGGAGGAGGTCGACCGCCGAGTGGCGGAAGCTCACGCGGATCTCGAGCGCCAGTACGAAACGAGGTTGGAGCTGATCAGGGCCGAAGCTGAAGGTAGGACCGCGGCCCTCAGGGCCAAACTTACCGAGGTGACGCGGGGTGCGGACTTCTCCGCGGCTGCGCTTGGTGCGGCGCAGGCGGAGCTGGCCTCTTCGCGTGCCGAGCTGCTTCTTCTCCGACAGAGGGTTGATGGCGCCGAGGCTATCGCACGGCAGAACGAGGACGAGATCCGTCAGAGGCGGGTCTTGGAGCGCGAGCACGCCCCCATGCTCCGAACGCTCAGGGAGCGGGCCAACACGGCCCTGGGCAACATTTGCGAGGCCGCTGCCGGGGTGCCGCACGAGTCCAACTATGCCGGCAACCTCCAATATTTCACTGACATGGTGACGCTTCCGGAGAACCGCTCCGAGAGGTCCCGTTGGCTCGTCAAGGAGAGGAGACGAGCCTTGCTTGGGCGTGCCTTCTCCCGTGTCTTCAGCCATCTGCAGAACATGGATCCCCACTTGGATTTCGACGCCGCCATTGCCCCTGTGCCCATAGCCATCCGGGGCGACCTGGCGCAATGGGTGGAGGACAATGTGGATGCCCTCGTCAGAGCCTTCACGTCTGATGCTGATGGCGTGATCGTGGCCGCCGATGAAGGTGGCGTGGTGAACGCGCCGGGCGCTGGCGGAGGCATAGGTGGTGACGGTGATGACACCAGCGATGCCAGCGACGCCTCTGGAGGCGCCCCAGATGACGCGGCGAGCGATATGTCCGACTGAGCGCGCGTCTCCGCGGTTCATCCTGCGTGAAGAAGGTTCGGGCTTGGCCCTGAAGACTGTAAGAGCATTTTGGGAGGGGAAGCCCCTCATGTAAAGGTTTGCGAACAATATCCCTGTAAGTGTAACGGTGCGCGTGAGCTTAGCTACTGGCCCTGCGATGGGTCAGCTGACCTGTTTACTTCTTGATCCTGACAAGTCCCAAGCGGGCTTGTGGGGGCCGCTACGCCTCGAGTGTCCTCTGGATGATCCCATTGATCCTGCGGCAAGAGCCTCCGGAGAGGGTGTGGCGACAGCGGTCCAGATTGTAGACGTGCCTGGCCTAGCCCGGCTCACGAGGGGCTCGCGAGGGAAGGCAGCCGACGCTAACCTGGACGTAAAGCCGAAACCAGGACACGAGAGATTGCTTGAACGAGACTAAGCTCCCCTTCCCCAGACACACGTAAGTCTCAAGTTCAAATCCAAATTAAATTCAAATCAAAGAAACTTGTCAACAGAGGAAAAGGCAAAAGGAAAAAAGGCCGTGTCCGGCACCTAGTCTAGCCTTCGATGTCTTCTCACCAGCGCGGAGCTAAGTGCTTCCACTGGGCGTGGGCGGGAGCCCCCGAGGCCTGAGGGTGGCTCTCTGGAGACTCCGAGGCGTGTACAGCCCCACTCATTATTACGTGAGAGTGTCACGGGGCGGCGAGCTTCACAGGCACTGGGCCTTCTTCACAGGTACCGGCCTTGCTTCATATTGCCAGGCGAGGGCCCCGCCTTGCGCCGCACTCTACCGCCATTGACGGCGACCGGAAACCAAGGATGACGCCAATGGGGTAGAGCGGTCGCTAGCGGTTTCCCTGACGACCACGGGTCCTCTGCCGGGGGGCAGTCCTTGTGGCACCTCCCGGCAGAGGGCCTACCTCCGGAGTGCGCCTGGTGCCGAGCGTCGGGGGACGAACTCGGATCTCGACCCCTTTCCTGCAGCCCCCGGTGCCCTCCTCCCGAGGGGTAGGAGGCTGCAGCGTTGGGGAAGCCATCCGCTGCGGCGACCTGTACCTCCTGCGACCCATGGTTAGCATAAGTTTGCTCTTGAGGAAGTAGTGGTACCAGATAGTTGCTACCGCCGGCGCGGCCGTCGAGGCCCTCTTGGGGCTCCTGAAAGAGCTCAGCTTCTGGTGGCTCCTCGCCCCAGCCTAACCCAAGGAACGAGCCGTGGTCTTCTTCCAACGCACATTCTCGATCCACCATGTGGGGCACATAAGCTTCTGGTACCGCAACTCCACGGTTCTGGCCGTAGTGCCCCACATGCCACGCAGTTCGGCCTGGAGCATCGTCTTGAGGGTGATGGCGCGGTGGCCCGTCAAGGCTGAAAGTCGCGGCGTGTGCTCCTTCACCGGCCAGGGGTGTGGCTGGCGCAACTTGGCGCCTGGTGCTGACGGCCGGGTCTCGACCTAGGGTCGTGCGCCTTGGAGCCAGGGTGCCTTCTTGGGGAGGAGGTGGTGGAGGCACCTCCTACTCCTCGCCTCCTGTGTAGGATGGAGGGCGAGGCAGCGAGAGGGACGGCATGGGAGAGCCCCCTGCGGCGCTGACGAGCTCGGTGATGCGGGCGAGCCAGTCCTCGTAGAGGTCGTCGACGGGGCGGTAGTGCAGAAGCTCACGCGCCAGGAGTAGCACGGCGTGCACGTCCGTGGGGGTGCGACGGGCGTGGGACAATGAACCGGCTGGAGTCAGTGACGGGGTGGCAGTGCGGCCATCGCGCTGCACTGAAGGATGCAGGGACGAGGCCTGCTGCTCATTCCCCGCCGGGCCGGTGGCGGCGTTGACGGCGGGCGACGGAGAACGACGAGGGCATCCGCCGACGGGCGCCGTCTGGGCGACGCGGGTGGCGAGAGCAGCCGACGCTCGACGCGGGCTCGGCGAGCGTCAGCCTTGGTCATGGCGGAAGATCAGACATGACCAGCGGAAGAAAGATTCCGGCGCACCCCTACCTGGCGCGCCAAATGTCGGATTTTGGGTTCCGGCAGACCCTTGAGGTTCAAACACTGGGGTGCGCACGAAGATCTCTCCCCTACCGGCTCACGTCTCTAAGTCTCGCTAGGATCTAAGCAAGAAAGATGAACACACAAAGGACACGAGATTTATACTGGTTCAGGCCACCATTTTGGTGTAATACTCTACTCCAGTGTGTGGTGTGGTGGATTGCCTCAGGGGCTGATAGTGAACAATACAAAGGGAGAATAGCCTCGCAAGGGGCTGTTCTTGAGCTGGTGCGATGAACTGCTTGGGTGAGTTCAGTCGCCTCTCTCTCTCTCTCTCTCTCTCTCTCTCTCTCTCTCTCTCTCTCTCTCTCTCTCTCTCTCTCTCTCTCTCTGGTTGATCTCCAGATGCCTCTCGATGCTCTACCCCGTGGGTGGCTAGTCCTATTTATAGAGCGAGGCCCTGGGCCTCTTCCCAAATAATGAGCGGGAAGGGCGCCAACAATTGGCCATTTTGAAGGGGACATCTAGTACACTTATCCTGACTAAAGTTGGTCTTCGGCTGCCAAAGGTCCTGACGGTGATGCCGCCCTGGGCTCCACGATGACCTCCATCCTGCTGTTCTGCTGGTCTTGGTCTTGATGCACCGAAACGGTAACCTGTCCCTGATGCCTTAGCCTGTGCTGGCCCCCTTTGCACCGAAAGGGAAACAAGGACACTGCGCAGGCCGGCGCCTGCCTGGTCCTCGGTCGTCATGGCTTGCATCACGGGCCCCTCGGGAGGTACCCTGCCTTGATCTCTCCGCCTCCTCGCGAGCCTGCCTGGGGAGGCTGCTCCTGAGGAAGCTTCCTATCGTTCGCCCCGTGAGGCTTGGCCCCTCGCGAGGGTCTTGAGCTTGTGCTGATGAAGCTGGGCTGCATTGGGCCCCCACTTGAGCCACGCCGCAGGCCGCAGGCAGGCAAGTCTGGGGACCCCCGTTCCCAGAACATAGACAACAAGCACGTCCCAGACCGAAACATGGTTCTCCCTTAGCTCCCCTAGTCCAATTCCCTATTCGTACTCCGTGGGTGCCAAAACTACCTCTCCACCAGCCGTGAAACCCCGGCGTCCTCCGTTTGCCACCCCATCCAACCCATCAACCGCCGCCCTCCTCCATCACACCGGAGCCGATACCCCGACATCGTCGTCCACCGCAACCGCAACTGCAACGCCCTCTACGGCTAGTAGTTGAAGCCGAGGCCGAGATGTTCATACCCAAGCCAGTTCAACCACGTCGTCCGACGCCTCACCACTGTCGCTCCAACTTCGCCACGTCCATCGCACCAGAGCTATTCCTGCTACTCCGTCCTTCGCCGCCTCGGATCTGCTTCCCCTCCGCCGACAGACGGCCACCGCAACACAGTCAACAATTTGGCCATGGGTTCGTCCAAGGCTCCACCCTCCTCCAAAACATCGGTTCCCGCGGTAAAAACAAGAAAATCGCCGTGACATCTGGAGGACACAGCAGTGGCAACCAGAAATGGTACTCCTCTTCCCTTATTCGTGCAAATCTTACGTGTATGGTTGCACGGTATTCATCCCATAGAAGACACTAGTTGACCGCTTCTTCCTGATACTAGATGTTCCTAGTAACTCGCGATACACAAGGTTTCTCCTCATATACTATTTAACCTTAGCTAGAGGTCTGTCGCCCCCCTGGATTTCAATTACTGGACAGTTGATTCCCAATTAAAGGAAGCATTCCCCAGCATAACAGGCGCTAGTCTGCCTATTACACTGGGGAAGCAGCACCCCGGTGTTTATCTTAGGGGTGTGTGGGGCCTAGGAGCTCCTGGCGCCTGATCTGGAGATCGGTTGGGATTAAAGGGATGGCCGGGGGCACTGCCAAGCATGGCAGTGGTGTGAGGTCTAGGGGAGGGCATGGCGGCGGAGGCAGGGTTCTTGGCCGATGGTCACTCGCGGTTCGGGAAAGATCGTCAACAGTGGCTAGCGGAGGGTAGACGAAGGCCATCTGCCCGTTCCTTATAGATCGGACAGTTCATAAAATAATCGACTGGCCTATTTATTTGCAGTCGACTATTATTTTGATAGGACCACATGTGGTGGTGTGCTGGAGGAGTACCTGCATTTCCCAGCCATCCCTATGCTCATATATTACAAAATCATACGGAGTAGATTCTAATTTTGTTTGCCATGCAATGTTGTAGAGCTATCATATGTCTCCTATCATTTATTTTTCAGCCACCTGCAATTTGCTACTTTTACAGTGCAGTAGTTCTGCACACACTTCACCCATACTCTCTCTATTATGTTTTTATGCAAGGGTATTTCAGACTGTGCCTTGACAGAAGCACAAAAGAAAAGAGAGAAGTCGCTCCTGCTTGCTTCGCAGGCAGGCAAGACACGTGTCCGTGCTTTAAAGGTTGGATGTTCAACAGAAGGAGATGGTAAACGTAGCTCTGGAGTTAATGATCCCGCTTGCCATGAACCACCATCCCAGGTGCTTGCTTTAACTTCGCGGTGTCATATGTGGTTGCATGTTGCATATGGTGTCTAGCTTGTATTCAAAAGGCCGAAGTCGGTCTTTATTAAGATAAGGAAAGATATTTTTTTACATGAATCACCATCCTAGGAGCACCAGAAGACAAATAGCTAGTTAGGGCACTGGTCGAGCCAGTGACAAGCCCAGCACAGATAGGCATCACCTGGAAGCCAACTAAAAAGCCACTATGGTGGCGAAGCGGCCCGCCTCCCACCAGGCTCTTAGGTCCTCGATGATCATGCTCACCACTCCAGTCGGATGTCTAGCTAGTATTGCTTCCAATTTGGTTAAATTGCATCTGCTTAGCCTACACATTATACCTTTGAATATGACACGCCTTCCTATCTTTGGTAAATACTAGTACATCTGTCTATTAACCATGTTCTTACATCAAACTAATGTTCTTGTGTATCCCTCATCAATCACTTATGATGAGACAGTCACCCCAGCGGGTTACGGTGACAAAATACGCTCTTTTAAAGAATGCAACGTCAGCCTCCCAACATGATTCTCAAGAAACATCAAGGCTAGATGAAGATAGTGAACGTAGCTCTATAGTTCATGACCGCGGTTCCCCTACACCAGCATCGCAGTTGCTTGCTCTAACTTGGCAGCGTGATATGTGGTTGCATGTTGCATGTGGTGTCTAGATTGTAATTCTTCCAATCTGGTTAAATTGCATGTGCTATTCTGCTTAGTTTATACATTATACCTGTTAATGTGACATGCCTTC
This sequence comes from Aegilops speltoides, assembly GCA_021437245.1. Classification (NCBI taxonomy): domain Eukaryota; kingdom Viridiplantae; phylum Streptophyta; class Magnoliopsida; order Poales; family Poaceae; genus Aegilops; species Aegilops speltoides. The sequence continues at coordinate 129,140,099 of CM038143.1, read as the reverse complement.
CTGTTTTTAGTACATAGTGCATTTGTCTATTAAGCATGTCCTTACATAAAACTATTGTTTTTTTGTATCCCGCATCAATCAATATTACGATACACCTTTAGTATATGCAGTGTGATATTAGTTGCATCTTTCATATGATTTATAGCATGCGCTGCTTCTAATTTGTTGAAATGCCATTTATGATGGGATGCTTTTTACTTGGCAGAGTCATGTTGGTTGCATCTTTCATGTGGTGTCTAGCTTGCATTGCTTCTTATTTGTTGAAATGGCTTCTGCTTAGTTTACACAAATAGTTGTGAATATGCCATGACGTCCTGTTTTTCATACATATTCCACCCTGGTATCATGTGTTTGCCTTACATCAAAGTGGTGATTGTCAGTATCATGCACGAATGACTTCTGAAGAGTGAAATTTATTGCTTTTTCTTGTCGGTTTTACTTGACAATTCAAAAATCAATAAAGCGGAAGGAAATTAGCAAGGCAGTGGATAAAGGTGCTCCTTCCAAATGGAGGGCCTCTACAGATTCTACTCCGCCACCCCCCCCCCCAAGAAGATTTGCAAGACAACACATGCATAGACACTCAACGTAGCTGTGTTGATGATGAGCAGGTCTCCCCTAGTGCACCATCACAGCTGCTCCCTCTAACTTGGCACTATTATATGTGGTTGCATGTTATGTATGATGTCTAGCTTGTATTGCTCCTAATTTTTTTGAATTCCATCTGCATACTTTACACATTATACTTGTGAATAAGACACGTGTTCCTGTTTCTAGAACATACAATATCTGTCTGTCACACCATGTTCTTACATCAAAGTACTATTGCTCTGTAACCTGCAACAATCACTTATCATAAGACACATTTGACTTGGGAATGTGATATAGGTTACATCTCACATTCTTTTCTAGCTTGTACTACTTCTAATTTGTTGAAATGGCACTTATGACGAGATAGTTTTAACTTGGTAGAGTGATATTCGTTGCATCTTTCATATGGTGTCTAGCTTTCATTGCTTCTAATTTTTTGAAATGCCTTCTGCTTAGTTTACACATTATAGCTGTGAATATGCAATGTTGTCCTTTTGCTTACACATTCAATCGTCCTATCATGCGATCGCCTTACATTAAAGTAGTGCTCGTCAGCATCCTGCATCAATGAGTTCTGAAAAGCAAATTTTTATTCATTTTTCTTGTGGGTTTGACTTGACAAGGCAATACAATTAAGAAATAGGGAGGAAAAAATTAGGCAGGGACTGATGGCGGTCTTTCGGCGAAACCGGCATCCCAGGTGCTTTCTCTAGCTTGGCAGTGTGATATTGTCTTGCATGTTGCATAGGGTGTCTAGCTTGCATTGCTTCTTATTTGCTGAAATGGCTTCTGTTTAGTCTACACAAACAGTTGTGAATATGCCATGTCGTCCTGTTTTTCGTACATATTCCATCCTAGTATCATGTGTTTGCTTTACATCTCGCATTCTTTTCTAGCTTGTACTACTTCTAATTTGTTGAAATGGCACTTATGACGAGACAGTTTTAACTTGGTAGAGTGATATTCATTGCATCTTTCATATGGTGTCTAGCTTTCATTGCTTCTAATTTGTTGAAATGCCTTCTGCTTAGTTTACACATCATAAGCTGTGAATATGCAATGCTATGAATATGCAATGGCACTAATGACGAGAGACCTTTAACTTGGTAGTGTGATGTTGTTTGCATCTTGCGTATGATTTATTTCTTGTACTGATTCACATTTGTTTAAGCGCCAGTTATGATGAGACACTATTAACTTGGCAGACCGATATTTTTTGCATCTTTCATATGGTGTCTACCTTCCATTGCATTGCTTCTAATTTAGTGAAATGCCTTTTGCTTAGTTTACACATCATAGTTTTGATTATCTCATGTCGTCTTGTTTTCGTACATATTACATCCTCCTATCATGTGGTTGTCTAACATCAAAGTTCAGTTCATTTGTATCACGCATCAATTTGTTTTGAGGAACTAAATTGTCATTCCTTTTTCTTGTCGGCTTGACTTAACATGGCACAGAGAAAGAGGAAGGAACATAGAATGACAGGGGATGATGTTAGTACTAAGGACATACGGAAAGGGAAGCGGAAGAATCCTGCAGATTCTACTGGTACTGATGGTGCAATAGAAGGTCAAAGTCCAACGGGAAAATGTACAAACGGGGTATCCCGTGCTACATGAGCTGCAAAATAAGACAAACAGAAACCAATAGCTGCCACCAAACAAGCATAGACAGCCCTAGTTGTGGCAACACCTTTGTAAGGGCATATTTATCCTAAGGTGTTTTGGTGATTTATGACAATGCTTTGGTGGACTAATCGTGTGCCTTTAGTTTCTCAGACGCTTCATCACTAGGTACAAGACGATTTGGTGCCCCTCGAAGACTATTGAAGACGGCATTGTTCTACGTTTCTTTTTGGTGGATATTGAGTCGTAGGAGAGCCGTACTATTAAGAGGGGCTCTGCGTCGGAAAGGTTCGGGTGGAATCATCACGTACATGTTTCCCTCCTTGCCTCCACCTTTCACTTGCACTTTGGAGCTTTCCTCGTTATCCTCTTTGTGCTTATTCTGGCGACTATTGTTGAACTTGCGGTAGTACTACTCAATGGAGCGGTAGTACCGCAGGCACCTGCGGTAGTACCGCTGGGGTCCATGGTAGTACCGCTCCTCTGGAGTCTTAGTACTGTGCCTCCCTGGCCTAGTGCCGCTTCGGTACGGTAGTAGGGGGATGTAATTTTTTACATCCGCGCCCCCACGGTAGTACCGCTCGTCCCGCGCAGTAGTACCGTGGGTGCCCACGGTAGAACTGCTCCCCTGGAGTCGTAGTACCATGGCCCTCACACCTAGTACCGTTGCGTCGCGGTAGTAGGAGCGGATGTAATTTTTTACATCCGCGCCTCCACGGTAGTACCGCGCTTTGTACACGGTAGTACCGCGCATGGACTGGTTCAGCTGGATTACGGTAGTACCGCGCCTTAGCAGTAGTACCGCGTCAGATTTTTGCACTGTTTCGTTTTCAGCGGAAGTAGGCACGGATGTATTTTTATTCATCCGCGCTCTTCGTAGGCTAGGACTTTCCTGCCTTGCGGTAGTACCGCAAGGGGGAGCGGTAGTACCATGCTAGCGGAAGTACTGCTCTCAGTCGGGCAAAGTCCAAGCCTCTGCTGCTGCCGCGGAAGTACCATGGTCCCCCACGGTAGTACCGCGCTCCTGGAGTGGTAGTACCGCATGTCGCAGGCTGAACATGTGGATAACGGTTTGATCTTTTCCATGACTATAAAAGGGGTGTCTCCTTCTTCTAGTTGACCACCTCTTCCACCTCTAAGCTCCATTGTTGCTCCAAGCTCCATTTTCGCTCGATCACTCTCCCTAGCCAATCAAACTTGTTGATTTGCTCAGGATTAGTTGAGAAGGCTTCGAACTACACTTCCACCAAGAGAGATTTGATTCCCCCCACTTATCCCTAGCGGATCTTGTTACTCTTGGGTGTTTGAGCACCCTAGATGGTTGAGGTCACCTCGGAGCCATTCTCCATTGTGGTGAAGCTTCGTGGTGTTGTTGGGAGCCTCCAATTGTTGTGGAGATTGCCCCAACCTTGTTTGTAAAGGTTCGGTCGCTGCCTTCAAGGGCACCAATAGTGGAATCACGGCATCTCGCATTGTGTGAGGGCGTGAGGAGAATACGGTGGCCCTAGTGGCTTCTTGGGGAGAATTGTGCCTCCACACTGCTCCAACGGAGACGTACTTCCCCTCAAAAGGAAGGAACTTCGATAACACATCCTCATCTCCACCGGCTCCACTCTTGGTTATCTCGCACCTTTACTTTTGCAAGCTTACTTGTGTTGTATCCCTTGCTTGCTCGTGTGTTTGTTGTTATTGCATCATATAGATTGTCCACCTAGTTGCATATCTAGACAACCTACTTTGATGCAAAGTTTAAATTGGTAAAGAAAATCTAAAAATTATTAGTTGCCTTTCACCCCCCCCCCCCTCTAGTCAACTATATCGATCCTTTCAATTGGTATCAGAGCCTCATCTCTTTATTAAGGACTTTGCTGTCCGAAGAGTATGGTTGACACCGTAGACGGTGGGGAGAAGGAGCACTCCGATGTGAATTTGATCTCGTCTACGGGTAATGGGGAAACCGCAGTGTCCCGTGAGGAATTCAATGTGGCCTTGGACACATTGAAAACCTCCATGACAACCACGGTTGAAAGCATGTTTAATAAATTCTTAGAAGGACTTAAACTACCTACCTCATCGTTGAAAGTGGGTGATCCCGCTAACAAGGTGACGGATGCTAACGCCAATAAGGGGGAAGCTAATAGTGAGAAGGGTCCTTCTACTAGTGGTAGAAATGGCACCGGCATCTTTGCCCATGTGGAACCTCCAATTTATGGAGGATCGATTCCCTCTACTCATTTAAATCATGCCGGTCCTCCTCCTAAGATTGTGAAAAATGAGGATTTTGATTCTTGGGTGTATCGCTTCAAGCATCATGTGAATACTAATCTTTGGAGAATCACTGAAGAATGTTTCTATCCACATGACCGAAGCAACTTCACCCCAAGAGAAGTGGTGGATAATCAATTCAATGAGAGTGCTCTATTCATCATCCAAGATGCAATCCTTCCTGAAGATCTCCCTCATCTTCAACCTCATGCCATGGCCAAAGACGCATGGCAATGCGTTGTGTCTCTCTATCAAGGAAGTGCTAGCATTCAACGCTCCAACTATGAAGTGGTACAAGATGAAGCCGATGAGTTTGCTATGAAAGAAGATGAAGAACCTCGTGAGCTCTTTCGAAGAGTGACCAAACTCGCAGTCTCACTCCGAGATCATGGGAGCACGGACACGGATGACAATTGGCTCAAGCTCAAGTTCCTCAAGGCCATGATGCCCTACAACAAGGCCATGTCCTCCGTCATTCGTCAAAGACCGGACTTCCACTCCATGACCTCAAGTGAAGTGTTGGATGAGTTCGTTGCAATGAGCATCTTGGACAAGACCGCCGACAATGCGGTGCTCCGTTCTCAAAGGGCAAAGAAGCCCAACCTTGCTTTGAGGACAAGGTTAGTGTGGAAGAAGAGGAAGAAGAGGAAGATGATGAGAGCAACCCCGAAGACACCAAATATGATTATCATGAGCACATGGCTCTTGCTTCAAGACAATTTTGGAGCAAGAAGAATACAAGACCCAACTTCAACAAGAACAACTCAAGTGGCTTCAAGGGCAAGCAACAAGTTAGAACTTGCTTCAACTGTGGCAATGTGAGCCATTTCGTTGCAGATTGTCCTTACGAGAAGCGGGAAGACAATGGTGGCAAGTTCATCCGAAAAGACAAAGCCAAGTCCTTCCCCAACAAGAACAACTTCACCAAGAAGACTCCTACTCGTGGGTTGGTGGTTCAAGAAGAATACCATGAGGATGACGATGATGATGAAAATGGAGAAGCAATGGCCATGGCGTCCGTTGCCATTGGTACCACTCCCCGGGTTCTCTCTTTGATTCACCCAACGAGAACATCACCGCCAAGTGCCTCATGGCTAAAGCTTCCAACAAGGTAACCCCCAACATCAAAACCACCATCATTACTAATCCCTCCTTGGAGGATTGCATTGATGAACATGATGGGTATAATGAGGAAGTGAATGAATTTGAGTCTTTTATGAGTAAGCTCAAGGGCAAATCCAAGAAGCACTTTGTTGCTCTCTTGGAACAACTTGGTGAGGCCAATGACATGATCGAGGCTCACAAAGAAACCATCTCTAAGATGGAAGGCCATAGTCGTGACTATGCCGATGAGATATCGGATCTCTCTAATGCTCTTGAGGAAGAGCGTGGGCATCGTTTGACTCTTGAGGAGTCATACAACGATGACCATGCTAAGTTAAAGAAAGATCTTGATCATGCTCTTGTCGTGTCTCGTGTGCTAACTTCCGAGAAGGCTAAACTTGGGGTTGATCATGCTAGACTCAAGGAGGAGTTTGAGATACTTGACAAGGCCCACAAGGTCTTGAAGGGTGCTCACGCTAACCTCAAGGAGTCTCATGCTCAACTCCAAGTTAAGCTAACCAAGGAAAAGGCCACCTTCCCTCATATGGTATTAATTGATAATGCATATGCTACTAACCCGTGTTGTGAGCATGTGCATCTTGTGGAGGAGAATGCCAAGTTGAAGGATCAACTTGAGAAAGGCCTTGTGACTTTCATACAAGGTGAGAAGAACCTCAATGACCTTTTGAGCAATCAAAAGGAAGTTGTGGCCAAGAAGGGAATTGGGTTTGCACCCAAGTCCAAGAATAAGAAGAAGAACGACAAGACCAAACATTCTCCTCCTCTCAAGCAAACTTTTGTGAAAGAGGGAGAGGGTGCTCCTAAGGAGAAGAAGGAAAAAGTGAAGGGCGTTGATGTCCAAAAGGGCAAAACCATTTCCTCCAACAAAGCTGGTGACTTTAACCCGTCATATGTGTTGTGCCGTGCTAGTGATGGACATGTTTATGCTAAATTTGTTGGTTCTCCTTATGAGTACATTGAATGGTCTATTTGGGTTCCTAAGACCCTTGTTACTAAAATCAAAGGACCCATTACTAAATGAGTACCTAAAACCAAGCATTGATCTCTTGTAGGTGTTTGCTTCTGGTGGGGGATCATGGTTGCTCGATAGTGGAGCAACAAATCATATGACCGGGAGCAAGGACTTGGTGGTGGACGTGAAAAAGATTCCATCTATGCCCACCAATGTCGAGTGGGGTGATGCCTCACATTCTAAGGTATTGGGTCTTGGCAAGGTTGTCATTTCTCATGATCTAACGATCGAGAAAGTCATGCTTGTTGAGTCCCTTGCATACAATTTACTTTCCGTTCGTCAACTTGCACTCATGGGCTTTGCCACTTTCTTTGACATTGATACCGTGGCCCTCTTGTGGAGCAAGACTCTTAAAGTAGCCTTTGTTGGGCATGTCGAGAACGGTCTCTATGTGATAAACTTTTCAGAGTGACCCACTAAGACCATGACATGCCTAATGGCTAAAGTTGACATGGGATGGCTTTGGCATCGCCATTTAGCCCACGTCAATATGAGATCTTTGCAAAGTCTTCTCAAGGGGGACCATGTCCGTGGACTAACAAATGTTAGTTTTGCCAAAGATCGTGCTTGCAGTGCTTGTATTGAAGGAAAGCTTCATGAGAAGGCTCACCCTCCCACGACCATCATCTACTCGAAGAGACCCTTGGAGCTCCATCACATGGATCTCTTTGGGCCCCCATCTTTTGATAGTCTTGGAGGTAGAAAGTATTGCTTGGTGATTGTGGATGATTATACAAGATACACTTGGGTATATTTCTTCAAGAGGAAGAGTGAGACTCAACAAACCGTCATCGACTTTGCAAATGAAGCTCAACATCAACATAATGCAAAGATCTTGACAATAAGAAGTGACAACGGCACCGAGTTCAAGAACTACACCTTGGATGAGTTTCTTAGTGATGAGGGGATCTAGCATCAATACGCTGCACCATATACCCCTCAACAAAATGGTGTTGCGGAGAGGAAGAACCGGACGTTGATGGATGCGGCAAGGACCATGATGGCGGAGTTCAAGTCTCCATACAACTTTTGGGCTGAAGCCATCAACACAGCGTGTCATGCATCCAATTGGCTCCATCTCCGCAAAGGCTTGAACAAGACTCCTTATGAGATACTCACCGGCAACAAGCCCAATCTCAAGTACTTCCGGGTGTTCGGGTGTAAGTGTTTCATTCTCAAGAAAGGTGTTCGTTTGTCTAAATTTGAGGCTAGAGCTTATGAGGGCATATTTGTTGGTTATGCTACAAACTCTCACGCTTACCGTGTTCTCAACAAGCCCACCGGACTCATTGAGGAGACGTGTAACGTGGAGTTTGACGAAAATAACGGCTCCCAAGTGGAGCAAAGTGGTACTTGTGATGTGGGTGATGAAATTCCTCCCCAAGCCATAAGAAGAATGGGTATTGGTCATATTCTACCCATTGAGGAACCCCTTGTGGCCGAAGGAGAAGGACAATGCTCCACTCAAGTGGAGCCATCACCTCCTCAAGACCCACATGCTTCCAAAGAACAAAGTGAAGGCCCTCAACCTCGTGAACAAGACCAAGGGCAAGATCAATCTCAAGATGGTGGGGAACCTCCAAATGATGCCCAAGGTCAAGTTTTCCCCCTCGAGCAAGTTCAAGATCATGAGCAAGCTCAAGATCAAGAACAAGCTCAAGACGGCGCCCAAGATAATCAAGTTAACCCTCCTCCTTCCACATCCGAGGAGTTAGAGCGCCATGCCATGAAGATTGCTTCCAAACTCACTACCAAAGGCCATCTCATGGAGAATGTGGTTGGAAGCCTAAGAAAGGCGGTAAGCACTCGTAGACAATTAGCAAACTATTGTGAACATCACGCGTTTGTCTCTTGTGTTGAACCCCAAAAGGTCTATGAGGCGCTCAAAGACTCGGATTGGCTCAATGCTATGCATGAAGAACTCAACAACTTCGAGTACAACAATGTGTGGAGATTGGTGCCAAGGCCATCGGGGAACCACAACGTCATTGGAACCAAGTGGATTTTCAAGAACAAGCAAGATGCTCATGGTAACATCATTCGCAACAAGGCAAGATTGGTAGCACAAGGCTACTCCCAAGTCGAGGGTATTGACTACGGTGAAACCTTTGCTCCCGTTGCTCGCCTTGAATCCATTCGTTTGTTGATTGCTTATGCTTCCCATCACAACTTTAAGTTGCAACAAATGGATCTGAAAAGTGCTTTTCTTAATGGTCCTATTAATGAGTTGGTCTATGTCAAGCAACCCCCCGGGTTCGAGGATCCCTACTTCCCGGATCATGTATATCAACTCGATAAGGCACTCTATGGCCTTAAACAAGCCCCACATGCGTGGTATGACCACCTTACCGAGTTGTTACAAGATCGTGGATTTGAGGTGGGGCAAACCGATCCCACTCTTTTTACTAAGAAGGTCAAAGGGGAGTTGTTTGTATGCCAACTATATGTTGATGATATTATCTTTGGTTCCCCTAACAAAGCTTTCAATGAGGAATTTGCCGCTCTCATGACCTCCAAGTTCAAGATGTCTTTGATGGGAGAGTTGAAGTTCTTCCTTGGTTTTGATATCAAACAAAGAAGAGAAGGAACCTTCATCAACCAAGCCAAATATACTCAAGACATGCTAAAAACAATCAAGCTAAGTGATGTCAAGCCGGCTTCTACTCCAATGCCTACCAAGTGCCAACTTGACATTGATCCCAATGGTAAAGCAGTGGATCAAAAGGTATATCGCTCCATGATTGGCTCCTTGCTTTACCTTTCTGCATCTAGACCAGATATCATGTTGAGTGTGGGAATGTGTGCACGGTTTCAAGCCGCACCAAAGGAAAGTCACTATGTGGCGGTCAAGCGAATCTTTCAATATTTGGCTCATACCCAAACTTTGGCTTATGGTACCCAAGAGGGGCAAACTTCAAGCTTGAAGGATATACGGATTCCGATTGGGCGGGAGACAAAGTGGATAGGAAGTCCACCTCTGGAGGGTGCCAATTTCTTGGTTGCTCTTTGGTGAGTTGGTCTTCCAAGAAGCAAAGTTGTGTGTCTCTCTCGTCCACCGAAGCGGAATATGTGGTGGCCGGTAGTAGTTGTGCACAACTCTTATGGATGAGACAAACTTTAAAGGAGTACGGTGTCATTTTTGACAAAGTGCCTCTTTGGTGTGATAATGAAAGTGCCATCAAGATTTCTCTCAACCCGGTGCAACACTTCAAGACGAAGCATATTGAGATTCGGTATCACTTCATCCAGGATCACATTAGGCGAGGGGAGATCGAGCTCAAGTATGTCAACAATCATGATAACCTTGCAGATATTTTCACGAAGCCCTTGGATGAAGCAAGATTTCGCGAGTTAAGGCATGAGCTAAATATCATTGATTCGAGCAATGTGACTTGAACCCTTGCACCCCCCCACCACACTCAACTTGTTGTCTACTTTTGGTGTAGGCATGGACATAGGGGGAGTGTTGTTCTCTCAATGAACTCTCCCTCCCCCCATTATGCATAAATCGATCAACTCTTTCACATTAGCCATTTTTAATGGTACTTGTGCTTCAAAGACGAGTTTTGGTCATGGGCCCAAGGATAATTCTTCGCGGTGCCATACCAACTAACTCAAACATAGGTGGCTCCGGCCACCGCCCTCTCCTTTTGAGAGGTAGTGTCGCAAGGTTGCTCCTTGTTGTCTTTCTGCCTTGGGTTGTGCGTGTTCTTGTGGTGTTTCTTGTGCTAAAAGTTTTCTTGCAAAGATCTTTTTATTTTGTTGAAACCTGCTTTTTCTTGAGCTCACGGTACTACCGCAGCCAGCTATGGTACTACCGCGTGTGGGGAGCACGGCATACTACCTTCACGCCGCAGTAATTTTTATCGCCGCCTCGGAGAGCGGTACTACCGCTTGGTGCGGTACTTCCGCCAAGCGGTACTACCAAGAATGACATGCGGTACTACCGCGCCGTCATATCTGGCGTGGGGATAAGGGCCAGGCGGGGAGTTCTAACTCCCCCATACCCATTCGTCAGTTCCCCCACATCGTCTCTCTCTCTCTCCCACGCTCAAGAACGGGGCCGGCGTCCGTCGCCGGATCTCCGCCTCCGGCTGCCCTCCCGTGATTCCGTCCGGTGGGATCGTTCCCCACCACGTGCTCTTGCCATGGAACAAGGTCTTTCCCCAACTCCCTCTCGTTTTTGTTGTGTTCTTTGCCTCTAGGTTTTTGGGGGAGACTTGTGTGTTCTAGAGATTCTTAGGCTAAATCTATGCAAGAGTAGGATGAAGGAGAGTAGTATTGCGTAGGGATTATACTTGTCTTTTTGTCCTGTGCTAGATTTGATCACCGTAGCACCTCCGTGGTTTCGCGGTTCTTTTCAGATTCAAACTTTCATTTGGATCGGCGCGTCTTGATACTACCGCCCGTCCGTGTGATACTACCGCTTGTCCGTACTACCGCCCGTCTGCACAGTACTACCGACCGGGCTCTGCGGCACTAAAGTTTACTACCGCTCCCACCCCGGTACTACCGTGACCTTGCATGGTACTACCGCGACTTGGAGCGGTACTAAAATTTTAGTACCGCAGGCTCTGGCAGTACTACCGTGGATCACATCTATCTCATGGCAACTTTCACGTATATTCTCTCTCTGTTTCTTGTGCTTTGCCGTGGTCTTTGCATTGATCCTTTTGCTTGTCGTGGGTGCTTTGCATTTTGTGTCTCAGGTGGTGGCTCTCGCCGTTCCAATCCCAGTCGTGACACTGGCTCCAAGCGTCTGCGCAATCCAGGTGAAGCACCAGAGGGCTCCACTGCCCCCAAACGCCATGTCAAGACATCAGCTAGCAAGCACAAGGAGCCCACTAAGGGCATGGACGAGATACCCCAATCTGAGTTCGTCCGTCTCAGTCAGCTCAACCCGTATGTGAACCCTCGTGCTACTGTCAGAGGTTGTGAGCTGTTTTGGAACAAGCAACAGACTCTCACTTATCTGGATGTCATCAAGAACAAGCAGAATACCTATGTAGATGTGAAATGGATTGAAATGCATCACATGAGGAAGGACAAGTATCGTGAGTACTTTGGAGAAGCTCTGGACTTGGTGGAGCAGTTTGGTATTGAACATGTGATCTCTTTTCACCTTGACTATGACCCTGAGCTTATCTGTCAGTTCTTTGCCTCAGTATACTTTCACCCTAATGAGGAGCGAAGGATGACCTGGATGACCAATGGCCGTAAGCTGACTGCTACCTGGAAGGAGTTCATGGATCTGCTCCAGGTTCCTGATGAAGGAAATATGTCCTAGAGGCAATAATAAAGTTATTATTTATTTCCTCATATCAATGTTTATTATTCATGCTAGAATTGTATTAACCGGAAACATGATACATGTGTGAATACATAGACAAAACTATAGTCACTATTATGCCTCTACTTGACTAGCTCATTAATCAAAGATGGTTATGTTTCCTAACCATAGACATGTGTTGTCATTTGATTAGTGGGATCACATCATTAGGAGAGTGATGTGATTGACATGACCCATTCCGTTAGCCTAGCACTTGATCGTTTAGTATACTGCTATTGCTTTCTTCATGACTTATACAAAGTTCCTGCAACTATGAGATTGTGCAACTCCGTATACGGAAGAACACTTTGTGTGCTACCAAAGCGTCTACATGCTGGGTGATTATAAAGGTGCTCTCTGGTGTTTCGAAGGTACATGTTGGGTTGGCATAATTCAAGATTAGGTTTTGTCACTCCGATTGTCGGAGAGGTATCTCTGCGCCCTCTCGGTAATACTCATCACCTAAGCCTTGCAAGCATATAACTAATGAGTTGGTTATGAGATGATGCATTACGGAACGAGTAAAGAGACTTGCCGGTAACGAGATTGAACTAGGTATTGGATACCGACGATCAAATCTCGGGCAAGTAACATACCGATGACAAAGGGAACAACGTATGTTGTTATGCGGTTTGACCGATAAAGATCTTCATAGAATATGTAGGAACCAATATGGGCATCCAGGTCCCGCTATTGGTTATTGACCGAGAATGGTTCTAGGTCATGTCTACATAGTTCTCGAACCCGTAGGGTCCGCACGCTTAACGTTTCGATGACAGTTTTATTATGAGTTTATAAGTTTTGATGTACGAAGTTTGTTGAGTCCGGATGTGATCACGGACATGACAAGGAGTCTCGAAATGGTCGAGACATAAAGATTGATATATTGGATGACTATATTCGGACACCGAAGTGTTCCGGAGTTTTCGGAGAAAACCGAAACGGAGGGTTACCGAACCCCTCGGGAAGTAATGGGCCTTGATGGGCCCTATTGGAGAAAGAGAGGGCGGCCGGGGCAAGTGGCGCGCCTCCCTGAATCCGAATAGTACAAGGAAGGCGGCGCCCCTTGCCTTCCCCTCCCCCTCCTTCCTTCCCTCCTTCTCGGATTAGGAAAGGAGGGTGAAACCTACTTGGAGTAGGTTTCCCCCTCCTAGGCGCGCCTCCCCTTAGGCCGCCCCTCCTCCCTCCCTCCTTTATATCTGAGGCGGGGCACCCCATAGACACACAAGTTGATCTACGGATCGTTTCTTAGCCGTGTGCGGTGCCCCCTTCCACCATATTCCACCTCAGTCATATCGTCGCGGAGTTTAGGCAAAGCTCTGTGCCGGTAGAACATCATCATTGTCACCACGCCGTCGTGCTGACAGAACTCATCTCCGGAGCTCGGCTGGATCGGAGGCTGGAGATCGTCATCGAGCTGAACGTGTGCTGAACTCGGAGGCTCCGTACGTTCGATGCTTGGATCGGTCGGATCGTGAAGACTTACAACTACATCAACCGCGTTGTGCTAACGCTTCGCTTACGGTCTCACGAGTGCGTGGGCGAACACTCTCCCTCTCGTTGCTATGCCAACACCATGATCTTCGCGTGTGCGTAGGAAATTTTTGAAATTACTCGTTCCCCAACAAGGGTATCCGAGCCTAGGTTTTATGCATTGATGTTATATGCACGAGTAGAACACAAGTGAGTTGTGGGCGATACAAGTCATCTTGCTTACCGACATGTCATACTTTGGTTCGGCGGTATTGTGGGATGAAGCGGCCGGACCGACATTACGCGTGCGCTTACGAGACTGGTTCTACCGGCGTGCTTTGCACACAGTGGGCTGGCGGGTGTCGGTTTTCCAACTTTAGTTGAACCGAGTGTGGCTACGCCGGTCCTTGAAGGTTAAAACAGCACCAACTTGACGAACTATCGTTGTGGTTTTTGATGCGTAGGTAAGAACGGTTCTTGCTAAGCTGTAGCAGCCACGTAAAATTTGCAACAACAAAGTAGAGGGCGTCTAACTTGTTTTTGCAGGGCATGTTGTGATGTGATATGGTCAAGACGTGATGCTATATTTTATTGTATGAGATGATCATGTTTTGTAACCGGTTATCGGCAATGGCAGGAGCCATATGGTTGTCGCTTTATTGTATGAAATGCAAGCATACATAATTGCTTTACTTTATCACTAAGCGGTAGCGATAGTCGTAGAAGCAATAGATGGCGTGAGCGACAACGATGCTACGATGGAGATCAAGGTGTCACGCCGGTGGCGATGGTGATCACGACGGTGCTTGGAGATGGAGATCACAAGCACAAGATGATGATGGCCATATCATATCACTTATATTGATTGCATGTGATGTTTATCCTTTATGCATCTTATCTTGCTTTGATTGACGGTAGCATTTTAAGATGATCTCTCACTAAAATTATCAAGAAGTGTTCTCCACGAGTATGCACCGTTGCCAAAGTTAAATCGTGCCGAGACACCACGTGATGATCGGGTGTGATAAGCTCTCGTCCATCTACAACGGGTGCAAGCCAGTTTTGCACACGCGGAATACTCAGGTTAAACTTGACGAGCCTAGCATATGCAGATATGGCCTCGGAACACGGAGATCGAAAGGTCGAGCGTGAATCATATAGTAGATATGATCAACATAGTGATGTTCACCATTGAAAACTACTCCATCTCACGTGATGATCGGTTATGGTTTAGTTGATTTGGATCACGTGATCACTTAGATGACTAGGAGATGTCTGTCTAAGTGGGAGTTCTTAAGTAATATGATTAATTGAACTTAAATTTATCATGAACTTAGTGCCTGATAGTATCTTGCTTGTCTATGTTTGTTTGTAGATAGATGGCTCGTGCTGTTGTTCCGTTGAATTTTAATGCGTTCCTTGAGAAAGCAAAGTTGAAAGATGATGGTAGCAATTACGGATTTGGGTCCGTAACTCGAGGATTATCCTCATTCTTTGCCTGAAAGAGTTACGTCTGGAAGCACCGCTGGGTGCGAACTGCTTCTTGATGTGGCCGACGACGTTAAGAACGTCTAGCGAGCAAAGCTGATGACTACTCTATAGTTTAGTGTGCCATGCTTTATGGCTTAGAACCGGGTCTTCAAAGACGTTTTGAACATCATGGAGAATATGAGATGTTCCAGGAGTTGAAGTTAATATTTCAAGCAAATGCCCGGATTGAGAGATATGAAGTCTCCAATAAGTTCTATAGCTACAAGATGGAGGAGAATAGTTACGTCGGTGAACACATACTCGTAATGTGCGGGTATAATAATCACTTGATTCAACTGGGAGTTAATCTTGCGATGATAGTGTCATTGATGAAATTCTCCAATCATCGCCACCAAGCTACAAGAGCTTTGTGATGAACTATAATTTGCAAGGGATGAATAAGACTATTCGAGCTCTTCGCAATGCTAAAAGCAGCGGAGGTAGAAATCAAAAAGGAGCATCAAGTGTTGATGGTCAACAACACCACTAGTTTCAAGAAAAAGGGCAAAGGGAAGAAGAAAGGAACTTCAAAAGAGCGGCAAGCAAGTTGCTGCTCAAGAGAAGAAACCCAAGTCGGACCTAAGCACAGGCCGAGTGCTTCTCTGCAAGCGGTCGTCCTTTGAAGCGGAACTGCCCCAAGTATTTGGCGGATAAGAAGGATGGCAAAGTGAACAAAGGTATATGTGATATACATGTTATTGATGTGTACCTAACTAGAGCTCGTAGTAGCACTGGTATTTGATCTTGGTTACATTGCTAATATTTGCAACTCGAAGCAGGACTACGGAATAAGCGAGCAGCGCCAGGGCGAGGTGACGATGCGCGTGGGAAAGCGGTTCCAAAGTCGATGTGATCGCGATCGGCACGCTACCTCTACATCTACCTTCGGGATTAGTTTTAGACCGAGTAATTGTTATTTGGTGCCGCGTTGAGCATGAACATTATATCTGGATCTTGTTTAATGCGAGACGGTTATTCATTTAAATCGAGAATAATGGTTGTTCTATTTATATGAGTAATATCTTTTATGGTCATGCACCCTTGAAGAGTGGTCTATTTTTATTGAATCTCGATAGTAGTAATACACATATTCATAATGTTGAAGCCAAAAGATGCAGAGTTGATAATGATAGTGCAACTTATTTGTGGCACTGCCGTTTAGGTCATATCGGTGTAAAACGCATGAAGAAACTCCATACTGATGGAATTCTGGAATCACTTGATTATGAATCACTTGGTACAGAGTCAGCCAAGTTAGTATCAGAGGCAGCGATTGCCGTTACGTGTCATGCATGTATCCTCCCAACATGGATTCAGTACAGGAGGGTAGGACAAAAGATGTCATGCAAGTTCTTTCCATAAGCACGTATGACTATTTACGGAATACATGCCTACATTATATTTATGAACTGGAGCTAGTGCCGTATCGCCCTAGGTTATAAATGTCACATGATGAATATCATCCAACAACCGATCCAATGCCTACGAATTTATCTTACATCGATCTTGCTAAGTTACTACTGCTATCGTTAATGTTGCACTTGCTACAAAATCACTGCTATCATTGTTACCGTTACTATTGATGTTGCTACTATTATCAAAACTATCATACTACTTTGATAATGATCACTTTGTTGCAGATAATTAATCTCCAGGTGTGGTTGAATTGACAACTCAGTTGCTAATACTCACAAATGTTCTTTGGCTCCCCTTGTGTCGAATCTATAAATTTGGGTTGAACACTCTACCCTTGAAAACTGTTGCGATCCCCTATACTTGTGGGTTATCAGTAGTTGGCTGAGCGAGCACTACTACCTGTGTTGTCTCTAGTGGTGGTGACTGCGTGCATGATCCTCGACGGTGATGGCGATGGCGATGACGTATATTTTGTGTAGCTAGGGCTAGAGAACTATCGATGGTCTGTATATTTTGGTGAGGTGGAATATACTACCCCCCCCTCACGCTGATGACGATCTTGCAGTGGTAGGATTACACCTTCTTTTGTATGTAGTGGTAGGATGACACCATAATAGTGGTAGGATGAATTTGCTATGTCGTATGATCATGCATGCTTTGTTATGTTTCATGTCTAATGTGCTCCATTTCTTGCTGCTTGAATTGTTGCTCTTCTACAATGCTAGGACAAGTGGTATGTAGTCTTTTGAGGGAGGGTTCCAGGGCTTTACAGTTCATGGGAAGCATGCAATGAACAAGTGTCACATTACGAGAACAACTGCCACAGAGGGTTTAAGAGTAGGTAGGTGGCAGAGGATGCTTACTCCAAGACCGTGCTTAAGCAGGCATCATCATCCGGTTCGTCGTGATTGCAGTGTTGTTTTGTTGGTGTGATCATGTGTAATATGTAGCGGGCAAGCTCACCATGTAGGGTACAAGGTTACCATAGCTTGCTGCCTATGTGCAACCAAACACCGTGTATTTGCATTTGCGTGCCAATGCAGGACACCAAACACCATATGCCAAAACCGATCCCCTAATGCAGGCAACCTTGACGCGGGCAACCAAACGATGTGCAGATGTTGGTTTTTTCCCTGTTTTTTCTCAATCAGGCCCAAGTGAGCAACAAGGCAAATTCACAGCCAGCAATCAAACACACCCCTATACGACTCGTCAAATAGACCATGGATCCCTCTCCTAAGTAGACCAGTCGCCATCCTTTCCCCTAAATATGTATTGTAGGTCCTAATCATGCATAACTCGCCACTACTAGGGAAAAGCCTAGCAGTACGCTGGTTTTTGGCCTAGCAGTAGCGTGGGGTGTCGCGCTACTGATAAGGCACTATAGCTAATGGTTAGCAGTAGCGTTGGTCTACACACGCTATTGCTATATGTACTTAGTAGTAGCGCTTTTTTCATAACTCGCCACTGGTACGTACTAGCAGCGTGCCTCTGCGCCCGTGCTACTACTATTATTGTGTATTCTTTTTCTTTTTCATTTTATGTCGTATTCATACACCATTATACAGGTTTTCATATAGTAGCAATTTAGAGATTGTTTTTACATCATAATGAGTTATTACATCATTGGGTGAAAGAACCGTGGACTAGTTTCAAGTGGATGGATCCATCCACTTGAAACTAAACCGTGGTTCTTTCACCCAAGGATATAAATCATCATCACCATCATTAACAACTTATCATCATAATACATCATTGTCATATAACACTTCCTCATGATCATCATTTTCATCAATGAGACATAATATAGCAAGTTGGTCACTAGTCATAATCACAACTCCTCATCATCATCATTAACTCTGACACATCGTAGCACATAATAACACATTGTACCTAGGACCTACTCCTCTTAGGTAAAATAGCATAAAACAAGATAGGCCCTGACTCTCCATTATGGAGAATGGAGATTATCCTGTCTTCAATTCTTGCGCTTCACACAATGTTGCTTCCAAGTAGCTCCCTACGATTGACCATACATTTTTTTTCAATCTTTGATTGCCATGTCTTCATCGGTTTTAGAAATCCGGTATGAACAACAGTGATGCGTAGGATGACCTGGTCGTAAGTTCATAACATCAAGGCGACCTTTCGGAAACAACAGATGAGGCACACAATCCTTCGGGATTTTCTGTTGAAAAACATAGTAATAACTTCGTAGTTAGCAATGTAGTTGAGTTTTAGAAGAATTTATGCAAAAGATGCACGGACGTCGTAATAGTAAAAAATCTTATCATGACATCTCCATGGATGTTACCGTAGTTCAACACATGCACTAGTGGCACGTATTGACCGTAATGTGGAGGAGTATGATAATAGATATTTTAATTCTCAAGATCATTAGTAAATGAGATCAGATGATTTTTCTCCTGATAAGTTAATTCTGAACCATCGGTGTAGTAGGTTATGTTTACTATCTTCCGCACATTCTTTGAAGAATGAAAATATGCTATCAATGGAAATAAGTTGTAAACTATTTTGAAATAAATAATATAAATTACTTAATAACTATATTTGAGAAACTCACATAGCGGTAGAATTGGAAGCGTATCAACAAGGACCCAAATGTCCATATTGTCTTCGGCGATGTTAGGATCACCAAGATCCATAGTCAAAAGCATACCCTCATGAAAAGCGTACGTCTTGCAAAGTGCTTCTCAATTCGGGCAACCAAAATGGGCTACGCTCTCAGAATTGTATAGATTTACATCAAAATCCATACCATGATGGGTCCTTAGGTGAATTATTTTTGTTTCCATACTTTCATGATCTTCCAAATCCATCCTCTCCAAGACATAGTGTCTTGCATGGCATGGGATAAGCTAGTCGAATTGTCAAAGATAAAAATTACACATTGAAGAAGGAGAAGTCGTGCTTAATTATGAAAAAAAACACTTCTCGTCGTTGCGTACCATTTCAACATTGCAGGTCTCCTGGAGCTTAATGCTGAAGCGCCGACCTTCGACCAGGTGAGGCCTGTCGCACAAACCCCGGTCGTCGCCGCACCCGTCGCACTCCGCCGGGAGACTTTCGTCGTCCGACGACGACATTGACGATATTTCCTATGTTCATAATTCAAAGATTAAACTTGTACAATTAAATATATGTACTAAAAAACTAAATTAGATCATTATTATTCATCACGGGTTGACTATCGGTCTGTCGAGTCTTTTCTTGAAAACTCTCAGCTCACGTGGTGTATACATTCGACCGTTGGTGATGGTCGCAACTCCTTTCGTTCCCAAGTGCATTACACCAAAATGTCTAGCACACGGGAACGAAGAAGAAGCGACCCCCACGACAACAGTCAGGATTTTTTGTCCTCTCTCATATATGGTGGTGGACACACTCCCTCACTGATTTTTCGACCGTCGGTGATGGTCGTTATTCCTCCTTCCCCTACTGCATAACAAAGGTCTAGCAGAAGGAGAAGAAGGAAAAACGACCCCCACGACAACAGTCAGGATTCTTCTTCTCTCATGTATGGACCCTCGACAGACTTAAAGTCAACCCAAAATATCATTTAATTATCTTTCTAGAAAATCCAGGCCACTCGATATTTCCTACATATTCTAGCACAAGTCATGCCAAAATTCACAGAAAAATTTGGCATGACCTTTTCTAAAAAAGGACATATCGAGCACCTGAAATTTGCCGGAACAGAAATTAATCAACACTCCGGCAAAACATAGGCCACTCAGAGGTGTTACCTGCAAACATGGCTGGCCACTTGGGCAAGCACATATCCTATTTGAGCAACACAAGATATACATGTTTATATCTACATCATATGAGCATTCAAACTTGATGGTCATTGCATTTCAATGGTTGAAAATCTGAACAAAAACATTTCAAAATATCTTATAGGACTCATATTGACATGGAGATTTGGCTGGTCTCACCTCGAGGTCGGAGGGGGTCGGTGACGGGGACGACGGCGGGGATGATGGAGGGGCTCCTTGATTTCTGCAAAACAAAAACCCTATAAGCTATTAACTAATCAAATGCATACGCCTTGCATAGTGCTCTCCAATTTGAGCATTCAAAATAGGAGTAGTTCTCCAATTTGAGCATTCAATAAGCAAAACTAAATCATAAAATAAATTAGTATTCAAATTAGCATGCATGCAATAAGCAAAACTAAATCATCTCTTGCGTCCGTACATCGTCGAATATTATCACTAATACATCTCAAATAGTATCATACATATAACATCACTAATACAGCTAAAACCCTAGCGAACGATGGGTATCGGGGCGGGCGATGTACACCCAAAGAGAAGGAACCATCACAGGATCATAGCTCCAGTGAGATCGCTGAAGAACCTGCCAGGTATTGTCGAATCTGCCCTCCAACACAACCATGTAGCGACGGACATGCTCGTCCTCCTCGCTGACACGGTGACATACCATCTCTGTGGGGTCCTCAAGCCTCTGCACCGTCACTGGCCCACCCGACCGCCACCAAAGAAGGTTCGGGTCAACGACGGGCTAGCTCCTCACCAAGCTGTGCCCCTGGAAGCACCTCCCAGTACCAGCCCGGCAGAGCCCAGCCCCGGACATGGCCCCTCTGATCAAGCAGGCCTCCTCCACCGAGTCAATGACGAAGATGCGGGATAGGCATCGTCGACGTCGATGCAGGAATAATTGCTTTAACTAAAAAAACAAATGTGACATGTTCAAAATATGACATGTCCACTTCAAAACGAATCAACCTAGAATTCTGTTAAGTACACCTAAAAATAAACTAGTTCTATTAATTTTCTTACTAAAAATAAACTAGTTCTATAGTAAAAATTTAATTAGATCATCAAATCTCATATACCTAAATTTTCTTACTAAAAATAAACTAGTTCTATTAATTCAACTAGTTCAACTAAGCACTTACTATAAATAAAAATAAACTAGTTCTTACTAAAAATAAACTAGTTCAACTAGTTCAATTAATTTTCATACTGATTCTATTAAACACTTACTAAAAACAGTAAAAAATATTACATTATACAAGAACAGTAAAAAAGAGTTTAGGGTTTAGGAGAGATGGAGGGAGGAGGGGTGGGAGGAGGGAGGAGAGAGGAGGGGAGGAGGGCTGTGGGATCGGATGAGGGAGGAGGGGCGGCCTGAGGAGGAGGGACGAGGGGGCGGTCGAAGGAGGAGGGAGGAGGAGGCGGCCAAGGAGGGAGGAGGGGGCGGCCGAAGGAGGAGGAGGAAGGAGGCGGCCGGAGGAGGATGGAGGACGGACGGCCGGAGGAGAAGGGAGGAGGGCACGGTGGGAGGAGGAGAGGGAGGGAGGGGAGGAGGAGGATGGAGGACTACCTCGGTGGGCGTCATGGTGTGGGCAACGATTGTGGTCGGGGAACGGCGATGGCGGTGGACGACAAGGGATGCAGGGAGAGTGAGTGAGAGGGTCGGTCGCGCGGGGACGATAAGGTAGGGTTAGTAGCAACGCGGGTTGAAGAAAAGTGCTACTATTACGGAGCATAGCAGTAGTGTTGGATAAGGATATGCACTCCTACTAAGTGGGGCTAGCCATGTGCGCCTAGTTCAAACTTAGTAGCAACGCGTTTTTCCAAAACGCACTACGCTAACAGGATAGCAGTAGCGCCTTTTACTGCCACGCCCTACTACTAAGTAACAGTAGCGCTTCATTTTATCCAACGCTACTGCTAAGATTCTGTGTATAAGGTTTTCCCTAGGCATTAAAGGAAATAAATACTCCGGCTGAAAATTTCTCTTGTTTGTTCTGCAAAATGAGTGATGCAATACAAACAACAGCTCCTGAAATGCTGGGTGGACAAGTCTCTGTTAGCAGCTGGATTTTGGGCACCAATAATTCTATCAGAGCAGCAAATAGCTCAGGTTTATGTCGCTGAAAATACGATGAAAATTACACCTATTTTCCTCCGGAATTTATCTTTTCCACAACAGGGGACAATGAACCAAGCAAGCCTCAAAAAGCTCAAACCCAAGAGGAACTGAAAGTGAATAGAAGGAACTAACTTCCAAAACTGTTCAATTTCTGGACAACAAAAGTGCCATATTACAACAACTTCGGTTTTTAACTGTACCCCCAGGACTTCCAGCACCACGTGCTAAATATGTACATCATCGACAACACGCGCATCTTGCAGCGTTACACATATTCGTACAAGAAAAAAATTGGTGCTTCAGTCGAACACAGTAAAGCTGCTAATGCTATCTAGCAACACAACTAGCTTAACAACATGTAAAAACTGACCTCCTGGAACAACTTGTACATACCCATTATAAAAAAAGAAAAAGTTAAAAATGTTGATCTGGGTATCAACCGGAGCTTCCACAAGAACTACCAATGTGGGCCGCAACGTCGCTAACCAACAGCCTGATGACATGGGTACCAGAATGCCGGGAGATTTCTATGCATTCTTCCAAGTCCGCATTGCACGCCAACTTCACCCACTCGTGATCATCGTCAAGGTACTTGATATCAAACATGCCAGCATCCATCCTCAGCCTTTTGGCAACCTCGTCTTTCAATGCCATAACGCTGCTAGAGCATGGGAAGCGGAACCTTACAATGTCTTCCTTAAAGCTCGCCTTTATCGTCACAGTCCCCGAATTTCGCATTGGCCCAAAATTGGTGGGAGGGACTAAAATTGGTTGGCCAATTGCTGAACCGAAGAGATTCTTCAAATCCTTAGAACTACCAGAATCCTCAATGAGCATCCTGGAAAGTGGTAGCTCTGGTTCTTGGAAGGGTTCTTTTGTGAACCCTTCCGGATTCAGTTGTGGTTCTTGTGGTTCCAAGAACATTGAAGCAATAGGCTGGCAAACAAAAGTCTGGTTTGCGGGACTTCCCTGACATGAGCCCTCCGAAGTACGTGAATTTATGCTGCCTTCTCCCGATGAGCTTCTCGAGAGAGAAGCTTTGTCTGCTTCAAGTTGAACATTGTTCCCAGTGTCTGCAAATCCTTGCTGGGACATGAGTGCACCAAAGTGGCTACCATTTTCCTGTGACTTCTGTAAAGATGAATCTCTGTCACCATCAACAGCACGATTTGAATGTTCTGCTTTACTTTCACTTGCTTTCTCTTTATTGAAAGAATCTGATGAAGGGCCAACAGGAATAGTAGGGAGAGGGCCTGTGATAGATGTCAGGTTAAATGCCGCGTCTGAGCCTTGAACAGACTCAATTACTTGCTTTAACTTCGAGAGAGACCGGTTGACCTTGTTAATTTTTCGGGATGGCCAACGAGAAATCCCATGTTGCCTGCAGATGCGCTTCATGGTTGTGGGGCACACTGTCAAACCGAAAATATAATTAGCTAATGCCAATATCCAACAGTCGAACCCCAACAATGTTATTACCATTGCAAGATTAAATGTTTAATGCATCTACTCTCTTTTAGATTCAGAAGAAGCAAACGGGTCAAAGGAAAAAGGATTTTTAAATAAAGGAAGCCAGCTTACAAAATACACATTCATGATTCATGCACAAGCCCAGACTTAGTTTCCTTCAGAAGGTTACGACAAGCAAATTAGACCGCTGGTGATATCTGGTGAAGGTGGGCATATTAACAAGATTCATTTTGCTAGGTTGCTTCTATACATATTTTCATGGCTAACAATAGGAGGTGGGCCATTGTCCTACGGCTGGTCGGCGGCACAAAGGAGATAAGCTCATGTTATCTATCACCATAATAATTAGTGATCTTTAGGTTTGTTTCCCTAGTTGCCAGTTATTAAAGGTGTAGTACTCGATTATTAGAGGATAAGAAATGAGAAATAAATCTATTCCTTCCCCGGGGTTATCTCTTGTTATCTAAGTTCTAATCTCTTCCCTAACCTAGCTGACTCCACCTAGACATCCTCCCGGGGGTGTTTAGCCCGTTGTGTGCCTTGCTACACAACATATAAGAAAGATAAATTCCTTTTTGTTTCCACTTAAACAAAAGATTGACATATCACTAGGATGACAGTTCTTGTGATGTTCTATGTCTGGTGTCAGATTTATTATTATTATCTATAGTCTGTGCCTTTGTTTTAATCGTGCCAAACAAAACATCCTCAATCTTAACTAAATTGACTTACTGGCGAACTTCAGGGCTTTCCGTGAATACCATTGGTGCACTGTGTATATTGTATAGCTACCCACCCATACAAATCCACAGTACACATTTACTAGTGTGAGCTTGCCTACAAAATCTACTAGCCTGTGAATAAGACAATGCATCGATTGATGCCTACTCAATATGTATGTGAATGAATGCACCCTGAACAACATGATGTACATGGTTCAAGTTCACCTAAACTGAAGAAAGAAACTTCGATCTAGTTTCAATCTCAAAAGACAATCAACAGTTCATCATCCTTCCCTTCCCAAGTTCTGCTAGTCGACACAAAGTGATATGAGTATCAGTTAGCTACAAAAAGCATCAGCCTCTAAAAAGAATGGCAATATGACATGCTATGCTTCACATGAAAAATCTATTTGTTGCCAAAAACATTTTTTGCACCCTACCATGTCTAAATGCTAAACTGGAGGGTCTCTGTCTTCTAATCAATTCCAAAACCCAAAACCCTTCCACTGAGTCTACGTTCTGCAATTTTAGAATTCAACAGGAACAAGTGTCACATCTATGGTGTCATGACTTCAACAGGAACAAGTGTCACATCTATGGTGTCATGACAACAAGAAAAATGGAACTAAAACCCCAAATGCCAACTACACTGAGATGATATTTTCTGAATAATAGAATAATAAAAGAAAAAATGGATGCAACATATAAGCTCACTGCATGCTGCAACATTTTGTTGCCATTTAAGCCCTACAAGAAACAAACATAAACCAGATTACCAATTGGATAATTCATTTGATATCCATATTCAAGAGGACTAGATTGTCAAATTGAACCCAAGGTAAGTGGGGCCATCTTAGCAATCAGAAAGAGTTAAGACTCCAAAAGCCAAGGATTTGTTTACTTAAAAGGCTAAGTATTAGAAGCGTACCACCAAGGCTTTTTGCTGCATTTTTCAGACTTCCAGAAAAATATTGCTGAAGAACTTCTAAGCTGATTGTTTTTTCAGCTTTCCCCCGTCTCCTTTCAGGGGGTTTGCCATTTTTGTGAAGCAATGAAGAATCAGAAGCCGCGCTACCATTTGGCCTGGAGACAGATACGCCATTGTTATGAGAGTTATCATCAGCCAACAAATGTCCCTCTGATACTTTACTATTCGCTTTATCGAACTCGTGGACACCTCCATGTGTTTCACCTTCGGGCGATTCACGAAAACCTTCAGAGTTCTCAAAATGCACATTTGTCTTGAAATCTTCACTTTCAATCATTATGACATTACTAAGTTGAAGAGAAGCTTCGTTGGATTCTCCATTACCAGCTACCTTCAGATTACGGAGACACTGATTGATCAGACCTAATATAGACTCCAACAAGGCATTTTGATCATCTTCCTCTTTACAACTGGGTGGCAGGAAAAACTCTAGCATATAATAATCATCACCAGTATAAGGACTTTGTAAACATATAGCAAAGCAGCCAGCCAATCCAAACATACGAGCATAGTGCACAAGGGGGTACTCCAGCTTACAAAACTGACTGATATCTTTTGAAAAGCAAGGTCTGTGATAGATAAACGCCTTGCCAGAAACTCCCTGTCCCTTCTGTAGATGATGTTCTACACAGGCATCTCGGAATCCCCACATATGAGCATCAATCACATGAAATGCCACATCACTGGTTGACATGCAGACTTCCCCCATGCAACTTCCATCAAAGCTCAAGCAACTTTTCTTAACACCACCACCATGCGCCAACACACTTCGATATTTGCAAGGAACCCATGTTTGTGCTAATGGAAGCTTGTGCTCTTCACATACAACTGTCAGGATCTCCAGTATCTCCACCAGGGCAGATTGACGGCCTTCATTGCAAATCTGAGTACACAATACAGAAACACATAAATCACCCCCCATAGTAAAAACAGCAAAATTAATTGTTCTTGTTGATTGGATGCTAACCTGGACATTTGGATGCTCCAATATCTCAGTGCTTTTAAGATTTACTGCCTGCATATAGCACAAATAATATTACTAAGAATATAAATATATGATGTCCAGCAATGTCCCCTGAAAGCTCATGTGACATAAAAGAAACACAATCAAAAGAAAACACAAACCTCAAGAGCTTTGCAGACTTTATCAACCTCATCGGCATAGTTTATCTTCTTCGATGTCATTATAAGCTCGACGACAGCAATACATGATTGAACAGAAGGATCAAAAACAGGCAAGGCAACGGTACCATGAACATTGTAACTGATGGCATGGTTAAGCCGTGGGTACTCAGTGCTGCTATAATACTGCACATTTGGTGTCCACTCAGGCACTTTTTGCTTGTAGACACGTCCAGGTAACCCAAGCTCCCCAGCATTATCTCCGTCTACTGAGAACATGTACATCATGGATACAGCCCTGTACTGAAGCAGCCCAATGCTCTGGTGGTCAAGTACAAAGGGTTGTCCTGATGTAGTAAGCACATAGCGATCGCCACTCTTAACCGGCGCCCAAACCTGGACCAACAGGTGTTGATCTGTTGACTCCTTGAAGTACCTGAGGGCATGAGTCAGCTTCTCCTTGAACAAGCATGAGCTGTTCGTGCTATCGTCATGCAGAGCTAGGTTAAATTGCCATTTGTTGTTGAGACGTTCGGTCTTCTTAATTGGCGTGTCCGAATTCCCTAGTTAGCAGAATAGAATGCAGTATTGTAAGGGAAATACGGCCCAGAACATAAATAAGAAAGGAATACCATTGCCATTTAAATTAGATACATTTTACTATGATCATCCATTCAGTCTAACACATTGCGCTAATGTCCATATGTGTCGAGCGATACCTATTTCACAAACGGAAAATATGTTTCTGAGAGCCATAAAGTTTGCTAACTGCAATGCAACGATGCTTACAGTAAAGTGAAACAAATCAACAATACCACACATTCTATTATCAATCCAAGTGCATTTCTTGAAACACCAACCAACGAAATGGAGAAGTCCTAGTTTATTTAGCACGGCAAAGTACATATCATTGCCTCCCTTGTAAATACTACTAATAATGTAATGAGACAAAGTAAGGCCTTATCCAACAGCTTCAACTTTGAATACAATCCAGTATGTCTATCAGTGGCGTCATACCCCACCACTAATGTATATCTAGTACTAAATACCCGAGATCACTTTAGAGGCATCATACCACCACCAATAGCAAAAGGCAGTATACAGCACTGGGTAAAGTAAATGACTCAGGCAACAATAGCACAAGAAAATGACACCCTTTCTTCTTTTTTTGAACATAAAAATGACACCCTTTCTGTATGCATATATATAGTAATACAGTAATTGGCGAGTACCCCCATCTCCTAGTGGAATCCAATAAGCTACCAACCAATATTTTCCAATCATTTGCAAAAGAAAGCACGCACGCATTACCCCCACGTAGTCAGACTCAGACGGAAAGCCAGGCTTGTTCGCACTAATTAAACACGGCAAGCCTATCACTGCAACAAAGCTAATAAAGCTTTACTAGTACAACATTTTATCCGTCTTGTTGGATTAACAGGTAGTAGAAATATTCTATTTCTTCGAGAGATTTATGAGCCGAATCCTATGCAACCGAGAAACGTGCCAAAAGGAGCCCCCCAAGAAAGTCAAACACAAAGCTGGGAAACTTCGCGGATCGTACAGAGAAGATAAGGCTAGCGTGCTAACGACTAGAATAACAGCAAGATTCCAGCTGCCCCTCTGTTCCAGCTTTGGAGCGGAAAGATTCCATCGACAGGCCAAAGCAGAGATGCATCCCGTGCGATTCAGGGAGCAGTAAACGAAGCAAGGATTGGTTCCAAGTGAAGCATGATAAGGCTTACCGGAGCGTGCTCGCTGGGCCTCCTCTGCGACGGCGGCAGTGTTGTCCGGCGCCGCGGCGGGCGCAGGGCCCGCCTCGATCGGCATCATCTGGCGGTCCTCGAAGAGCCAGAGCGGAGACGGCGGCGTGAGCCAGGAGGAGGAGGCGACGGGCAGCGGGTGGAGCGGCGGGGAGGAGGAGACGGAGGAGAAGAAGAGGGACGTGGTGAGCGAGTCGAACGGCCACAGGTCGCCCCCGCCGTCGGCGTGGGAGACCGAGGAAGGGTCGATGTCCATGCTGCACGGCGCTTGGCGTCACCACACCGGAACTCGCGTCAGGCTGCTGGCGCGGTGCGTCGGCGTCGGCGGCGGGTGAGGAGGCGGCGACGGGACGGGGAGAGGAGTAGGGGAGGCAGCGGGAGCTGGGGTGCCATATGTGGGGGAGGGGGGGATCAAATGTGGCTGGTGGGAGATGTGGCGGGTAGTGGACCAGAATAATATTAAGATAATGGGGGCGGACAAGTGGGACGGGGATCTGCTGCGGCGTCCCGCTGCCGGCGGGCCCCACCCCCGCTCGCTTGCTACTGGGTGGAATCGCACACGCATGTCCGGAGGTGGCGATGCTATTCGTTCTATATTTGCTAGGGGGCTCCCGGAATCTACCCAGCACAAGTGGACGAGGGGTTGGGGGTGGGGGTCCACTGGTGTCTATGATACTGCTGGCAATGTGTTTTTGTCTATGATTTGGAGCTGATTGATGATGTTCACTGAATAAAACTATCGACCATACCGTGTTTTAGTTAGAGAAAAGGTATTTTCAACAATGTATAGGGGTATCCGCAAAAAAAAAACAGTGTATAGGAGGTAGCTAGTTGGCGGTCGAGGGTCGACCATGGAGGAACTCTCCCGCCGTCAGGTCCGACGGTTGTACTTGTACAAGTGATGTTAGCGACTAAGTTATCGGTACTCGCCATAGCGTGAACCATCCTAGACTCATTGGCACCGCCCGCATCGCCTTTCAACCATGTCCATCTATTCATCTTTCCGTCACTCACGGTATGAGGCACTCTACCAATTGTGACCATTGACGTCTATCACTACCCTCAGTTGTTCCTCTGGATTTGGAGGGCAGTGATCAACTCTCACACCCGCATGCTGCCTGTCTCAGCCCTAAGTTGGGACAATATAGTGTATGGTTTGTATGAGATGTATATATGTTTATCTCAAAAAAAAACATACATGTGTACATGGTGTGTTTTTTAGAAATTGTACATGGTGTTTTACCATTGCATTTTTGTTTGTTTGTAATTATGCAGGTTGTTAGCTGAGGTGATTAGTTGCTATACTAGGACCGTAGTTGAGCATTCTATATGCGTGGACAAACTTATGTATGAGTGGCATAAGCGTGTCGAGTATAAATGATGTCTATTATTTCCCGTTGTACAGGTTGAATCTTGCAAGCTTTGATGCTGTCAAAGCTCCATTTTTATGGGAGACAACTAAAGAAAATAATGTGCAATACGTGTGCATATGTATAGTGGTCATAGTTATTGAACAACTCTTGTGATTCTTTCAATGGGAAAGCAGTGGGTTCCTTATTATCATATAAGTTGATGCATCCAACTAGTTGGTCTGCCGATATTTCTTTAAACCAGTGCCATATGATGAAAACTAAAACCATTGACCTAGTTGCATATGAGTGGAGTGTATCTGTGCAATATCTTTCCAAGTGAAAAAAGTATAACGAATCCATTCGGTTGCACAACGTACACAATGCTCGGTAAAATAAGGGAACATATATATATTGTTCTTGTAAGGGCTTTGACATTGTGAAAGTAGCATTCTCAGGTAATCAAAGAGCCGGAATTATGTAAGTATAACCGCCACATCTACGACGGTCACACTCATTACTTCATTAGACCAGGCTACCTCTACGGGTGGTTTGCGTACGAGATAAACAAGTAGTTCACGTTGTCCATTCCCTCTGAAGATTAAAAAAACGGAGCCGCGATACAAAATGCATTTGGAGGTGCGGTGCCTGTGCTTTTCACGAAGACTTTATGCAAAAACGATGACGTGATACGTACTAGCTACCACACATGCTGCGGAATGCTCTAAAGTCCAAACCACCGCAAGCGCACATGAAAAAACCGCAGGCACTCGCTAGAGGACGACGTCACCGGGAGCACCCAGATTATATAGCAGACCACAGTTGAGCAGCAGTGCATCTCGCATGCATCTCACCTACGCCGGATGCGACCGCCCCCGCGTTCGCGAAACCAGAAAGAGAAAGAGAGCGAAATGCAGAGCTCGCTGGGTCGAGGTGGAAGCAAAATAAAATACGGCGCCCACTGTCTAATCTATAAGAAAATTATATGGCGCCCATTGTGTTGTGTTGCGTGGGTGCACTCCGCCGTGGCCCGTGCCAATAATCGCCGGGCCCCGAGGTCGCCAACGTGGCCACCCCTCGACCGGCACGTGCGGCACGTCGGCTCGCGCTGCTCGCCGCTGCTCGGGCGCGCGCGCATCTCGCTCCCGGCCACCGCGTCCTGTGGATCGGGATCGGGATCGTGATCCTGGTCTGCCCCGCCCTCCGGCGACGCGCACGCCGCGCGGCCGGCCGCGTCGCAGCCCGCCCGGCGCGGCGTGGCCCCCGCCCCCCGGCGCCGCTTGACCAGCGAGCTCGACCGATCGGTCCATCGATTGATCGCCGTGGTTATTCTATTGCCGTACCTGATCGCGACAAGCCAAGTTAAAACTTACGTAGAAAGTAGCAGTGCGCCAGACTTGCAATCGGAGCAGTATTTTTATGCGTTGCCACTTGCGAATCGCGATGGGTTGGGGATTAAATTTGATCGATGGAGCCAATGGCGCACTGGCGGTGCACATGTGGACAGTGCACCAGGCTCGACGGGACCACACGGGGTAACTGTTCTTGGTTCATGCCACGCTGGCTTGCATATTGCATCCATATGTGGGAGGATCCGAGGTGGTGGTCGGCAGGATGCATGCCATGCCAGGATCGATGTGCTACCACCATTTGATCATCATTTTAATCACCCCGTGGAGTGATCTGAACAATCTTAAACTAGTATCATGCATATGATACTAGTGTATGATACTACCTTCATAGTGCATAGTATCATAAAATAGTATCATAGGTGGTCATATTTATTGACATGCATGACATAAAGTAACATAGCTTTTAACATGATACGGTATCTACCTATGTTACTCTAACCCCCTCTCTCT
This sequence comes from Aegilops speltoides, assembly GCA_021437245.1. Taxonomy (NCBI): domain Eukaryota; kingdom Viridiplantae; phylum Streptophyta; class Magnoliopsida; order Poales; family Poaceae; genus Aegilops; species Aegilops speltoides. Next base: position 129,108,529 of record CM038143.1, on the reverse strand, counting down.
TCTTTAATTGTGTGCCACATAAGCATGTTTGCTAGTCCCAAGTGCATGTTACCGGTTATGCTACCCCCACTCGAGAGCTGCTATACACACGACGTTTTTGAACGATGCATGAACGATGCTCCACATCCAGCCATTGAATCATAGAATAAAGTGATTCACATCCATCTGATTGTGAATCGTGCATGCATCCTACATGGAACGTCGTCTGTCTAGTATTTTCGCCCCCACTATGGCCAGCCTTATATTATATTCCCTACGTCCCAAAATTCTTGTCTTAGATTTGTCTAAATATAAATGTAACAAGTCACATTTTAGTATTAGTTGCGTTCGTATCTAGACAAATCTAAGACAAGAATTTTGGGACGGAGGGAGTAGCATCTACACCCGGACGCCTCAAACCATCTCTCATACTACCGGTCAGTGGCCGGATAAGAGAGAAAAAGAAAAAAAAAGTGACCCAACCGGACCTTTTATATCTTTTCTATATGTTCGAGCTGTCCGCGAACCAACATATCCATACCCAACCGGGCGCGCCCGGACAATCCGTCACGTTGGACACGGCCCCATCGTGGACTACCTTTTCTCTTTCTTTATTCATTCTTTTCTTTCTCTCTCTTCATCTCCACCAATCACGAGTGACCGGACATATGAGGACGAAAACGAGGATTGTGGTTGCGCGGATGAACAAATCTGGGCTCAAAACGGACAACCGGGCGTGTCCTCGGACGTTTAAGGGGTTGAATTAGAGGTATGTGACTGAAGATGCTCTTAGTTTACAGGGGGGAGAAAATGAGTTTTATCCTCCGCCTCCTGGGTCGCTCGCGTGAGCCACTCTGGATGCCCAACCCTAGATTGAGAGAGCGGTCGATCTCCTCTCTCTCTCCAGGGCGGCGTTGGTGGCGGCGGCCACGCCCGGCTGCAAAAGGAGGCGGGCAAGGGTGGCGCACCTCGACGACGACTCCCCTTCGCACGGAGGTGGGTTGTCCCATGGGCGGTGCGGGCAACGGCGCAGCGTCGCCGACGCACGACGGGAGGCGCGGAGGAGGGGCAGACCTAGCAGAGACGGGCAGTGGTGTGTTGGTGGCGTACGGGCTCGGCGGTGTGGTGGTGACGGACGGGCTTGGTAGCATGCTGGAGGCGTTGGCGCGAGCTACATGCCCCGTTGGTGGCGGCGCTTCGATGGCTCGGCTAGGCGGGCTCCTAGCGAGCAGCCACCTGCGGGGCGTGTGGTGAGCGATGGAGCTCTTCGGGTGGTGTCGACGTGATGCCGTCCACGATGGGGCTGGTTTAGATCTGCGCATAATCGAGTCCGATCTGGGGCCTAGGTGCTGGGGTCATCGCAAGGTCGTCCCTTGGAGTGGGTGACGGCCGTCGCGAACGTTCCTGGTGTTGGAAATATGCCCTAGAGGCAATAATAAAAGGATTATCATATTTCATTGTTCATGATAATTGTCTTTTGTTCATGCTATAACTGTATTATCCGGAAATTGTAATACACGTGTGAATACATAGACCATAATATGTCCCTAGTGAGCCTCTAGTTGACTAGCTCGTTGTGATCAACAGATAGTCATGGTTTCCTGACTACGGACATTGGATGTCATTGATAACGGGATCACATCATTAGGAGAATGATGTGATGGACTAGACCCAATCCTAAGCATAGCACAAAAGATCGTGTAGTTCGTTTGCTAGAGCTTTACCAATGTCAAGTATCTCTTCCTTCGACCATGAGATCATGTAACTCCCGGATACCGTAGGAGTGCCTTGGGTGTATCAAACGTCACAACGTAACTAGGTGACTATAAAGGTGCATTACAGGTATCTCCGAAAGTATCTGTTGGGTTGACACGGATCGAGACTGGGATTTGTCACTCCGTATGACGGAGAGGTATCTCTGGGCCCACTCGGTAATGCATCATCATAATAAGCTCAAGGTGACCAAGGTGTTGTACGGGATCATGCATTACTGTGCGAGTAAAGTGACTTGCGATAACGAGACTAAACAAGGTATTGGGATACCGACGATCGAGTCTCGGGCAAGTAACGCATCGATTGACAAAGGGAATTGCATACAAGGTTTGATCGAATCCTCGACATCGTGGTTCAACCGATGAAATCATCGAGGAGCATGTGGAGCCAACATGGGTATCCGGATACATTTGTTGGTTATTGCCCGAGAGTCGTCTCGGTCATGTCGCATGTCTCCGAACCCGTAGGGTCTACACATAAGGTTCGGTGATGCTAGGGTTATTAGGAAGACTAGTATGTGACTACCGAATGTTATTCTGAGTCCGGATGAGATCCCGGACGTCACGAGGAGTTTGGAATGGTCCGGAGGTGAAGTTTTATATATGGGAAGTTGTCATACGGACACCGGAAAGTTTCGGGGTCTATCGGTAATGTCTGGGACCACCGGAGGGTTCGGGGTCCACCGGAGGGCCACCCCCCGGAGGGCCATGGGCATAAAGGAGGAGCCAGCCCCTAGAGGGCTGGGTCGCCCCCCACCTTGGGCCCATGCGCCTAGGGTTGGGGGGGAAACCCTGAGGTGGGGGGCCTTGCTTGGGGGGCAAGCCTCCCCTCCCTGGCCGCCGCCCTCTATATCCCATCTAGAGGGGCCGCCCCTTGCCCCATCCCCTATAAATAGAGGGGTGGGGGAGGGCTGCTGCACCCATCTCCAAGGCGCAGCCCCTCCCCTCCCCAACACCTCTCCTCCTCCGCAAGCGCTTGGCGAAGCCTTGTCGGAGTACTGCTGCATCAACACCACCACGCCGTCGTGATGCCGTTGGAGCGAGCTTCCTCAACCTCTCCTTCCCCTTGCTGGATCAAGAAGGAGGAGACGTCTCCGTCCGTCGTGTGTTGAGCGCGAGGTGCTGTCCGTTCAACACTTGGACATCGGTGATTCAATCACGTCGAGTGCGACTCCATCATCACCATCCTCTTGCAAGCTTCCGCACGCGATCTACAAGTGGTATGTAGATGCAAACTCTCTCCCATGACTCGTTGTTTAGATGAACTCATAGATGGATCTTGGTGAAACCGTAGGAAAAATTTTAATTTTCTGCAACGTTCCCCAACAAAGGCATCATGAGCTAGGTCTATCGTAGTTCTCTAATGCACGAGTAGAACACAATTTTGTTGTGGGCGTGGATCTTGTCAACTTACTTGCCTCTATTAGTCTTTTCTTGCTTCAACGGTATTGTGGGATGAAGCGGCCCGGACCAACCTTACACGTGCGCTTCGTGAGACCGGTTCCACCGATTGACATGCACTAGTTGCATAAGGTGGTGGCGGGTGTCTGTCTCTCCACTTTAGTTCGAGCGGATTCGATGAACAGGCCCTTATGAAGGGTAAATAGAAGTTGACAAAATCACGTTGTGGTTATTCGTAGGTAAGAAAACGTTCTTGCTAGAACCCAATTGCAGCCACGTAAAGATGCAACAACAATTAGAAGGCGTCTAACTTGTTTTTGCAGCGATTGATCATGTGATGTGATATGGCCGAAGTTGTGATGAATGATGAATTCGATGTATGAGATCATGTTCTTGTAATAGGATTCACGACTTGCATGTCGATGAGTATGACAACCGGCGGAGCCATAGGAGTTGTCTTTATTTTTGTATGACTGCGTGTCATTGAAGAACGCCATGTAAACTACTTTACTTTATTGCTAAACGCGTTAGCCATAGAAGTAGAAGTAGTCGTTGGCGTGACAACTTCATGAAGACACGATGATGGAGATCATGGTGTCAAGCCGGTGACAAGATGATCATGAAGCCCCGAAGATGGAGATCAATGGAGCTGTATGATATTGGCCATATCATGTCACAACTATATATAATTGCATGTGATGTTTATTATGTTTATGCATCTTGTTTACTTAGGACGACGGTAGTAAATAAGATGATCCCTTACAAAAATTTCAAGAAGTGTTCTCCCTAACGTGCACCGTTGCTACGGTTAAGTAAACTTCTAAGCACCACGTGATGATCGGGTGTGATGCATTCTTACGTTCACATACAACGGGTGTAAGACAGTTTTACACAGCGAAAACACTTAGGGTTAACTTGACGAGCCTAGCATGTACAGACATGGCCTCGGAACACGGAGATCGAAAGGTCGAACACGAGTCGTATGGAAGATACGATCAACATGAAGATGTTCACCAACGATGACTAGTCCGTCTCACGTGATGATCGGACACGGGCTAGTCGACTCGGATCATGTAACACTTAGATGACTAGAGGGATGTCTAATCTAAGTGGGAGTTCATAATTTGATTAGAACTTTATTATCATGAACTTAGTCTAAAACCTTTGCAAATATGTCTTGTAGATCAAATGGCCAACGCTCATGTCAACATGAACTTCAACGCATTCCTAGAGAAAACCAAGCTGAAAGATGATGGCAGCAACTATCTGGATGGGTCCTAACACGAGATCATCCTCATAGCTGCCAAGAAACAATATGTCCTAGAAGCACCGTTAGGTGACCCACTGTTCTCCCAAAGACCGCAAGACGATTTGAGCGTTTGGCGGACACGTCGATGATTACTCCCTCGTTCGGTGCGGCATGCTTTACAGACTTAGAACCGGGGCTCCAAAAGCGTTTTGAGCATCACGGAGCATATGAGATGTTCAAGAGCTGAAACTAGTTTTCCAAGCTCATGCCCGGTCGAGAGATATGATGTCTCCGACAAGTTCTCTGCTTGTAAGATGGAGGAAAACAGTTACATCGGTGAGCATATCCTCAAGATGTCCAGGTTGCACAACCGTATGACCCAACTGAACATTAACCTCCCGATGAGGCGGTCATTGACAGAATCCTCCGATCGCTCCCACCAAGCTACAAGAGCTTTGTGATGAACTACAACATGCGGGGATGGTGAAGACCATTCTGAAGTGTTCTCGATCTTTGAAGTCGTGAGAGGCTGAAATCAAGAAAGAACATCAAGTGTTGATGGTCAATAAGACCACTAAGTTCAAGAAGGGCAAGGGTAAGAAGAACTTCAAGAAGGACGGCAAAGATGTTGTCGCTTTCGGTAAGCTTTCTTGCGGAAGAAGTCAAAGAATGGACCCAAGCCTCGGTCGAGTGCTTTTATTGCAAGGAAGGGTCCTTTGAAGCGGAACGCCCCAAATACTTAGCGGATAAGAAGGCCGCAACACCAAAGGTATATTTGATATACATGTAATTGATGTGTACCTTACCGATTACTCGTAGTAACTCCCGGTATTTGATACGGTGCTTTGTTGATCATATTTGTAACTCACAGCAGAGCTGCGGAATAAGCGGAGACCGGCAAAGGGCGAGGTGACGATCTTGGCGTCGGGAATGGTTCCAGAGTCGATGTGATCGCCGTCGACACGCCGCCTCTACATTTACCCACGGATTAGTTTTGAACCTTAATAATTGTTATTTAGTGCCAAGTTTGAGCATGAACATTGTATCTAGATCTCGTTTAATATGAGATGGCTACTCATTTAAGTCGAGAATAATGGTTGTTCGATTTATATGAGAGATATGTTTTATGGTCATGCTCAGATGGTCAATGGTTTATTCTTAATGAATCTCGTGCGTAATATTACACATGTTCATAGTGTGGATGCCAAAAGATGTAAAGTTGATAACGATAGTCCCACATACTGTGGCATCGCCGCCTTGGTCACATTGGTGTCAAGCGCATGAAGAAGCTCCATCTTGATGGACTTTTAGAGTCTCTTGATTATGAATCGTTTGACACATGCGAACCATGCCTCTTGGGCAAATGACCAAGACTCCGTTCTCCTAACAATGGAGCGAGCAACCAACTTGTTGGAAATCATACATACCGATGTATGCGGTCCAATGGCGTTTAGGCTCATGGAGGATATCGTTATGTTCTCACTCTCATCGATGACTTAAGTAGATATGGGTATGTCTACTTAATGAAACACAAGTCTGAGACCTTTGAAAAGTTCAAGGAATTCGGAATGAGGTGGAGAATCAACGTGACCGAAAGATAAAGTTCCTCTGATCGATCGTGGAGGAGAATACTTAAGTCATGAATTTGGTACACACTTAAGGAAATGTGGAATCGTTTCACAACTCACGCCGCTGGAACACCTCAAATAAACGGTGTGTCCGAGCGTCGTGTCGCACTCTATTGGATATGGTGCGGTCTATGATGTCTCTTACCGATTTACCGCTATCATTTTGGGGATACGCTCTAGAGACAGCTACATTCACTTTAAATAGGGCACCGTCTAAATCCGTTGAGACGACACCGTATGAATTATGGTTTGGGAAGAAACCTAAGTCGCTCGTTTCTAAAAGTTTGGGGATGCGATGCTTATGTCAAGAAACTTCAACCCAAAAGCTCGAACCCAAGTCGGAAAATGCGTATTCATAGGATACCCTAAGGAAACTGTCGGGTATACCTTCTACTTAAGATCCGAAGGCAAGATCTTTGTTGCCAAGAACGGATGCTTTACGGAAAAGAGTTTCTCTCGAAAGAAGTAAGTGGGAGGAAAGTAGAACTCGATGAAGTACTACCTCTCGAGCGGGAAAGTGGTGCAGCTCGGAAAATGTTCTGTTATGCCCACACCAACCAAGAGGAAACCAATGATGATGATCAAGGTACTTGGATCAAGTTGCTCTTGAACCCGTGGGGTCCACAAGGACACGTTCCGCACAGTGGTACGCAACCCTGTCACCGGAAATCATGTTGTTAGACAACGGTGAACCTTGAACTATGAAGAAGCGATGGCGGGCCCAGATTCCAACAAATGGCTTGAAGCCATGAAATCCTAGATAGAATCCATGTATGAAAACAAAGTATGGACTTTGATAGACTTGCCCGATGATCGGCGAGCGATAGAAAACAAATGGATTTTTAAGAAGAAGACGGACGCGGATGGTAATATTACCATTTATAAGGCTCGACTTGTCGCTAAGGGTTATCGACAAGTTCAAGGGATTGACTACTGACGAGACATTCTCTCCGTGGCGAAGTGAAGTCCGTCCGAATCATGTTAGCAATTGCCGCATACTATGACTATGAGATGTGGCGATGGACGTCAAAACGGCATTCCTTAACGGACATCTTAAGGAAGAGCAGATATGATGCAGCGGAAGGTTTTGTCGATCCTAAGAATGCTAACAAAGTATGCAAGCTCCAATGATCCATTTATGGACTGGTGCAAGCATCTCGGAGTTGGAACATTCGCTTTGATGAGATGATCAAAGCGTTTGGGTTTATCTTGAGACTTATGGAGAAGCCTGCGTTTACAAGAAAGTGAGTGGGAGCTCAGAGCATTTCTCCTATTATATGTAGATGACATACTCTTGATGGGAAATGATACAAAACTTCTGGACAGCATGAAGGCCTACTTGAATAAGTGTTTTTGAATGAAGGACCTTGGAGAAGCTGCTTATATATTAGGCATCAGGATCTATAGAGATAGATCCATACGCCTCATAGGTCTTTCACAAAGCACACACCTTGATAAGATTTTGAAGAGGTTCAAAATGGATCAGTCCAAGAAAGGGTTCTTGCCTATGTTACAAGGTGTGAGATTGAGCTCAGCTCAGTCACCGACCACGGCAAAAGATAAAGAAGAGATGAGTGTCATCCCCTATGCTTCACCATAGGATCTATTATGTATGCCATCTTGTGTACTGCACTGATGTAAACCTTGCCGTAAGTTTGGTAGCAAGATACCAAAGTAATCCCGCAAGGAACACTGACAGCGATCAAGAATATCTGAAGTACCTAAAAGGACAAAGGACATGTTTCTCATTTATGGAGGAGACGAAGAGCTCGTCGTAAGGGTTACGTCGACGCTAAGCCGACTCGAGATCTGATGACTCAAGTCTCAAACCGGATACGTGTATATGTTGAACGGTGGAGCGATGGTGGTGCGGTTTACCGCAAGCGAAGCGTCGTGGCGGGATCTACGTGTGAAGCGGAGTACATGGCAGCCTCGGAGGCAGCGCATGAAGCGATTTGGGTGAAGGAGTTCATCACCGACCTAGGAGTCATACCCAATGCGTCGGGGCCGATCAAACTCTTCTATGACAACACCGGAGCTATTGCCCTTGCCAAGGAGCCTGTGTTTCACAAGAAGACCGAGCACATCAAGCGTCGTTTCAACTCCATCCGTGAAAATGTTCAAGATGGAGACATAGAGATTTGCAAAGTGCACACGGATCTGAATGTCGCAGATCCGTTGACTAAACCTCTCTCGCGGGCAAAACATGATCAACACCAGAACTCAATGGGTGTTCGATTCATCACAATGTAACTAGATTGGTGACTCTAGTGCAAGTGGGAGACTGTTGGAAATATGCCCTAGAGGCAATAATAAAAGGATTATCATATTTCATTGTTCATGATAATTGTCTTTTGTTCATGCTATAACTGTATTATCCGGAAATCGTAATACATGTGTGAATACATAGACCACAATATGTCCCTAGTGAGCCTTTAGTTGACTAGCTCGTTGTGATCAACAGATAGTCATGGTTTCCTAACTATGGACATTGGATGTCATTGATAACGGGATCACATCATTAGGAGAATGATGTGATGGACTAGATCCAATCCTAAGCATAGCACAAAAGATCGTGTAGTTCGTTTGCTAGAGCTTTACCAATGTCAAGTATCTCTTCCTTCGACCATGAGATCGTGTAACTCCCGGATACCGTAGCAGTGCCTTGGGTGTATCAAACGTCACAACGTAACTAGGTGACTATAAAGGTGCATTACAGGTATCTCCGAAAGTATCTGTTGGGTTGACACAGATCGAGACTGGGATTTGTCACTCCGTATGACGGAGAGGCATCTCTGAGCCCACTCGGTAATGCATCATCATAATGAGCTCAAGGTGACCAAGGTGTTGGCCACGGGATCATGCATTACTGAGTGCGAGTAAAGTGACTTGCGATAACGAGACTAAACAAGGTATTGGGATACCGACGATCAAGTCTCGGGCAAGTAACGCATCGATTGACAAAGGAATTGCATACGAGGTTTGATCGAATCCTCGACATCGTGGTTCAACCGATGAAATCATCGAGGAGCATGTGGGAGCCAACATGGGTATCCAGATCCGCTATTGGTTATTGCCCGAGAGTCGTCTCGGTCATGTTCAGCATGTCTCCGAACCCGTAGGGTCTACACACTTAAGGTTCGGTGATGCTAGGGTTATTAGGAAGACTAGTATGTGACTACCGAATGTTGTTGAGTCCGGATGAGATCCCGGACGTCACGAGGAGTTCCTAATGGTCCGGAGGTGAAGTTTTATATATGGGAAGTTGTCATACGGACACCGGAAAGTTTCGGGGTCTATCGGTAATGTACCAGGACCACCGAGGGGTTCCGAGGTCCATCGGGAGGGCCACCTCCCGGAGGGCCACATGGGCATAAGGGAGGAGCCAGCCTGGAGGCTGGGATCCCCCACCTTGGACCGATCGCCTAGGGTTGGGGGAAACCACGAGGGGGGCGCCCTTGCTTGGGGGTAAGCCTTCCTGCTGCCGCCGCCTCTAGATCCCATCTAGAGGGGCCGCCCCTGCCCCTTCCCCTATAAATAGAGGGGTGGGGAGGCTGCTGCACCCATCTCCAAGGCGCAGCCCTCCCTCCCAACACCTCTCCTCCTCATAGCGCTTGGCGAAGCCACAGCCGAGATCTTCTGCACCAACACCACCACGCCGTCGTCTGCCGTTGGAGCGAGCTTCCTCAACCTCTCCTTCCCCCTTGCTGTATCAAGAAGGAGACGTCTCCCGTCCCGTACGTGTGTTGAACGCGGACGTGCTGTCCGTTCAGCACTTGGACATTGGTGATTCGAATCATGTCGAGTACGACTCCATCATCACCATCCTCTTGCAAGCTTCCGCACGCGATCTACAAGTGGTATGTAGATGCAAACTCTCTCCCATGACTCGTTACTTAGATGAACTCATAGATGGATCTTGGTGAAACCGTAGGAAAAATTTTAATTTTCTGCAACGTTCCCCAACACCTGGCCCTTGCCGGATGTGTGGGGTGGTTGCTGTTCTTCGACCAGGTCGGAGGTGTTGGTTGGGCTGCACTCCTCTCTGTCGTGTGACCTTTAGGCGGTCTTCGGCTTGGCGGCAAAGTGTTGTGGTGGCGGCGGTGCGAGGCTACTTGGGCAGTGCTGAACAATTCCCTCGAGGTGTGGTGAGGTGGCGATGATCGGATGAAAATATCCATTGCTTTTGTGTGGCCGGCAACGATGGCACCCGTGGGTGTCGTTCCCCTCCTTGGAGGCGTCATCTAGATGCACCCGCATTGTTGTCACGCCCAATATGCGACCCTATCCAAAAGGAACTCGAAGGTCCCACCAAGGATAGACCCGCATATTGGAACGCTTTTGCAAGGTGGATATCATTACATCAACATTACATAAATAGATGGGGATACATACAAGAGGCATACAATGCCACACGAATACAACAATACATCAAACAAGAACAACATCCGACTACGGATGAATCATAAACAGAAAACTCGAACAACATCCACCCTGCTAGCCCAGGCTGCCGACCTGGAACCTATCCCCTGATCGAAGAAGAAGCAAAAGAAGAACTCAACGCAAGCAAGCATCGCTCTCGCGTCATGATCATCGCATGACCTGTACCTGTTGTTGGGGAACGTAGTAATTTCAAAAAATTTCCTACGCACACGCAAGATCATGGTGATGCATAGCAACGAGAGGGGAGAGTGTTGTCTACGTACCCTCGTAGACCGAAGCGGAAGCGTTGATGCAACGTAGAGGAAGTAGTCGTACGTCCTCCCGGTCCAACCGATCCAAGCACCGTTACTCCGGAACCTCCGAGTTCTTGACACGCGTATAGCTCGATGACGCACCCTCGATCTCCAATCCAGTAGAGGCTCCGAGGGGGAGTTCCGTCAGCACGACGGCGTGGTAACGATCTTGATGTTCTCTTGTCGCAGGGCTTCGCCTAACCACCGCTACAATATGATCGAGGTGTAATATCGTGGAGGGGGGCACCGCACACGGCTAAGGAACGATCAATGATCAACTTGTGTGTGCTAGGGTGCCCCTCTACCCCCGTATATAAAGGAGGGAGGGAGGAGGTGGCCGGCCTCAAGGGGGGCGCGCCATAGGGAGGGGGAAACCTACTCCAAGTAGGTTTCCCTCTCTTTTCCTTATCTTATTTGGAGGGGGAAGGAAGGAGTACTAGTATTAGGAAGTAGTACTAGTAGTAGGAAGGAAGAGAGGGGGAAGGAGAAAGGAAGGGGGCCGCCCCCCCCAATTCGGATTGGGCTTGGGCGCGCCCCCCTCCCTTGCTCCTTCTCTCTTCCTCCTACATGGGCCCAATAAGGCCCATATACCTCCCGGGGTTCCGGTAACCTCCTCGAGCTCCAAACTTCTCCTAACCTTTCCGTGTCCAAATATATCCGTCCAATATATCAATCTTTATGTCTCGACCATTTCGAGACCCTCGTCATGTCCGTGATCATATCCGGACTCGAACAACCTTCGGTACATCAAAATACATAAACTCATAATATAACCGCTATCGAAACCTTAAGTGTGCGGACCCTACGGTTCGAGAACAATGTAGACATGACCGAGACACGTCTCCGGTCAATAACCAATAGCGGGACCTGGATGCCCATATTGGTTCCTACATATTCTACGAAGATCTTTATCGGTCAAACCGCATAACAACATACGTTGTTCCTTTGTCATCGGTATGTTACTTGCCCGAGATTCGATCGTTGGTATCCAATACCTAGTTCAATCTCGCCACCGCAAGTCTCTTTACTGCTCAGAATGCATCATCCCGTAACCAACTCATTGGTTACATTGCTTGCAAGGCTTATAATGATGTGCATTACCGAGAGGGCCCAAAGATACCTCTCCGACATTCAGTGACAAATCCTAATCTTGAAATACGCCAACCCAACAAGTACCTTTGGAGACACCTGAGAGCACCTTTATAATCACCCGATTCGTTGTGACGCTTTGGTAGCACACAAAGTGTTCCTCCGTAAACGGAGTTGCATAATCTCATAGTCATAGGAACATGTATAAGTCATGAAGAAAGCAATAGCAACATACTAAACGATCGGGTGCTAAGCTAACGGAATGGGTCATGTCAATCGAGATCATTCAACTAATGATGTGATCCCGTTAATCAAATAACAACTCTTTGTCCATGGTCGGAAACATAACCATCTTTGATTAACAAGCTAGTCAAGTAGAGGCATACTAGTGACACTCTGCTTGTCTATATATTCACACATGTATTATGTTTCCGGTTAATACAATTCTAGCATGAATAATAAACATTTATCATGATATAAGGAAATAAATAATAACTTTATTATTGCCTCTAGGGCATATTTCCTTCAGTCTCCCACTTGCACTAGAGTCAATAATCTAGATCACATCACCATGTGATTAACATCGATAGTTCACATCATCATGTGATTAACACCAATAGTTCACATCGCCATGTGACCAACATCCAAAGGGTTTACTAGATTCAGTAATCTAGTTCACATCGCTATGTGATTAACACCCAAAGAGTACTAAGGTGTGATCATGTTTTGCTTGTGAGAGAATCTTAGTCAACGGGTCTTTCACATTCAGATCCGTTATGTATTTTGCAATTTTCTATGTCTACAATGCTCTGCACAGAGCTACTTTAGCTAATTGCTCCCACTTTCAATATGTATCCAGATTGAGACTTAGAGTCATCTGGATTAGTGGCAAAACTTTCATCGACGTAATCCCTTACAATGAACATTTTGTCACTTCCATAATCGAGAAACATATCCTTATTCCACTAATTATAATTTTGACCGCTGTCCAGTGATCTACTCCTAGATCACTATTGTACTCCCTTGCCAAACTCAGTGTAGGGTATACAATAGATCTGGTACACAGATGGCATACTTTATAGAACCTATGGCCAAGGCATAGGAAATGACTTTCATTCTCTTTCTATCTTCTCGCCGTGGTCGGGTTTTGAGTCTTACTCAATTTCACACCTTGTAACACGTGCAAGAACTCTTTCTTTGATGTTCCATTTTGAACTACTTCAAAATCTTGTCAAGGTATGTACTCATTGGAAAAACTTATCAAGCATCTTGATCTATCTCTATAGATCTTGATGCTCAATATGTAAGCAGGTTCACCGAGGTCTTTCTTTGAAAAACTCCTTTCAAACACTCCTTTATGCTTTGCAGAATAATTCTACATTATTTCTGATCAACAATATGTCATTCACATATACTTATCAGAAACGCTGTAGTGCTCCCACTCACTTTATTGTAAATACAGGCTTCACCGCAAGTCTGTATAAAACTATATGCTTTGATCAACTTATCAAAGCGTATATTCCAACTCCGAGATGCTTGCACCAGTCCATAGATGGATCGCTGGAGCTTGCACATTTTGTTAACACCTTTAGGATCGACAAAAACCTTCTGGTTGCATCATATACAACTCTTCTTTAATAAATCCATTAAGGAATGCAGCTTTGTTTATCCATTTGCTAGATTTCATAAAATGCGGCAATTGCTAACATGATTCGGACAGACTTAAGCATAGATACGAGTGAGAAACTCTCATCGTAGTCAACACCTTGAACTTTGTCAAAAAACCTTTTCGACAAGTCTAGCTTTGTAGATAGTAACACTACTATCAACGTCCGTCTTCGTCTTGAAGATCCATTTATTTAACATGGCTTGCTGATCATCGAGCAAGTCAATCAAAGTCCATACTTTGTTTTCATACATGGATCATATCTCAGATTTTATGGCCTCAAGCCATTTCGCGGAATCTGGGCTCATCATCGCTTCCTCATAGTTCGTAGGTTTGTCATGGTCAAGTAGCATGACTTCCAGAATAGGATTACCGTACCACTCTGGTGTGGATCTTACTCTGGTTGACCTACGAGGTTCTGTAGCAACTTGATCTGAAGTTCTATGATCATCATCATCAACTTCTTCACTAATTGGTGTAGTAGTCACAGGAACAGATTTCTGTGATGAACTACTTTCCAATAAGGGAGAAGGTACAATTACCTTATCAAGTTCTACTTTCCTCCCACTCACTTCTTTCGAGAGAAACTCCTTCTCTAGAAAGGATCCATTTATTAGCAACGAATGTTTTGCCTTAGGATCTGTGATAGAAGGTGTACCCAACAATTTCCTTTGGGTATTCTATGAAGACGCACGTCTCCGATTTGGGTTTGAGCTTATCAGGATGAAACATTTTCACATAAGCATCGCAGCCCCAAACTTTAAGAAACGACAACTTGGGTTTCTTGCTAAACCACAGTTCATATGGTGTCGTCTCAACGGATTTAGATGGTGCCCTTTTAACGTGAATGCAGCTGTCTCTAATGCATGATCCCAAAACGATATTGGTAAATCGGTAAGAAACATCATAGATTGTACTATATCCAATAAAGTACGGTTATGACGTTCGGACACACCATTATGATGTGGTGTTCCAGGTGGCATGAATTTGTGAAACTATTCCACATTGTTTTAATCAAGACCAAACTCATAACTCAAATATTTGTCTCCGATCGGATCGTAGAAACCTTATTTTCTTGTCACGATGATTTTTCCACTTCACTCAAATTCTTTGAACCTTTCAACTATTTCAGACTTATGTTTCATCAAGTAGATATACCCATATCTGCTCAAATCATCTGTGATGGTCAGAAAATAATGATACCTGCCGCGAGCCTTAACACTCATTGGATCACATACATCAGTATGTATTATTTCCAATAAGTCAGTTGCTCGCTCCACTGTTCCGGAGAACGGAGTTTTAGTCATCTTGCCCAAAAGGCATGGTTCGCAAGCATCAAATGATTCATAACCAAGTGATTCGGAAAATCCATCTTTATGGAGTTTCTTCATGCGCTTTACACCGATATGACCCAAACGGCAGTGCCACAAATAAGTTGCACTATCATTATTAACTTTGCATCTTTTGGCATCAATATTATGAATATGTGTATCACTACGATCGAGATCCAACAAACTATTTTCATTGGGTGTATAACCATCGAAGGTCTTATTCATGTAAACAGAATAACAATTATTCTTTAACTTCAAATGAATAACCGTATCGCAATAAACATGATCAAATCATATTTATGCTCAACATAGACGCCAAATAACATTTATTTTAACACTAATCCCGAAAGTATAGGGAGTGTGCGATGATGATCATATCAATCTTGAAACTACTTTCAACACACATCGTCACTTCACCCTTAACTAGTTTCGCTTATTCGCAACTCCGTTTGAGTTACTACTCTTAGCAACCGAACCGTACCAAATACCGAGGGGTTGCTATAAACACTAGTAAAGTACACATCAATAACATGTATATCAAATATACCTTTGTTTACTTTGCCATCCTTCTTATCCGCCAAATACTTGGGGTAGTTACGCTTCGATAACCAACTCCCTTTGCGGTAGAAGCACTTAGTCTCGTGCTTAGGTCCGGACTTGGGCTTCTTCACTTGAGTAGCAACTTGCTTGCCGTTCTTCTTGAAGTTCCCTTCTATCCCTTTGCCCTTTTCTTGAAACTAGTGGTCTTGTTAACCATCAACACTTGATGTTCTTTCTTGATTTCTACCTTCATCGATTTCATCATCATGAAAAACTCGCGAATCATTTTCATCATCCCTTTCATACTATAGTTCATCACGAAGTTCTACTAACTTGGTGATGGTGACTAGAGAATTCATCAATCACTATCTTATCTCGAAGATTAACTCCCACTTGATTCAAGCGATTGTAGTACTCGTAAAATCTGAGCACATGCTCACTAGTTGAGCGATTCTCCTCCATCTTTTAGCTATAGAACTTGTTGGAGACTTCACATCTCTCAACTCGGTATTTGCTTGAAATATTAACTTCAATTCTGGAACATCTCATATGGTCCATGATGTTCAAAACATCTTTGAAGTCCCGATTCTAAGCCATAAAGCATGGTGCACAAAACTATCAAGTAGTCATCATATTGAGCTAGCCAAACATTCATAACGCCGCATACGCTCCTGCAATAGGTCATCACCTAGCGGTGCATTAAGGACATAATTCTTACAGGCAAAGAATGAGGATAAACCTCGGATCGCGGATCCAATCCGCATCATTGCTACTAACATTTTTCAACACAATTTTCTCTAGGAACATATCAAAATAAACATATGAAAGCAACAACGCGAGCTATTGCTCTACAACATATTTTGCAAAATACTACCAGGACTAAGTTCATGATAAATTTAAGTTCAGTTAATCATATTACTTAAGAACTCCCACTTAGATAGACATCTCTCTAGTCATCTAAGTGATCACGTGATCCAAATCAACTAAACCATAACCGATCATCACGTGAGATGGAGTAGTTTTCAATGGTGAACATCTTATGTTGATCATATCTACTACTCCCTCCGTCCCGAAAAACATGTCGCGAGGGCAATTTTACAAAAACACCCTTCAGTTTCTCCCGACCAAACCCGCACTCCTCGTCGTCCTCCTCCGACAGAATCCCACCAAGCGCTCTTCCCGCCGCCGTCGCTTCCCGCTCCAGCACCCTTGCTTCTGCCTCCCCCCTGGCTCTCCCTGCCTCCCCGCTCCCAAGAAGCCTCCTCTCCTCCCGGCTTGGCCTGCCGCCGCCGCCTCCCAAGCTCCCCTTCCTCATAAAAATCTTTGATTTCCCCAGCTTAAGCTCGACGACCCACGCGCCACCAGAGGAGGATGGAACCGAGGTCGGGGAAGATCTCCTCCGCCCAAGCCCCATCCGAGCGCCTTGGACCGGCCCGGCAACAAGGGAGGGGAGTAGCGGCGGCGCGGTTCGTTGGCGTGCTCGGTGAATCGGGGGTCGGGAGGAGCGAGGGGGTCGGAGGTGATTACGGCCCTACGCACGCGTGGCGACAGAGGTAGCTAGGTGAAGACGAAGGCTCTGCCACGCGAGTCGCTGCTCTATCTCGCTGCGTGTTGGTGTGCAGAAAGAGGGAGGGAGGGGCGGCTGCTGGTGGTGGTGGATGGAGCGGGCGGAGGCGCGTGAGTGATGAGCCCGACCATGAAAACAAGCTTAAGCTCGTGGATTTGCTCGTGGATTTGCGGCTTCTTCTCCTTTGTTTCTCGATGGAAGACCAAGGCTTGCGACACACGCAGCAGCGGATGCTGTCCAGAGGGTCGTGCTCTCACTTGGCAGCAGCGGCTACAAATCTTCTCCGGTATGAACCTCTCTTCTCTCTGAACCACTCTTCATCTTCATCTTTCTTGAACGCCTCTGACTGGGTCACCAATCTTCATCTTTCTTGAATTTATTGAATGTGTATACTCTCTGAACCACTTATTCTCTGCTCATGAATTTTAGTGAATGAAGTACTATAGCTATGTTACAACAACCCGACAAAAATACTCAAAGATGTTTGAGATGTTTTCCTTTTGAATTGAGATATTTGACATAAAACCTCTGTGGTCATCTCCTATCACCAGAATAGTTCTAGTCTAAATTTGGTTCGGGGAGTTGAATCCCAGTTTAAATAGAGGCTTTATTTCCTATTGGTACTAGGAAAATATCCTAGGTACTGGTTGTTGTGATGCAGCTATATCTTCCTTGTGAAGTTAAGCAAAAGCAGATCAAGTGCTCTGTTTTTTTCCTAAAGGATTTTGCAGTGTTATCATATCTGAACTAAATCAAGGAAGTGCTATATTAAATTCTTAATAATCTTGCTTTGTCAGAACTACAGAGATCAATTGTTGGTACTCCCTGATTCTCTTTGTTCTACAGAGATCAATTACACCTTTTCTGTTCCTGATTCTCTTTTTATTGCAGCCAAGCTAATGCAATTCATTTTTGCCGGGAACCTTCTTGGCTTGCCTGCCATTTCTGTTCCTGTAAGTGGTGTCACAAACTCACAACTCATGACGAGTATTAATTGTATCTTCTACTAGTTAGAAATAATTATAGGAAACATTCAGGATTTTGTTACAATATACTAGCTCAAAAACATGCAGGGAAAGTATTAATCTAATATGTGCTTGCTACTCCTGTCCTCTACAGGTTGGTCATGACAAGCAAGGCCTTCCTATCGGCTTGCAACCGATAGGTCGTCCGTGGGCGAGGCTAGCTTATTGAGGGTGGCTTCGCAAGAGAGGTACTGTTTGCATTCATCATAAAGGTTCTGATTTGTGATCGCCATCCGAGAATGTGCTCATATTTAATAGGAGTCCATGTGCTTTTTAAGGCTGCACTCTGATGAACCCGAGTGAATCTCTCTCAACATTCAGCAATTTTGATCCGTTAGCATTAGGCATCGGGAGACTTTATTTACACCATTATGTTTACGTAACTAGCTATGTTACAACAACGACAAAATGCCTTGTGCAGCTTGTTTACGAGGACAACTGCTTATTACCCGAAAGATAACACAGAACTGTTCATTTGCATATTGTCAACCTATTGTGAAATGAGTAATAGCTGCATCTTCCAGGATAGTAGTGTGGGCCTCCTAATTGGTTGTAAACCAAAGCACTAGTTGTTTAATTGTTTAATTGACAAATCATTTTAAATGGTGTGCCCAGGTTTCAGTGAACTAGTCTCAGCTTGAAATTTGGTTCAGTTAACTCCATACAAGGGTCTCTTTTTTGGTTTAGTAGTGATTACAAGATCATGTACTCATGATATGAGATTAGAAAAGGCCTTGCTTGCCAAGCATACATATTAGCAAAGGCCTTGCTTGCCACTAACCTTCAAAGTATACTGATTGTGACATTAGCATGCCTCATTGAAATAAATCCAAATATTTTAAATTAATTCAAATAACTAGAATTAATCCAAATCAATTCAAATAATTCAAATAAATCCAAATAAATCCAAATAACCCAAATTAATTCAAATAACCTAGATAATTCAATTAATCCAAATAACCCAGATAATTCTAATAAATTCCAACAAGGAGTTGATATACAAGGATTAGACAAGGCATACACAAGGGCATGACATAAGGGCATCTTTGTCCCCTCTTGACACAAGATTACACAAGACATACACAAGGAGCACCTGACTACATGACATAAGGGCCTCTTTGCCCCCTCTTGACTACATTCTTTCTCTGGCCACTTCTTCCTTTCCTTCCTTTACTTTTCTTTCTTTTCCTTCTTTAGCCAATTCTTTCCTTTCATTTTCTTTTCCTATTGCAATTTCCATTTCTTCTATAATGGCCCTAGTATCAACAACTACCCGACTGTCGCAATATACACTGATGATTTCCCTGCTAGCATTCTGAATGCGATCCTTGTGCAAGTGTGGCAACTTATATTGATTTCCTCCTTTGTCTTTCATAACTTCAAACATAACTGCTTCTAATGTGATAAAGCTTCTGTGCAACTTGTCGGGATCGTAGTTCTCGAATTCCTCTTCCACACCTGTGCATCAGTTCGGATGTTTGTGGGTGACCTGCAGTCGGTTAGAAACTGGAGAGAGGTTTGGAAGCAGAGGTCCAAACAATTTAACTCAGGGCTATTTGGGGGCTGTTGTAGCAATCGGATGTCAAGATCAGTTTGTTCCACAGCTTCTCGAAAAGCTACATCATTGGGAAGGACATGGGGCTTTGCATTATCCCGTTGGATGAATATTGTTGCTCCTCGTCATCGTCGGGCCACTTGTCCCGAATTGCCGGGATAACCTTATTGATTAGATAATCTCTCATTACAGTGTCTAGTTACTTTCACCGATGTCAACACTTTTGTTCCCTTTGTTCTGTTATGACTTGTCCGCCGCCTCGGTCTCTTCAACGAATGCCCAAATGCCAATCTTCCCGTCGAATGTTAGCTCCCCTCATTGTTATATCGAGGCTTGGCAACAACTGTTAAGAACATCACCTTCCCAATGCTGTGAGTGTTTGACACGGTGCGCTTCGCTCGAGTTCTCCCGAAGTACATAGTAACTATTCTTCACTCTCGTCATGTCAAACCACTTCTCATCGATGTGAACCATATTCGCCATTGGTTTAAACATAGCCGAGAAGTTGAGATTGAATTGTCATCGACCATGGACATACAAAATTTCAATCTCGCAAGCTTGTTCTCTAGCTTGAGGTGAGGCTTCACGGTGCTTGTGATGCGGTTGAGCTCATTCACCGGAACCTCTTATGTAGGGTCGATCGGGCCACACCTAGAGACCGTGCGTAGATCGAATTGTCCTTCTTTATTTAGTGGGATTGTTGAGGTCCTCTCTAGATCCAGCTCCTTTCTCTTCGGCCGACCTTCCGGCCTCTTGCTTGAGACATCTACTTCTTTGCCATCGGCAATTTGCTTTTTGGCTTCTTCCCATTCTTTCAACAGATCGTACACTTATGTCCAACAGTTTGAGACTAGCGACTTGTCGTCTGTTGAATGCAGACCCATCTCTCGAGCTCGATTACCAGAAGGCAAAGTAAACACCATGTCTCTCCTTATCGACAATTCTCTTCTTTTCTCTTGAAGTATCCAATTCATAACTTCATCCTCTTCCTCTTGAGCTTCATTCTCTTGAGCTTCATCTTCTTGAGGCATCCAATTCATAGCTTCATCGCCTTCCTCTTGAGGCACCAAGTTCAAATCCATATCTCCATTCTCTCGCCACTTGAGGTTCCTCCTCTCCAGGACCCAATTCAAATTAATGCCTTCATCGCCTTCCTCTTGAGGCATCAAGTTCAAATCAATAGTTTCATGTTCTTCCTTTTGAGGCATCAAGTTCAAATCCATAGTTATGTTTCCTGCCATCAATGACAAAAGATGAGTACACCATGGTACCATAACAAGAATATACACACACAAAATGAGTATGCAAGTCAAACAAGAATAGGTGCCATGGCACCATTTCTAGTTTGCTTGCCACGATAGCTAAACAAGAAATGCTGCCATGGCAGCCAAACACTTCGCTCTAACCATAACCTTAAGCCATTTTTTGTAGCCAAACACTTTGCTCTAAACACAATACAATTGGATGTAGTGTAGTGGTAATCACCAATGTTCATCCATATTTTGCATTTAAAAACCCAGATTTGAGTCTGGATCAACTCAGTTGTACTGTGTCAATATCCAACTTAGATTTTACTGTATGTATCTTAACTGAATCTTAACTGAATCTTAACTGAATTTTGACCATGTCTTGATCCTTTCTTGCTTGCTTGCTTCTTTTGGTGTGGATTTTACTCAAGGTTGGCTAGATTTTCCCACAAGGTGAGCTAGATTCCTGTGAATGTACTCCAATTTACACAGATAGGTTCATAACTGAATTTTTTGTGCAGTAGTTTAACTGAATTCTAGGGAGTATCATGTTTACTGAAACATTTGCAAACACAGGTCATGGCAGCAGAACATCCATGCTGAGTATTCTTTGGGACCTCAAATGAGAAGATCTGCCTAGTGAGTAAAACAGGCGTATGATTACTTGCTTTGCAAAGGAGTAAAATAGGGCACTTTTGACAAGGAGTAAAACAGGCACTTGCCTACACATGTCCTGCAGAGAGATTAAACAAAAGTGCAAACATGTTCCAAAGAAGACTCAATTTTGATTTCTAGAGTACTCCAAACTAGAGTAATTCCA
Source organism: Aegilops speltoides (assembly GCA_021437245.1). Lineage (NCBI taxonomy): Eukaryota > Viridiplantae > Streptophyta > Magnoliopsida > Poales > Poaceae > Aegilops > Aegilops speltoides. Next base: position 129,086,924 of record CM038143.1, on the reverse strand, counting down.
AAGAAGACTCCAAATTTGCATATGATTAGCGATCGCATATGCTCATTGACATAACAGCTTTCACCATGACTACCAGTTTCACCATGAAAATTGACAGAAATTTTATCAAACCCGACATTTAAACTGAATTTTACCTTCTTCCTTCCTTAGAACACGAGCTCTGGCGGCAACACAAGGAGCAGCCGAGGAGCAGCAGGCACTGCTACTAGAGCTCTCTGCGCTTGTCAATTTTACTCGATCAATTTTACTCAGATCACCGCAGGATCAATTTTACTCAGACGATTGCAGGATCAGAGCGGAGTAGCAGAGGTAGAGCCGAGGCCTCGGGGTCGGGGCGGGATCGGAGGGCGCCGGCGAGAGGCGTCGCCGCCACCACCACCTCAACCAGCCGGCGAGCCAAAGTGGACCAAAGACGGCGACAGTAGCGGCAAGTGAGCGGCGGAGTCGTGGCGGAGGGACCAGCGCGCGGCGGTCGGTGGTGGAGGCCGCTCGTCGGTGGGCGCCGGAGGACCCGCCTGTCGGTGGTGCCGGAGGACCCGCTCGTCGGTGGGCGCCGGAGGACCCGCTCGTCGGTGGCCGGCGGAGATCCTCCTCCTGGGCGGGCGGCGGAGATCCTCCTCCTGGGCGGGCGGCGGAGTCCTCGTGGGCGGGCGGCGGAGATCCTCCTCGTGGCAGCGGAGGTCTTGTTCGTGGGTGGGCTCGTCGGTGTCTCAGGAACTGCGGCGGCTGGCCGTGGCGATTGGAGACGGCTGGCCGTGGCGACGCGGGCGACGGGAGGAGGGAGATGGGGGCTTAATTTCTAGAGTTTTGAAAGTGGAAGGACTAAAATGCAAAAAGTCAAATGTACTAGCCCCGCGACATGTTTTTTGGGACGGAGGGAGTATATGATTCACGCTCGACCTTTCGGTCTCCGTGTTCCGAGGCCATATCTGCATATGCTAGGCTCGTCAAGTTTAACCTGAGTATTCTGCGTGTGCAAAACTGGCTTGCACCCGTTGTAGATGGACGTAGAGCTTATCACACCCGATCATCACGTGGTGTCTGGGCACGACGAACTTTGGCAATGGTGCATACTCAGGGAGAACATTTCTTGATAATTTTAGTGAGAGATCATCTTAAAATGCTACCGTCAATCAAAGCAAGAATAAGATGTATAATAGATAAACATCATATGCAATCAAAAAATGTGACATGATATGGCCATGATCATCTTACGCCTTTGATCTCCATCTCCAAAGTACTGTCATGATCTCTATCGTCACCGGCACGACACCATGATCTTCATCATCTTGATCTATATCAATGTGTCATCACATGGTTGTCTCACCAACTATTGCTCTTACAACTATTGCTATCGTATAGCGATAAAGTAAAGCAATTATTTGGCACTTGCATCTTATGCAACAAAGAGACATCCATAGGGCTTCGCCATTGCCGATAACTTCAACAAAACATGATCATCTCATACAACAACTTATATCTTATCACGCCTTGACCATATCACATCACAACATGCCCCGCAAAAACAAGTTAGACGCCCTCTACTTTGTTGTTGCAAGTTTTACGTGGCTGCTATGGGCTTAAGCAAGAACCAATCTCACCTACGCATCAAAACCACAACGATAGTTTGTCAAGTTGATGCTGTTTTAACCTTCGCAAGGACCGGCGTAGCCACACTCGGTTCAACTAAAGTTGGAGAAACCGACACCGCTAGTCACCGTGCAAAGCACGGCGGTAAAACCAGCCTCGCGTAAGCGTCTGCGTAATGTCGGTCCGGCTGCTTCATCCAACAAGACCGCCAACCAAAGTATGACATGCTGGTAAGCAGATGACTTATATCGCCCACAACTCACTTGTGTTCTACTCGTGCATATAACATCAAACCATAAAAACCTAGGCTCGGATGCCACCGCTGGGGAACGAGTAATTTCAAAAATTTCCCTCGCACACGCAAGATCATGGTGATGCATAGCAACGAGAGGGGAGTGTGTTGTCTACGCACCCTCGTGAGACCGAAGCGAAGCGCTGACACAACGAGAGGAAGTAGTCGACGTCCTCCGGTCCAACCGATCCAAGCACCGCATTCGGCACCTCCGAAGTTCTTGACACGCAGACAGCTCGATGACGCACCCTCGATCTCCAATCCAAAGAGAGGCTCCGAGGGGAGTTCCACAAGACGACGGCGTGGTAACGATCTTGATGTTCTCTTGTCGCAGGCTTCGCCTAACCACCGCTACAATATGATCGAGGTGTAATATCGTGGAGGGGGCACCGCACGGCTAAGGAACGATCAATGATCAACTTGTGTGTGCTAGGGTGCCCTCTACCCCGTATATAAAGGAGGGAGGGAGGAGGTGGCCGCCTCAAGGGGCGCGCCATAGGGGGGGAAACCTACTCCAAGTAGGTTTCCTCTCTTCCTTATCTTATTTGGAGGGGAAGGAAGGAGTACTAGTATTAGGAAGTAGTACTAGTAGTAGGAAGGAAGAGAGGGGAAGGAGAAAGGAAAGGGGGCCGCCCCTCCCAATCGGATTGGGCTTGGGGCGCGCCTCCCTTGCTCCTTCTCTCTTCCTCCTACATGGGCCCAATAAGGCCCATATACCTCCCGGGGTTCCAGAACCTCCGGAGCTCCAAACTTCTCCTAACCTTTCCTGTCCAAATATATCCGTCCAATATATCAATCTTTATGTCTCGACCATTTCGAGACCCTCGTCATGTCCGTGATCATATCCGGACTCAACAACCTTCGTACATCAAAATACATAAACTCATAATATAACCGCTATCGAAACCTTAAGTGTGGGACCCTACGGTTCGAGAACAATGTAGACATGACCGAGACACGCCTCCGGTCAATAACCAATAGCGGACCTGGATGCCCATATTGGTTCCTACATATTCTACGAAGATCTTTATCGGTCAAACCGCATAACAACATACGTTGTTCCTTTGTCATCGGTATGTTACTTGCCCGAGATTCGATCGTCGGTATCCAATACCTAGTTCAATCTCGCCACCGCAAGTCTCTTTACTCGTTCTGTAATGCATCATCCCGTAACCAACTCATTGGTTACATTGATTGCAAGGCTTATAATGATGTGCATTACCGAGAGGGCCCAGAGATACCTCTCCGACATTCGAAGTGACAAATCCTAATCTTGAAATACGCCAACCCAACAAGTACCTTTGGAGACACCAGAGAGCACCTTTATAATCACCCGCTTACGCCAGTGACGCTTGGTAGCACACAAAGTGTTCCTCCGTAAACGGAGTTGCATAATCTCATAGTCATAGGAACATGTATAAGTCATGAAGAAAGCAATAGCAACATACTAAACGATCGGGTGCTAAGCTAACGGAATGGGTCATGTCAATCGATCATTCAACTAATGATGTGATCCCGTTAATCAAATAACAACTCTTTATCCATGGTCGAAACATAACCATCTTTGATTAACAAGCTAGTCAAGTAGAGGCATACTAGTGACACTGCTTGTCTATATATTCACACATGTATTATGTTTCCGGTTAATACAATTCTATCATGAATAATAAACATTTATCATGATATAAGGAAATAAATAATAACTTTATTATTGCCTCTAGGGCATATTTCCTTCACCTGCAACTGTTGTTGTAGTAATCTGTGAGCCACAAGGACTCAGCAATCCCATTACCATGGGTATCAAGACTAGCAAAGCTTAATGGGAAAGGAAGGGGTAAAGTGGTGAGGTTGCAGCAGCGACTAAGCATGATATGGTGGCTACCATACGCAAATGAGAGCGAGAAGATAAACAAAGGAACGGTCGTGAAGCTAACAATGATCAAGAGGTGATCCTGAACACCTACTTACGTCAAACATAACACAGAAACCGTGTTCACTTCCCGGACTCCGCCGAGAAGAGACCATCACGGCTACACACGCAACCACGGGCATTAATTCGGATCTGGTGTCAAGTTATCTACAACCGGACATTAACAAATTCCCATCTGCCACATAACCACGGGCACGGCTCTCGAAAGTTTAAACCCTGCAGGGGTGTCCCAACTTAGCCCATGACAAGCTCTCGCGATCAATGAAGGAATAGACCTTCTCCCAGGAAGACCCGATCAGTCTCGAATCCCGTTTACAAGACATTTCGACAATGGTAAAACAAGACCAGCAAAGCCGCCCGATGCGCCGCAATCCCGATAGGAGCTGCACATATCTCGTTCTCGTGGCAACACCGGATAGGTCACCACGAGTAAAACCAGACTCGAGTTGCCCGAGGGGCCCCGCATCTGCCGAGCCTGCATCAAAGACTTAGACAAGCAATCGCCCGGTGGCTAAAATAAAGATGACCCTCGAGAGAGCGACTCCCAAGGAAAAGTATAGGTGGTGGTGAGGCAAATGGTAAAACCAAGGTTGGGCCTTCTGGACAAGTTTTATTCAAAGCGAACTGTCACGGGGTCCCATAAATCACCCGACCGCGTTAGGAACGCAAAATCCGGGAACATAACACCGTATGACGGAAACTAGGGCGGCAAGAGTGGAACAAAACACTGCATAAGGCCGAGCCTTCCACCCTTTACCAAATATATAGATGCATTAATAAATATAAGAGATATTGTGATATCCCAACATAAACCCTGTCCACCATGGAGAAATCTTCAACTTCACCTGCAACTAGTAACGCTATAAGAGGGGCTGAGCAAAAGCGGTAACATAGCCAAGCAACAGTTTGCTAGGAATGGTGTCAAAGGTTAGAGGTTCATGGCAATATGGGATGGCTTGATAAACAGTAATAGGTAGCGCAAAGATAGCGATAGAACGAAGCAACTAGCATAGCAATGATAGTAGTGAGATCCAGGGTAGCGGTCATCTTGCCTGAAATCCCGCAAGGAAGAAGAACGAGTCCATGAAGAAGATGAAGCCACGAAGACGAACCAAGCGCAGACGAACGCACCCTCACGATCGCAACGAAAACGGGAACTATCGAGAAGAAGCACAAAACATAGTAAACACACCACACATGAACAAGGCATGATGCACAACAAGCATGATGCATGACAAAGCTACATGAAGCTACTCATGGCAAGAGATGATGCAAACAAGAACAACACATCAAGGCAAGTTTAAACGAGGCCGGAAACAACATATAACAATTCCGGTAAGTCCTCATATGCAAATTTCGAAATTGGTCCAGAACTGAATAAACATTATGTTGAAGTTGTTAAATAGCAAGTTAAAGAGCAGCAAGAGGATCTACACGAAATTCTAGTCAAGTTACATATAAAGTTCATTAGATTTGGAGCTACGGCCTAGAAGATATGAGCAAATCAAGTTAAACATGACATTGATGCAAAATGCATACAAACATCAAGCAAACACCTCAAAACAAGGATGCAACATGATAATATGAAATTACATGCAAAATCAAGCAAGTTTCATATAGAGCACACTCAAAACGGAGCAACGGTTCAACACATACACTCTATACAAGTCATAACAACAATCTGTCCAAAACGGCAACTAGGCATATTGCAAGCATCAAAACAACATGCTACAACAACTCAGCGTAATAACAAAAGGCATGGGCATGAAGTACAGGTAAAGCATAACAAAACATGAACACTGAGCTATCTCCAGAACCAACTAGAACATGCTCAAAAGGACATGGTAAGATTGCAAATTATAATAGTTCCAGACTTTGCAGAAATAACATCAGGTTGCAATGTTTAGAGCAAGCAAACAACATGTTACGGGAACTTATCATGGCAAACAAAGGCATGGCATGAATCTACTAATTGCATAGATCAAAAGACCCTTACTGACCATGAGCCAAAAGGGCACAGAAAATATGATGGCACCCATGTAAACATGGCAAGTTATATTACAGATTCATACATGGCAGGAACAAAAATAAGTAGGCATGTTAACAATGCAACAAAATATAACAGAATCTGTCAGGAAAACAGCAACAGCAAGTACACTACTTAGCAAGCTCGATGCACTCAGCACACAACTCACAAAAATACATGGTTGGCACCACTAGAAAGATGGCATGGCATAGATCAACATTCATGTAGACATCAACCTCATAGGATGCACACATCAATCATGGCAAAAATGATAAATGAGCAAGTTATAACAGTTTCAGCAGATTAACATCAACATGCACTCTTCCAACAACATTCCGGGCATCAAGATGAGCTCAAATGAAAATGATGCAATGGAATGAAATGAAGTACTCTTCGAGACGAACAATTTGACATATTATACGCACGAAACGGAGCTACGGATGCAGAGATATGATGCGATGAACATGGCATGTTAATGCAATAATATGGGGACTTAGAGAAAAACAGAGGGGGGAAAGTCAACCTCAGATCTAGGGTTCTTCATGGGCACGCGAACCGAGGTTCGCCGGAGCTCCACCGGAGAAGAGGAGGACGAAGCCGGGGAGGCGGATCCGGGCCGGATCTCGCCGGATACGGCCGGATCCCGGCGAGGGGAGGCAGAGGAGGCGATAGGGACTTGCGGGGCGGCGGGCTGGAGCGGGCGCCGGTGGCGAGGCGAGGGCCGACGGCGGCGGCGCGGCTACACGGCGGCGAGGAGGCGGCAGGAGGCTCATGCGGCGCGGGCCGGAGGCGGGCCTCGGTGGGCAGCGGCGCGGGCGGCCGGGCGAGCCACGTGCGGCCTCCGGTTGGCTGCGGCCGGTGGCGCGGACGCGTCCGGTGGCGGCGGAGGGCGATTTTGCTAGGGTTAGGGTAGAATGACCCGAAAATTTCGGGGGAGGCCACATATTTATAGGTAGAGAGAGCTAGGAGAGTCCAAATGGGGAGCGGTTTTCGGCCACGCGATCGTGATCGAACGACCGAGAGCATGGAGGGGAGTTTGCTGGGCTTTGGGCCACTTTGGAAGGGGTGTTGGGCTGCAAACAAAAGAGGCTTTCACGGTTACCCGGTTAACCGTTGGAGTATCAAACGACCTCCAAATGGCATGAAACTTGACAGGCGGTCTACCGGTGGTATACCAAGGCCGCTTGGCAAACCTCGGGCCATTCCGAGAAAGTTTAATACCCGCACATGAGAAGAGGTAAAAGGGCAACGCTGGGGAACATAGGAATGCCGGATTGCAAAACGGACAACGGGGAAAAGGCTCGGATGCATGAGACGGACATGTATGCAAAATGGAATGCACATGATGACATGATAAAATGCAACACGCAAGCAAATGACATGGCAAAGAAGGTGAATAACTGGCGGACACCTGGCGCATGAATCCGGGGCGTTACAACACTCCTCCACTAACAAGAGATCTCGTCCCGAGATCTTAGGACCGAGACGGAAGAGAAAAGGGAAGAGGTGAAACAAGAACTCAAGAGGAGAAGCAAAGAATCGAGAGCACTCGAGAAGAAGAGAGGAACGACGAGAATGATGAGAATCGAAAGCTCACGGGATCAGATAGACTAAGAAAACACTCGTTCTAACCGGAGTGGCTAGAATGAGAAAAGCAACGAATAAGACTGAAAGAATTTAGGTAGCACTCCGGCTGAAAATGGAAGGATTAGAACAAGAACTTCACAAGATGGAATGACACTAACTCTTGACGAATGAATTAAATCATGAAGAACCACCATGAAGAACTCCGGTGACAAAAGGATGATGAGATTGAATGAAGGATGAAAGAATAAGATGAGCCTTGCGATGATTTAGATGGAGGTTCCGACGATAATGCGGAAAAACTTGGAACTCCGGAAAAGAAAAGATGAAAACACTTGGAACTAGAATTTATTCATCGAGAACAAACTTCGAAGGAAAGGGATTAATCACTTGAATGAAATAAGAATAAGATTTATTGTATGCTTACCCTTCATCAATTAAATTGATGACAAGCAATGGATTTAGCATACTACTTATTCTTCTTGAAAGAGAATTGAGAAGTGACATATCGCAAACTTGAGAAGGCCTTCATGAACCACCGGTATGATTGGAAAGAATGAATGGATTAAAAAGATAATCAAGGAAAAAGAATCTTGAACGAACCACCGTTAGAGTTCAGAAAAGACTGGTGAAAGAGAATGAATCACCGGGAAGAATTAGAAGAATCAAAAGGATACTTGAGGGAATTTAGAGACAAGATAACAAAGGGATCGCGAACTGATTGAAGAATACTTGAACGAAGCACCGGAAGAATATTGAGACGAACGAAGGGGCACGGATATAGAATAATTGGAGAACGAATCTGAAAAACTTAGAACGAAGAAATCTTCCGAAAAGATGGCCTCCGGATGATCAAGAGAGAAAGCAACTCCTGAAATGCTCCGGATGGATGAAAAGAATTTGCATGACTTGAAACAATTTGATAGGATAACATTGAGCTAGCACCGCGAATCTCCGGGAGAACGGACAAGATTTAGGGGAAATCTTCTTCTTTGGTCTTCAAAAGACGACGAGAAACAACACCAAAATTACTGAGGTACTCTGGTAGAATGAAAAGCAGAGAGGTTGATGCAACCATGAAAGAATTTGAAAGCGATCTTGGGGAAGGCCTGTGACTGATGGAATCCATTCTTACGTCACACTTGAAAAGAATTGAGAATAACTCCGGGGGAATTAGAAGAGTCAGGTAAGATCCTGGGAAAAGACCTGTGGGTTAGGGCCCACTAAAGAGAAAAATACGGTTGGAAAGGATTGTTGAACAGGAAGATGATGCACCGAAACAATTGAAATATTTGAATGAGGTAACAACCTCGAAATAATTGAAACACGGACGAATCTCCTGAGATGTCTTGAGCACTCCGGAAGGATAAACAGGCGAGAGGCGAACGAGCAGGGAAAACATTTGAGCCGAGGGAAAGAATATAATCACTACTGAAAAATTTGAATTGAATCCACCGGAAAGGAAAAGAGATGAAGAATGACGAACAAGACGAGAATTCATCGGTTGAAAATAATTGACGAAAGACTGAAGAGGCTCCGCACAAATGAAATAGATGGTCGAGAGAGAGTCAGACTCCAGGAAGAAAAAAAGGTGGGAGGGCGGGAAAACAAAGGCAACTTGGAACGAGAAATCGATGAATAACTTGAAGGGAAAAACACCGGTTGACATCATTGAAGAAAGAAAGCAAAGACTTCGCACGAGTAGGATGGATACTCGATTACGGACTCCGGTTCCGAGAAGAAAAGGGAGGGTGGGTGGGAAAAACAAGGACAACTTCGGACAGAGAAACAACATCGATCGAAAAGAGCTGAGGATTGATCTCGCGAAAGACAAAGAGGTACGAGTCAGCTTGACGAGAGATGCACCGGATGAAAAGAGATGAGAACCAACGAACGGAAAACCAACTGCGTGAACCTAAAGAAAAATTTGAAGGGGAAGAGGAGTAGTTCAAAACACCTATGTCAAGATTCCTCACCAGAGCAACGAAGGGACTGAGGAGTAAAAGAATTCCTACTCTCCGATATAACTAGACTCCGAAAACAGTTTTCTTCTAGACTCAACAACGGCCAAACTACACGATCAATCAAGGGGGGCTCCTAAGGTCGGTCGAGGCTCGATACCAACTTGAACACGCCCAATATGCGACCCTATCCAAAAGGAACTCAAGGTCCCACCAAGGATAGACCCAAGATATTGGAACGCTTTTGCAAGGTGGATATCATTACATCAACATTACATAAATAGATGGGGATACATATAAGAGGCATACAATGCCACACGAATACAACAATACATCATATAAGAACAACATCCGACCACGGATGAATCATAAACAGAAAACTCGAACAACATCCACCACTCGCTAGCCCAGTCGCCGACCGAACCTATCCCCGATCAAGAAGAAGCGTAAGAAGAACTCAACGCAAGCAAGCATCGCTCTCGCGCCATGATCATCGTGATAACCTGTACCTACAACTGTTGTTGTAGTAATCAGGAGCCACGAGGACTCAAAGAATCCCATTACCATGGGTATCAAGACTAGCAAAGCTTAATGGGAAAGGAAGGGGTAAAGTGGTGAGGTTGCAGCGGCGACTAAGCATGATATGGTGGCTACCATACGCAAATGAGAGCGAGAAGAGAAACAAAGGAACGGTCGTGAAGCTAGCAATGATCAAGAGGTGATCCTGAACACCTACTTACGCCAAACATAACACGTAAACCGTGTTCACTTCCGGATTCCGCCGAGAAGAGACCATCACGGCTACACACGCGTTGATGCGTTTTAATTCGGATCCGTGTCAAGTTATCTACAACCGGATATTAATAAATTCCCATCTGCCACATAACCGCTGCACGGCTCTCGAAAGTTTAAACCTCGCAGGGTGTCCCAACTTAGCCCATGACAAGCTCTCGCGATCAACGGCGAATAGACCTTCTCCCGTGAAGACCCGATCAGCCTCGAATCCCGGTTTACAAGACATTTCGACAATGGTAAAACAAGACCAGCAAAGCAGCCCGATGCGCAGACAATCCCGATAGGAGCTGCACATATCTCGCTCTCGGCAACACCGGATAGGTCACCCTACGAGTAAAACCAGACTCGAGTTGCCCCGAGGGGGCCCTCAGAGTCTGCCGGTTCGCACCAAAGACTTAGACAAGCAATCGCCCGGGGCTAAAATAAAGATGACCCTCGAGAGAGCGACTCCCAAGGAAAAGTATAGGTGGTGGTGAGGCAATGGTAAAACCAAGGTTGGGCCTTCTGCCGACAAGTTTTATTCAAAGCGAACTGTCGTGGGGGTCCCATAAATCACCCGACCGCGTTAGGAATGCAAAATCCGAGAACATAACACCGTATGACGGAAACTAGGGCGGCAAGAGTGGAACAAAACACCAGGCATAAGGCCGAGCCTTCCACCCTTTACCAAATATATAGATGCATTAATAAATATAAGAATATTGTGATATCCCAACATAAACCCTGTCCACCATGGGGAAATCTTCAACTTCACCTGCAACTAGCAACGCTATAAGAGGGGGTTAGCAAAAGCGGTAACATAGCCAAGCAACGGTTTGCTAGGAATGGTGTCAAAGGTTAGAGGTTCATGGCAATATGGGATGGCTTGATAAACAGGTAATAGGTAGCGCAGCATAGCGATAGAACGAAGCAACTAGCATAGCAATGATAGTAGTGAGATCCAGGGTAGCGGCCATCTTGCCTGAAATCCCGCAAGGAAGAAGAACGAGTCCATGAAGAAGATGAAACCACGAAGACGAACCAAGCATAGACGAACGCACGCTCACGATCGCAACGAAAACGGGAACTATCGAGAAGAAGCACACAACATAGTAAACACACCACACATGAACAAGGCATGATGCACAACAAGCATGATGCATGACAAAGCTACATGAAGCTACTCATGGCAAGAGATGATGCAAACAAGAACAACACATCAAGGCAAGTTTAAACGAGGCCGGAAACAACATATAACAATTCCGGTAAGTCCTCATATGCAAATTTCGAAATTGGTCCAGAACTGAATAAACATTATGTTGAAGTTGTTAAACAGCAAGTTAAAGAGCACCAAGAGGATCTACACGAAATTCTAGTCAAGTTACATATAAAGTTCATTAGATTTGGAGCTACGGCCTAGAAGATATGAGCAACTCAAGTTAAACATGGCATTGATGCAAAATGCATACAAACATCAAGCAAACACCTCAAAACAAGGATGCAACATGATAATATGAAACTACATGCAAAATCAAGCAAGTTTCATATAGAGCACACTTAAAATGGAGCAACGGTTCAACACATACACTCTATACAAGTCATAACAACAATCTGTCCAAAACAACAACTAGGCATATTGCAAGCATCAAAACAACATGCTACAGCAACTCAACGTAATAACAAAAGGCATGGGCATGAAGTACAGGTAAAGCATAACAAAACATGAACACTGAGCTATCTCCAGAACCAACTAGAACATGCTCAAAAGGACATGGTAAGATTGCAAATTATAATAGTTTCAGACTTTGCAGAAATAACATCAGGTTGCAATGTTTATAGCAAGCAAACAACATGTTACAGGAACTTATCATGGCAAACAAAGGCATGGCATGAATCTACTAATTGCATAGATCAAAAGACCTTTACTGACCATGAGCCAAAAGGGCACAGAAAATATGATGGCACCCATGTAAACATGGCAAGTTATATTACAGATTCATACATGGCAGGAACAAAAATAAGTAGGCATGTTAACATAACAACAAAATATAATAGAATCTGTCAGGAAAACAGCAACAGCAAGTACACTACTTAGCAAGCTCGATGCACTCAACACACAACTCACAAAAATACATGGTTGGCACCACTAGAAAGATGGCATGGCATAGATCAACATTCATGTAGACATCAACCTCATAGGATGCACACATCAATCATGGCAAAAATGATAAATGAGCAAGTTATAACAGCCAAAGAGATTAACATCAACATGCACTCTTCCAACAGCATTTCGGGCATCAAGATGAGCTCAAATGAAAATGATGCAATGGAATGAAATGAAGTACTCTTCGAGGCGAACAATTTGACATATTATACGCACGAAACGGAGCTACGTATGCAAAGATGTGATGCGATGAACATGGCATGTTAATGCAATAATATGGGGACTTAGAGAAAAACAGAGGGGGGAAAGTCAACCTTAGATCTAGGGTTCTTCATGGGCACGCGAACCGAGGTTCGCCGGAGCTCCACCGGAGAAGAGGAGGACGAAGCCGGGGAGGCGGATCCGGGCCGGATCTCGCCGGATCTGGCCGGATCCCGGCGAGGGGAGGCGGAGGAGGCGACGGGGACTTGCGGGCGGCGGTCGGAGCGGGCGCCGGTGGCGAGGCGAGGGCCGACGGCGGCGCGGCGTCTACCGGCGGCGGGCGAGGCGGCAGGCGGCAGGCGCGCGGGTCGGAGCGGGCCTGTGGGGCGGCGCGCGGGCGGCCGGGCTAGCCACGTGGCGGCCTCCGGTTAGGCTGCGGCCGGGCGGCGCAAGACGTGTCCGGCGCATGCGCGGACGCTGTCCGGGCGGCGAGGGCGATTTTGCTAGGGTTAGGTAGAATGACCCGAAATGTCGTGAGGCCACATATTTATAGGTAGAGGGAGCTAGGAGAGTCCAAATGGGGAGCGGTTTTCGGCCACGCGATCGTGATCGAACGGCCGAGAGCATGGAGGGGAGTTTGCTGGGCTTTGGGCCACTTTGGAAGGGGTGTTGGGCTGCAAACAAAAGAGGCTTTTACGGTTACCCGGTTAACCGTTGGAGTATCAAACGACCTCCAAATGGCACGAAACTTGACAGGCGGTCTACCGGTGGTATACCAAGGCCGCTTGGAAAACCTCGGGCCATTCCGAGAAAGTTTAATACCCGCACATGAGAAGAGGTAAAAGGGGAACGCCGGGGAACATAGGAGTGCCGGATTGCAAAACGGACAACGGGGAAAAGGCTCGGATGCAAGAGACGGACATGTATGCAAAATAAAATGCACATGATGACATGATAAAATGCAACACGCAAGCAAATTACATGCCAAAGAAGGCGAATACCTGGCGGACACCTGGCGCACGAATCTGGGGTGTTACAATTGTCCCTCGTTCCTTTGGAGTTGGAGTTGTCTCCGGGCAAAAGCCTCGATTTAGTGTTGGATCGGCACGATGGCGGCTTCCTTGATAGCGTTCCTCTGTTCATCGTGGTTGGAGATACGGCTTGGTCCCTCGTTACTCTCCTTCGGTGTTCGCCGTGGTCCTATATTGATCTCCGGTGGCGCTTGGTACGCCCATCGAAGATGGTGCCTTCCTCGGTTCCGAGCAAGTCCTGCCATCCACTTGCCACCTCCTCTAGGCATACAAGGGTGTATGGTGCGTTGACGAGCGAAGTTCAGATTAAGTTGGTGGTCTTCGGAGATGCTCGACATTGGTCGTGATGCGGTGTTGTTCTTAGTTAGGCCAGACTGTTTGCTTGTAGTTTTGTTTGGTCGTAGATGGCTGTCTGTGGACTTGCCCGGGTGTGGTGTGATGTTCTTGCTACGCTCGTTGTTCGCAGTGAATGGTAGCATTCCTGTAATTCAAATTCTACTTTTATAAAATTATAGTACTTTTTTGCGCATGTATAAAGCTATATTACACCTAGACATACTTTCGAAGAAAACATTTTACAGAAGGAGTATTTTTTAATAATACAGAGGGAGTATTTATCAGCCATTCAGCCGATCAGTCGATGTACGATGGTAGAGTCTAGTAAGAGAGAGGGATCTGTACAAAAGTGGAGGACAAAGCGCAAATCTGTACAATTCTAAATATTATGACTGAGGCACTTAATGATAAATGTTTGGGATTACCTGCCAATGTGGGCATGGACAAAAGCGATTGTTTTCAGTTCTTGATTGATCGTATTATTATGAAGATTAGTGGATGGAAAGAAAAGTTGTTTCGGTGGGTGGAAAGGAAATTTTGCTTAAGTCTGTTGTTCAAGCTATCCAACATATGCAATGTCCGTCTTTAAAATTCCTAAAAAGATTTGCAAAGGAATCATAGACGCGATGTCGCAATTTTGGTGGGGCGACGAGGACAATCAGAAAAGGATGCATTGGATGGCATGGTGGAAGATGTGTGTTCCAAAAGAACAAGGAGGAATGGGTTTCCGTGATATACACTGCTTTAACCTGGCATTATTAGCGAAGCAAGCATGGCGTCTTGTGGATAATCCTGAATCATTATGTGCAACAATCCTAAGAGCCAAGTATTTCCCCGAAGGTGATTTGATGAACGCAGTATTAAAGAAGGGCTCTTCTTTTACTTGGCAAAGCATTATGGCGGGAGTGGACTCTCTCAAGAATGGCTATATATGGAGAGTGGGAACAGGAGAAAATATTGACATATGGAGAGATGCATGGATCCCAAATTGTGCAGACAGGAAAATTATTACACCTAGAAGGGGGAATTTATTGACGAAAGGTTCTGATCTTATTAACCCAGTCACTAATGGCTGGGATGAAGATTTGGTGAGACAAACTCTATGGCCAATTGATGCCCGTAGAGTCCTAGCGATCCCGATCCCTATGCATAATATGTCGGACTTTATTGTTTGGAGCTATACAACAAACGGTTTATTCACTGTACGATCAACTTATGTGGAGGAATGAAATAAGCAACATGGGAGGAAGTTGGAATACTGGAATGGCATGGGTAGAAGCAAGGTCAATCCTATTTGGGGTAAGATCTGGAAATTAGCTTGTCCGGCAAAGGTTAAATCTTTTATTTGGCGGACGCTTCACGGAACTCTGCCATGTCGTGTTACATTGGCCAACAGACATATAAAAACTCAACCAATATGCCCGGCATGTTTGGACGAGCCAGAGGACACGAAACATATAGTATTTCTGTGTCAGAAGGCAAAAGATGTGTGGGAACATTTGGGGTTGTATGAAGTGGTAAAAAAAGCTTGCGTCATTGATCGTGCAGGAGAGGCAGTCCTTGAATTCCTACTCCTTATGCCTGATCATAAACTACCCGTCTTGGGCTCCCGGAATGCAGGGGAACTTATTGCTATAGCTGCTTGGTATTTATGGTGGAATAGACGGAAACTAGTCCATGAGGGTAAGTCTCAAGAAGCGTCCCAAACCGCGATGGGGATTCGGGCTACAACATCGAACTATGTAAATGCCCACTCTCCTAAAGCAAAGAGAATGAATGAAGGATGGTGCAGACCTCCTAGGGGTTTCGTTAACTTGAACGTGGATGCTTCTTTTGATCATGATCAGCTAAGAGGCACAACGGGTGCTGTTATCAGGGATGACAAAGAAAACTTCATAGTAGGTGGTAACTGGAGGATTCAGTACTGTGCGGATGCCCTGATAGCAGAGGCGGTAGCACTTAGATTTGGTTTACTGTTGGCACAAAAGACGGGATGCAATCGTCTAATCATCAATTCTGATAATACGGAGGTCATCGAAACAATGAAGAACGGAGGACAGTCTGCGGGAGCGGCTGCTTCAATTTTTGAGGATTGTTTTTTTATGCCCTGTGATTTTCCTCAGACCAGTTTTGAACATTGTAACAGGGAAGCGAATAAAGTAGCTCGTGAGCTTGCTAGATTAGCAAAAAGTTTCATGACTGGGGATTGGATAGAGGAGCCCATGGAAGATCTTGTAACTCTCTGGATAGACGATGTAACGATTATTTTTGATTAATAAAGTTTCAAATTGTTTTTCAAAAATAGTAAGAGAGAGGGATCTTGCCAGTTCCACCCCACGACATTGGATCCAGCGTCACGATTTTTCCTCACAGAGTTAAAAAACAGGAGGATCCGATGGTCACAGTAGATTAGGAAAACAGCACTGTTTATAACTTATACGTAATCCCATTAAAAAAAAGAGATAGTAGTACGAATGTCAAATGCCTAGACAATCGTAGGTCTCTGATATTTTGTATGCACTCGTACTACTTCAGAAAAGTGAATCGTCAAAGTGTCTCAACGGGGTGTACGGAACGTCGGGGACGGCTCTTGCGAGCAGCCGCAGGATGCATGCATATATGCGATGCTCGTGTGGCGCTGCGACGTGGCGAGCCGAACAGTGCCGGATTTTGTCGTACGCGCGCGTGCGTGCCCGTACCGTGTGAGACCTGTACTTGACAATTCATTCCCTTTCCAGAACTTTTCCGGCCAATCAGACGTTAATCGGTGTGGCCAGAAGGAGCCCTCCGTTAATCGGTGCACACCTTCCCGAATCTGCATGATTTGTGCTTACCCGATAGATGGATATTCCCTTCTTTCTCTTGCTGATAAAATAAAATCTCTGTGACAGGCACATGACGGGGAGCTGTGCTGTGCGCCAACAGTTCTTCTGTCCTCATTTATCTTCTCTTTCTTTTCTTTTTTCCAGCCATGTTCGTCTGTTTTTTGCGCTGCAGACTGCATTCAAAATGCCTGTGTAGGCCCGTGTCCATCGACCTGTGGGGGCTATAGCTAGCCTAGCGCCCTAGCTGCTGCGTGCTGCCGACCGCGTGTGGTCGCGTGGATCCCTGGAAAACGACGGGGGATTGGCAATGCCCCCGGCGGATTTCACAGTGCCGAGCGATCTTGTTTGCGTCCGATACAGATTTGCTCCCTTTCCTGGGTGGATCCGCGGGCATCTTCGGTCGCTCTCAGCGAAGGACCGACCGACGCCAACTTGCCCGCTGGGAACGCCGCAGCAAAACTCCCTCTTTCTCTCTCTCGTCTCGTCTCTGCCACGGCGGATGCAGGGGCAAGCAAACACATGGTGGACACAGAATCGCATCCCGCAGACGAGACCGGTGGAGCACCGGGGACACGCACGGACGTCGACGGCTACCCCGCGCCAATCGCCACTTACGTTACTGCGGGCGGGATAATCATTGAGGTCTCTTATAATCGTCGGCCTCTTGGCCGCCAGCGAGCGCCGTCGAGTAGAGTATAGCCGATGTGCCGTCAAGTCAAGCACTCCATGTTTGTTCGCTTCCGGCGAGAGGGACGGCAAGGTCAGTATATACAACACGAGTCGTGCTTGTGTTTGTGAAGCTCGTCCATTGGCTCCGGACGTCAAATTGCGGCTGGATCCTGGCTGGTTACAAATTTGAAGGCCGACAAGAGAACTCTCTGTGGAGTTTTTCTACAGTAATCGGCTCACAATCTTCTACAGTACTACTAATAGCTCATTTCTTTTAACATGCCAGCATTGCCATCTCAACATGTAACATGCATGGAAATAGGCCTACCTCAAAATGCATAAAAGCCCACTTGAACATGTAAACATGCATAAGCATTTTATTATTTGTCTAAAAAAGGAATTTTATTATGATATTTATATTTAATGAATATTCTATAACTATATTAAGATTTAGTTATCATAATATTACTTCTAATATTTATGTTCCATACAATCAAATTTCATTGAAGTATATTTCACGCAACAACGTGCGGGAATCATTTGGTTTTCATAACATGTTGGACCATCATCTTCGATCGAGTAGAAACCGTCATAATTTGTAAGCCGTGTAAAGATATGTTTTTTCGAGCAAACCAGCAAAAACCATCCCTTGTTATTCAATAAAAAGAATGATCAAATTTTATGGTGCAAATCACAACTATAGGACGATAGTGATTTAGTGAATTTCCGAAAGGATGGCCCGGAGCAGTGGTGACATGTATAACTCTAACAAATCGAGGTGAGGCTTAGTGCTGATTTTAGTAGCGATGATTCCTCAAATTCGACCTTCACCAATTCTACCGGTTGATGAAATCCACTAGCCATGTCATTGATAAGTCGAAAAAAATTAGCTCATGCTTTTGTCGTATTATAGCAAAACCTTAAGTGCCTCGCGTAACTCATGTTCCCCTCTTTCCCTTAAGTTCTCTTCTCGAAGACAATTGTCGCCATGGAGCCCTAACCCTAACACCACAGACCATTGTTGTTGCTTGCCTCGACGTTCTCATCACCTCTCACTTGCTCTTACCTCATATTCACACTCGGAGTGCAATCCGCCCCTGCCTGGCTCCCCGTGTTGAACCTTGCCCTCGATTCCACGTTCCCGCGTTGTTCTTATCCATTATGGGCGTCCACATGCTTGTTCTTCCCCTTCATCATCCGTCAAGCACCCGATGTCTGAGGCCTCGGGGGAGTGGAATTGGTCGCCGAACGCTTGGCTGAACTCTAAGGCATGTTCCAATGCATAGGTGCTTAGATGAGGTGCTAAGTGCATCAAAAGGGCTTAGCAACTAAACTCCCCAATGCATAGGTGCTTAGTTTCTTGTTGCTAAGCTTCTTGTATTTAATTAGTTGTAGACTGTAATTATGTTTTTGTCTAGGTACACGTGCCTACCATCGTTTCTTTCTAGGGTCACCAAACTTCTCTCTCTCTTCTCTTAATTAACTTGTCACATCAGTTTTTTTCTACTTCACAACCTTAGCACATATACAAGGTGGAGCACTGAGAAGGGTTTGCTAGAGTGTGGATCATGAAATCAAAGCATTGGTTTAAATATTTATCGTAGCCGGAGGTTTGCGAACAGGCCCTCAAATGAGGAAAAGCGATTAAAAATGACCAACTCTTTGTTCTCAAATGAAGATCCTCCATAGAAGGGGAATCCGACGTGAAGGAATACCATCTTCACATAGAGGTGCGGCGGAGCGACATAGATATTCTCATGTATCAAAGTGTTGTTCGTTGTGTTATGTATCATCTCATCTAGATGGTGAGTATTTGATCCAATGGTTGAAAATGACCAAAGTCCTAATACATTTCCTTTTTATCCCAAAAAGGAATGTCAAAAGCCATAGCGGAGTCCGTCGCGCCATGATGAAGTTTCCGAAATTCGCAGGGGCAAGCACTTGCTCGACCTTTGATCTACTCCATGATTTGCAAATTTGTTTGGAGAGGAAAAGGCCTCAAATTGATGTTGAAATTCGGTATACTATGAATACGTGACCATATACACACCCATCTTTGTACAGATATCTCCATCTGTCTCACAAGTTTCACTAAATTGAGTAAAATTTGAGAATTTCCGCTAAATTGGATAAAAGCTGTCACAAACTTGAAACCAGGGGCTAAAAATTGAACTTCACTCAAATAATAAGCTGTCACAAACTTGAAACTAGGGGCTAAAAATTAAACTTAACTATAATAATAATAATAATAATAATAATAATAATAATAATAATAATAATAATAATAATAATAATAATATTGTTTTCATAAAGTAAAGAACAAGAAACAGGCTCACCCCTTGTATACTTTGGCTACTTCAGCACAAATGATCGTTCTCAACCAGAGTTAAACTTGATAGCACAGAAGTCAATGGTTTCTTTTACCTCTCTACCATTATACTATGCAGATGTGCCGTGTGGGAACATAGGAATGCATAAATATATAACCTTGAATAGTCCTATGAACATGACGTGAATTTCATTGATTTTGTTACTTGGTTATATTTAACTAGTTGTACTTTGGCCAGGTTGTCTCCCCCTGATCTTTTTGGTTTTCAGATGCTGAGGGAGTCAAGTATGAATTATAAAAATGGATGAATATGACAGAATGCATATTTATCTTAAGATTTTTGTTGTCACACTACTTAATTGATAACCGGATGATTCTAAAAGATATGTATAAATCCAAAAGATACTGGTCAATCCATATGCTCCACAAATATTAGGAAGAAAGAAACCGAGGGAAGCAGCCGATGATTGGCCTCAACCACTAATTTTGCCAAGAAAAAACATTGGTTTTTTGTTTAGGAGAAAGAAAAGTATTGATGTTGCTTTCTGTGGTTGTCTTAATAGGTCGATAGTTCTCCTTCAGAAGTTTCAGCGTAGTTTATACGTTCATATCGATGCGGTCTATTCCGTACTCAGGATCGTGCATGATAATATCGCTTCAGTGGACTGGATACAGGTATCTAGCGGTGTTTGTCTAGTCTATTTGTTTGCAATCAAGCTGCAAATGAAAACAGGCTGTTACTTTGCAGGCGCGGGAGATGAAATTGCGTGACTGTTCGAGGTGTGAGTTCGTTTTGTTACGTACTCCCTCCGTTCCTAAATATTTTTCTTTTTAGGTATTTCAAGACTATCACATACGGATATATATAGACATATTTTAGAGTGTAGATTCACTCATTTGTTTCTGTATGTAGTCACTTGTTGAAATTTTTAGAAAGACAAATATTTAGGAACGGAGGGAGTAATATGGTCTGTGTGCGTGATAGATTGATACTGTACTACACATGTGTGGATGTTAACAAAAAAAATATTATATTTTTGAGAATATGGTAACAAGAAGTTAATATACTGCCCCACTGTTCTTTCCCTATAGCGGTTCAGAAAGATGACACCACATAGAAGGTTTTTTTCTTCAGATAAAGAATATGCTAACAAGAGTTCCTTTTTTGTGCAGAAACTGCAGCACTGCGAACTTGTGATAGACTAGCATTGCATAGGCTAGGCCCAACATAAAGAGGTGCAGACACCAGCATGCGTGATGGGCTCAGTAAGGCCTGTGGACCCGGTTGTAGTAGTAAACGAGGGAGAGAGTGGTCACTGTGGAACACATGGCCCAAGTGAGTACCACCTTTTTGCTAACAGGAGCCCACAGTTGTGGCTCAATGTCTTCAATTTACAGAACACAAGGCTTGCATCTGGAAATGGAAGATGATCAAAGCAATCTCGCCCCATCTTGGAAAGTAGATCCGGATTAAATATCTACTAAGCATTCCAGGTTTTGATTCAATGAATTTTCTTAAGATTTTTGGAGGGTTATAATCCTTAGAAAAAAATTCTACGTTGGTTATTTGCTTCATAGGATTGAATCATATAGGAATTTTTTCATACATTTCATAGGAAATCTAGCATCAACTACAATTTTTTTTACCATCCCTTTGTTTTCCTTGTAGTATCAAACACTCTCTGAAAATCCTATAGGATTTCTCTTTTTTTTTACGAGAAATCCTATAGAATTCAAGTGGGTATGCCACTCCAATCCTGTATTTTTCCTGCTCCTATGTTTTGAGAATCCTGCAAATCAAAGTGGGCCTACTCAAGATGAAAATGGAAGGTGAAATGTACAGGGTAAAATGCCCTGGAAAGGAGAATGGGCAATGAGCAAAGGTTGGCTAGACATGATTAATGGAAAGTTGGCTGACACGCAAACCAACATGGTTCCCTAAAACCAGACATCGCATCGTGTGGAACCTAATGATATGATCGCACGGAAGGGAAAGAAGAAGAAAAAGAAGCGGCTAGTGGACTCGGAGAAGTGTTCACTACTCTGTCGGAGCTGGGCACCGGGTCACTGGGATCCGCAGAGCGACCTAGCAAGTGTCCATGTTGGATTACTGTATGGATACAACTTCAGTTCTCTTAGTATTTTACAAACAGATTGCAGTGGATCTATATTAGTTTAGGGACCCCGCCGTTTGTCATCATCCAGGCCCACTGACAGAGGCCACAAAACCAGCCCAAACAGCTCTGCTCGACAAGATCGCCAACGGTGCAAACAGAGGAACATGACACTGGAAGGACCACCATGCATTTGGTATCAAGATCTAGGCCAGAGAAACGGGAAATGGATGTAGGTGATGGCATGGTATTGAGATTGCTCATCTGAGCATTGTATTTAGTCGCTCATGTATCCTGTGCTTGCGCAACTGATGGTGTTTCTGTCTACGTTGTATCTACAAACACATGGAAATGACACACAGGCAAGCAAAAGGCAGTTGAGCTGAGAGCTCCAACATCACATGTATGAAGGAATGAGATTCGGTGAACATGGAGCTTGATTTTCAACACATTGCAGCGATCAGTACTCGTCCAAGTAATTGTACAGCGACTCGTCGTTCCTCCACCGGCGTCTTGTGAGCAACGACTTGAGGAAGCCCCGGCCTTTGTTCGATTTTTTCTCCCTCTCTTTCTGGTTTTCATAGTCAGACTGCACCTGCATCGAGGTTTGTCTCTGCAAGGGATTATCACATCAGAAACTAGAGGGGGAAAAAACTGGCTTCAGGAAAACACACTATTAAACAGAAAGACGCTGGGTTCTGGTTAACATACAAAATGCTTTGGATCCAGAGGTGGTCTTCTTGCGACTGTGGCAGATCGCGCGAGGGGATTGGGAGGAGTTGGTATCGGCGAACCTGCTCTTGTTTCTGTGAAGCAATGTCCGGTTAAGTTCTCTTCAGCAGAAGCTGCGCATTCAAAGAAAGCAGCACTTGCTCGTTCAAATGTGAGGTCAGAAAGCTATTATACCTTTCGGGTTTGAGTTCATGACTTGGGGTGATGGTGATTTAGCTCGTGCTTTTCGAGAAGGCGACATGGATCGTGATCGATGATGTGTTTCACGAACTGCTGGAGACTGTGAACGGACACTCCTGCAATAGAACATGTTTTAATAAGCCTGTATTATGTCTATTTTGACAAAGAACAGTCACAAGGGTTCTTATGAACACTTTGATCCACAATAACACGCAAACCACGGTCCTGAGAGTTGTCTGCCTACCTCATCGTTGTCTGCCTACTAACGGGAGTGGACATTGCTGGAAGATGAAACCATTAAGAAAAATCAATGACACAGCAATCACTCGAAAACTCAGAAATCAGAAATGTAGTGGACTTACCAGACTGAGACTTGCGCATTTTGCGACCCGTATGTTGCCTGCTGTACCGTGTGGGCTCTGAAACCGGATGGATAGCGGATTCCACTATATCTGCGCCTACACAACGGAACAACAATTATCCATACAGCACAAGAAGGTTATTATGTAAAGCACTAGAAACAAAATAGGTCGTGAATTTACCTGGTAATATGTAACGCCTGTGGTACTGTGGCGCCCTGATAAGAAGAGACTGTTGAGATCTTCCCTCCTGGTCAATTGCCTGCTGGCAAATCTTTACCCTCTACAACCATGTGAAATAATGTTGCCACAGTTAGGACTTGTGCGACATATTAACCAAGTTATCTGTGCAGAATGCCATAGGCTCAAATGGGGGCATAGATGACAGCATTTACATTTGTTCAATTATATGAAGTTAGAGAACATAGATAGAAAGACGATTTACAAAAAGAGTTTTCCCTTCATTCAGCATTCAATAACAATACCTGTTCAACCGACGATACTCGAAATTCTGTTTCATTAACCTCGTCAGCCTTTTCATTGACGAGATTATCCACCTTGTACGACACAAAACCCAGATGGTCAACAGTGCTAACGAGTGCCTCAACTGCGTAGTCTTTTAAACTCGTTACCACCCTACAGACGACAAGTTTAACTGAGATGCAAGATACGAGATAGCCTTGTGTTTAACCAGCAAAGTAAACAAGGCTCCGAAGAATTAAACAAAATAAAAGACCTTACGTAGATCTGTGCGAGTTGTTTGTGTAGAATACTTCAAAATATTCTGCGGCTGAGTATAGCTGCGACCGCAGATTCCTCAAGTCCTGCAAACAAACATAATTTAAGCTCAGCATAGAGGATACTATAAGATATGCCATATGGGAGGAACATCAATGATTAACTAAGGTGCAGGCATGTGGGGTTTCGTCGCTAACAAGGATCCTAATTTCATTACCTCGAATAGCGACAAATTTGACAAGAGATGACAACAGCACGCTAACGGTTGACATAAACAGACCAATAAGCATGCCGGCATGCAACTAAGCTACAGTTCAAACTTCAAATGAGCAAAAGGCCACCGTATACGTGAGGCCTTACTACAAACTACGCATGAAAACCTCTTTGGGTGCTGCTTATTTGCTAACAGCCTCAGTACCCATGGCCATTCCACTGCAACAAACCGCGCATTTTAAAATCATAATGCGGTAGCGCTTTTGCTCAATTGGGGGAAAGCAAGAGAAAGGTTGGGCCATTACAGAGTAGCGCACCCAATTATGTGAGCAATAGAAGATTAGACATACAGCTACATGGTACGTAAAAAGAAGGACTTATAGTAACATAATGGTACTAGCAGAAATTATGAGCACACTAAGTTTGGAAAGGTCACTGCAGTGCCTACCCTGTTCGCTTCTCTATCTCTACCAAAATGGGAACAAAATCTTGAGATTGACAGGGACATAGGGGGGCCACAATCAATCGCCGCCCCAAAAATGGACCCACCACCAGATTTTCCGGTAACTCAGCCGCACAATCGAGAAATGAAGCCTGATTTCCGCAAGAACATCCCCTAGATCCATGGGAGGGGAGGCATAAGATTGCGCCTCGGAGCACTGTGTGTGTGTGTGTGGGGGGGGTGAGGCGCAGAGAAACGTAGTACCTTGAGGCTGTCCGAGAAGAGGAGGCCCTCTTGCGAGGACGGCATGTCGTCGCTGGTGGAGGCGGCGTCGAGGTTGTGGGACGAGACGGAGGACGGTGACATTGCGACTGCCTCCATGGCTGAAGCCGCGGCACCAGGCACCCGCCCCCCACCAACCAGCCTAGCGGAAACTAGGCACTTCTAGCCAAGATTCTCCGGTGCCGGGCGCACCAAACCCCTCCTCGGCGGACCAAAACCCCCCAGGGAGCGCCGAGAAAAGCAAAGGGAGGGCTTTTGAAGAAGAGGCGCCGTGTACTCCCTGGTGGTGGGGGTGGGAGGGGAGTAGCCGGCTCACCTACACGGGAGTTGAGCTGCCAACGGCAAGATCTGGGTCGGGTCCTGGTGGGCTCGGGAGACGCTAGTGATTGGTAGCGACATGAGAGAGGGGAGGGGCCAGGGTAGGGGGGATAGATAGGGGCGAGGGGAAGAAGATGAGTGGGAAAAGAGGCGCTTTGGCTGCTAACTTTTGTGGGGGAGCGGAGCAATGAGGGCAAACTGCGGAGGTTGTTGAGCGACACAGACGGACCATGGTTTTATCCTGGCCGTGTCACTGCGGTGTGGGCCATGGATTTATCTTGTAGAGTTTTTTTTATCTTGTAGAGTTTTTTTTTTGAGGCAATAGCACCGCATGTCCTACAACTTGTCATCCATGTGATGGTTTGGTCCTAAAACTTGCAAAGGTAGATTATTTGGTCCTAGAACTTGTGATGAAGGTTGCAATTTTGGTCCTCGGCCAATTAGCAGTTGCCAAGTGGAGCCAGCTTGGCTGCGCTGGTCAGCGCCTCACATTTTGGTTTAACCCCCTGCCTTTACTCGATTTCAACCCATAGCACACCTCGTTGCCGTCGAAGGAAATATCACCTGAATTGATTTTGTCCCCCTCCCTCGCCCAATCATTCGTTCCACTTGTCCTCTGTTCGGGTCTCGCCGACCGCTCGCGCTGGGTGCTGGCTTACGTCGGTGATCTGCAGCCTCCTCCTACCGCGCACCAAGTTCGCCCGCACGACGTCTTCCGTCCAGATTATGGTGTGTCATCCCCT
Organism: Aegilops speltoides; assembly: GCA_021437245.1. Lineage (NCBI taxonomy): Eukaryota > Viridiplantae > Streptophyta > Magnoliopsida > Poales > Poaceae > Aegilops > Aegilops speltoides. The sequence continues at coordinate 129,061,091 of CM038143.1, read as the reverse complement.
CTCTGCTCTGTTCCTCCTCCTCTGGTTTCCTCCTCCTCCGGTGTCGCCCGCAGCACTGGCGGATCACTCTGTTTGGAGAGCGTTAATGGTCCGTACGGTGGATGGGTGTGGCTATAGTGTAGTGGTTCCTGCGTCCTGGAGCTGCTTATTTGGTCCGCGATTTCAGTCTAGGGTTTAGGGTTGTGAAATTTGCGATTTTGGCAAAGAAGCTAGGGTTTTGTTTCATGTTCTTTCGGCCACAATGTACTGTTTTGGGCAGTATGTGCATATTATTTTGCAATGCGTGCGCAATTTGGCCTAGGGTTTTGTTGTATTGTTCAGATTGTCTAGTAGGGCACAAGTATGTAGTTCTAAAAATGTGAATTTTGTAGTTGTAGCAGGCAATGTAGGGCACAGCTTCACATCCGTGTTGCAATACTCACCCGTTTTGTAATGCCAGTACATTAGTAGTACTGAATTTGTTCATTTAAGTTGCTAGATGCAGTTAACTAAATTTATTCAGTTAACTGAATTCAGTTTGCAAGATGCAGTTTATTTTATTTTATTCAGATAACTCTGTTTGTGCACTTCATCAGTAGTTACAGTTGTTGTTTGAGTTGTGTTGAAGATTGTGCTTATTGTAGGAAAGCAACAATACCATGTTCTGCAAAATAGTATTACATCACTGACTTTCAGTTAACTTGCAACATCCATTTTTAACTGAATTTATTCAGTTAACCTGCAACATGCAGTTAACCGATTTTATTCAGTTAACTTGCAACATGCAGTTAACTGAATTTATTCACTCTACATCAATTGAATTTATTAACATCAATTTATTAACTGGATTTATTCATTAATTGAATTCAGATTCTAAGATGTAGTTTATTGTACCGTTTAGTTACCTACAGAGAGGTTGTTTGAGTTGTGTTGATGCTTGTGCTTACATTCTGCACTTTGTGGCTGTAGTTTGTGATTCAGCAATGGGACAAGGTGTGGACACCCCTTTCTTCGCACTGGAACTGGAGCATGGTGGACTTTTCTGTGGAGCAAGAAATAACATGGAGTACTTTAATCCTTCTGTGGAGGTGCTTGACTATGTTGATGCTAGCACATTCTCATATGCAGCCATTGAAGAGCACCTACTATGGTTGGGATATCCTGTCAATAAGCATATAATTTATTGGTGCAGACCTGACAAAAGAATTTTAGATGGCATGGTGATAATTAGAGGCGATGAGGATGTGGAGCACATGATCAGAGCTAGTGGTCAAAATAAGGTGCTTGCAATAATGGTTGACCATACAGATTTCATTAGTAATTTTAGGGAAGATTTGGTATGCACAGTGCAAACAGTTCAGAGTTCTGTCAGAATGACCAACTCAAATGTTGTTGCAGCCAGTGCAGCATCTTCCCACAACCTCATTTCAGTCAATGTTGAAGATCCAATTTCAGAGGTGGTAGCAAATGACACAGAAGTAGACAATTTGCTTGCTAATGGGTTAGAAGCAGAGAACCTGCGGACTGATGGTGCAGAAGAAGAGAACTTGCTGACTGATGGTGCAGAAGCAGAGAACTTGCTGATTGATGGTGCAGAGGATGTAGTGCTCTCAGATTCAGATTTCAATGACAGTGATTATGACATAGATGATGGAGATGATGATCTATATGAAGATAACATTGATTTTGATGTTGATGAACAAGCTGTGCAAGAGGAGGAAGAGGTGGAGCCTGACTATGTACTTGAAGATAAAGATCTGGACCTCTCCATTGAAAAACAAGAGCAACGTAAGTACAAGTTCAAAGCTTTCAATTCCAAGGCGGACATGAAATCCCCTGTATTTAAAGTAGGGATGTTATTTGCTGATGTGGTTGAGCTGAGGAAATCTCTTACTGCATATTCAATAAGGAACATAGTGCAACTCAAGAAGTTGAAGAATGATAAGATCGTATTAGAGGTTGTTTGTAGAGAGGGTGCCCATGGCTTCTTAAGGCTAGCAATGACAACATGACTGGAGGATTTGTCATCAAGGCCTACTATGGAGAGCATGTGTGCCAGAAAAAGTAGAAGTTGAAGAATTTGACAGCCAAGTTTTTGTGCAGATTTTTCTTGGATGAGTTCAGAGATAACCAGAAGATGTCACTTAGAACATTTTCAAGGAAAATCACTAAGGAAGTAAATGTTACTCCTAACAGATGGAAGCTAGCTAGGGATAGAAAGCGAGCACTTAATGAGATCTATGGTGATGAGGAAGAGCAATTCAGCAGGCTTTGTGATTATGGACATTAATTCAGGAGCAAAAATCCCAGGTCTATATTTCTGTCGACAACTGCATTGGTCAAGGATACAAAATTTCCATTGGGTAGGAAATGTTTGAAAATATTGTATTGGTCATATGATGCATGTAAGAGAGGGTGGCTAAAGGGTTGCAGGCCAATTATCTTCATTGATGGTTGTCACATGAAAACAAGGTTCAAAGGATTGCTGCTTAGTGCTATTGGTATTGATCCCAATGACTGCATTTTCCCAATTGCAACGGGCTGGGTGGAAGTAGAATGCACAAGTTCCTAGGAGTGGTTTCTGACCACTCTTAGAGATGATCAAAACATCACTAACACTGCTCCTTTCACAATTATGAGTGACAACAGAAAGGATTAATAAATGCAGTGCACAAAGTTTGGCCAGATTCAGCACACAAGTTTTGTGTGAGGCATATTTACCAAAATTTTAATGAGAAGCATAAAGGAGAGGTACTGAAGCAAGACCTATGGGCCATTGCAAGATCACCAAACATGGTGAAGTGGAGAGAAAACTGTTAGAAAATGGATGATCACTGCTCAGTTGCTTTCCACTGGACTGAAAGACTAGAGGCAAAGACTTGGTGCAAAGCATTTTCAGTGAATTTCCCAAATGTGACATCCTGCTTAACAATAACTCTGAAGTTTTTAACATGTAATTTGGTTGTCACTTTCCTAAGTCGATCTGATTTAAAAAATAACATATTTGTACTGCTGATTATCATTTCATACTAACCTGATTTGTTCCAATCTTTTCGTAGCTACATCCTTGAGGGCAGAGAGATGGTAGTGTTGAGCATGCTTGAACACATTTTATAAGATGATGCACAAGATTGTTAGTAAACAAAGAGAAGCTACAAAAAAGTGGACATGCCAGAGAATATGTCCAAAGATTAGGAAGAAGTTAGATAAGAACACAAAGTTTGCTGCAAATTACCATGTAACAAAAGTTGGCCAACAAATCAGAGTTCAGTCTGGTAACAATAGCTACACAGTGGACCTTTGTTTGCACACTTGTGATTGCAGGAGATGACAGTTATCTGGAGTACCATGTGGTCATTGCATAACATGTTGTAGGAGGAGAGAATTGACCCATAGATAATGGTTCATGACTGCTATACTTTTTCAAACATACCTCAAAGTATATGGATACACTCTTGTCCCTCTTGCAGACCCAACGGAGTGGGAGAAACATAATGGGTATAAGGTGCATCCACTAGTGTTCACCAAACAGTTGGGAAGGCGCAAGAAAAACAGGAAAAGACCCCAGAGGGGAAGATCAAGAATGGTGTTAGGGTTTTGAAGAAAAAAGGTGTTACAATGCACCGCTTAGTTTATGGGAGAGCTTATCACAACAGAAAGGGGAACTACAGATGGCAGGAGGCTCTCATTGAAAAAGGGGTAGAGGTGGTTAATGAGAACTATGATGACCTAACATTTCTTCAAGTACATGCATTTTACTTCATTTAACTGAATTTACCTGAAGTTAACTGCATTTACTTGACTTTTACTGCATTTGTCTGAATTTTACTACATTTACCTGAATTTTACTGTACTTAAATTAATTTTACTGCATTCTGACATTTATCAGAGTTTTTCTACATTTAACTTAATTTTACTGTACTAATGAATTTTACTGCATTTACCTAAATTTTACTTATTTGACTGAGCATGTTTTCGTGCAAAACATCTTCCCTAATCAGGAAGATCCTTTGTTGGATCCAATTGAGTCACCATTCAGCTGTTGGGGAACGTAGTAATTTCAAAAAAATTCCTACGCACACGCAAGATCATGGTGATGCATAGCAACGAGAGGGGAGAGTGTGTCCACGCACTCGTGAGACCGAAAGCGGAAGCGTTAGAACAACGCGGTTGATGTAGTCGTACGTCTTCACGGCCTGACCGATCAAGCACCGAAACTATGACACCTCCGAGTTCTGGCACACGTTCAGCTCGATGACATCCCTCGAACTTCGATCTAGCCGAGTGTCGAGGGAGTGTTCCGTCAGCACGACGGCGTGGTGATGATCTTGATGTTCTACCGTCGCAGGGCTTCGCCTAAGCACCGCTACGATATTATCGAGGTGGACTATGATGGAGGGGGGCACCGCACACGGCTAAGAGATCCAAGGAATCAATTGTTGTTGTGCCTAGAGGTGCCCCCTGCCCCTGTATATAAAGGAGCAAGGGTGGAGGGGGCGGCCGGCCTAGGACGGGGCGCGCCAAGGGGAGTCCTACTCCCACCGGGAGTAGGACTCCCTCCTTCCTTGTTGGAGTAGGAGAAGGGAAGAGGGGAGAGGAAGAAGGAAAGGGGCTGCGCCTTGTCCAGTCGGACGGAGAGGGGGCGCAGCCTCCTTCGCTTTAGCCTCTCTCCTCTATTCCCGTATGGCCCAATAAGGCCCATATACTCCCCGACAATTCCGTAACTCTCCCAGACTAAAAATACGAATCACTCGGAACCTTTCCAAGTCCGAATATAGTCGTCCAATATATCGATCATTACGTCTCGACCATTTCGAGACTCCTCGTCATGTCCCCGATCTCTTCCAGGACTCCGAACTCCTTCGGTACATCAAAACTCATAAACTCATAATATAACTGTCATCGAAACCTTAAGCGTGCGGACCCTACGGGTTCGAGAACAATGTAGACATGACCGAGACACGTTTCCGGTCAATAACCAATAGCGAAACCTGGATGGTCATATTGGCTCCCACATATTCTACGAAGATCTTTATCGGTCAAATCGCATAACAACATACGTTGTTCCCTTTGTCATCGGTATGTTACTTGCCCGAGATTCGATCGTCGGTATCCAATACCTAGTTCAATCTCGTTACCGGCAAGTCTCTTTACTCATTACGTAATGCATCATTCCGTAACTAACTCATTAGCTACATTGCTTGCAAGGCTTATAGTGATGTGCATTACCGAGAGGGCCCAGATACCTCCCCGACAATCGGAGTGACAAAACCTAATCTCGAATACGCCAACCCAACATGTACCTTCGGAGACACCAGAGATCCTTTATAATCACCCGATTCGCTTGTGACGTTTGGTAGCACACAAAGTGTTCCTCCGATAAATGGGAGTTGCATAATCTCATAGTTACAGGAACATGTATAAGTCATGAAGAAAGCAATAACAACATACTAAACGATCAAGTGCTAAGCTAACGGAATGGGTCAAGTCAATCACATCATTCTCCTAATGATGTGATCTCGTTAATCAAATGCCAACACATGTCTATGGCTAGGAAACATAACCATCTTTGATTAATGAGCTAGTCAAGTAGAGGCATACTAGTGACACTATGTTTGTCTATGTATTCACACATGTATTATGTTTCCGTTAATACAATTCTAGCATGATTAATAAACATTTATCATGAAATAAGGAAATAAATAATAACTTTATTATTGCCTCTAGGGCATATTTCCTTCAGTCTCCCACTTGCACTAGAGTCAATAATTTAGTTCACATCGCCATGTGATTTAATACCAATATTCATATCTGTATATGATTAACACCTATAGTTCACATCTTCATGTGACCAACACCCAAAGGGTTTACTAGAGTCAATAATCTAGTTCACATCGCTATGTGATTAACACCCAGAGAGTACTAAGGTATGATCATGTTTTGCTCATGAGAGAAGTTTAGTCAACGGGTCTGTCACATTCGGAGCCGTATATATTTTGCAAATATTCTATGTCTACAATGCTCTGCACGGAGCTACTCTAGCTAATTGCTCTCACTTTCAATATGTATCCAGATTGAGACTTAGAGTCATCTGGATTGGTGTAAAAGCTTGCACCGATGTAACTCTTTACGATGGGCTCTTTTATCACCTCCATAATCGAGAATATTTCCTTAGTCCTTACTAAGGATATTCTTGACCAATGTCCAGTGATCTACTCCTAGATCACTATTGTATTCCCTTACCAAATACAGAACAAAGTATAGCATAGCATACTTTATAGAACCTATGACTGAGGCATAGAGAATGACTTTCATTCTCTTTTCTATTTTCTGCTGTGGTCGGGATTTGAGTCTTACTCAATTTCATACATTTGCAACACAGGCAAGAACTCTTTCTTTGACTGTTCCATTTTGAACTACTTCAAAATCTTGTCAAGGTATGTACTCATTGAAAATCTTATCAAGTGTCTTGATCTATCTCAATAAATCTTGATGCTCAATATGTAAGTAGCTTTGTCGAGATATTTCTTTGAAAAAACTCCTTTCAAACACTCCTTTATGCTTTGCAGAATAATTCTACATTATTTCTGATCAACAATATGTCATTCACATATACTTATCAGAAATGTTGTAGTGCTCCCACTCACTTTCCTGTAAATACAGGCTTCACCGCAAGTCTGTATAAAACTATATGCTTTGATCAACTTATCAAAGCGTATATTCCAACTCTGAGATGCTTGCACCAGTCCATAGATGGATCACTAGAGCTTGCACATTTTGTTAGCACCTTTAGGATTGACAAAACCTTCTGGTTGTATCATATACAACTCTTTTTTAATAAATCCATTAAGGAATGTAGTTTTGATATCCATTTGCCAAATTTCATAAAATGTGGCAATTGCTAACATGATTCGGACATACTTTTAAGCATCGATACGAGTGAGAAAATCTCATTGTATTCAACACCTTGAACTTTGTCAAAAACCTTTTTCGACAAGTCTAGCTTTGTAGATAGTAACACTACTATCAGTGTCCGTCTTCCTCTTGAAGATCCATTTATTTTCTATGGCTTGCCGATCATCGGGCAAGTCAATCAAAGTCCACACCTTGTTCTCATACATGGATCCCATCTCAGATTTCATGGCCTCAAACCATTTTGCGGAATCTAGGCTCATCATTGCTTCCTCATAGTTCGTAGGTTCATCATGGTCTAGTAACATGATTTCCAGAATAGGATTACCATACCACTCTGGTGCGGACCGTACTCTGGAAGACCTACGAGGTTATGTAGTAACTTGATCAGAAGTTTCATGATCATCATCATTAGCTTCCTCACTAATTGGTGTAGGAATCACTGGAACTGATTTCAGTGATGAACTATTTTCCAATTCAGGATAAGGTACAGTTACCTCATCAAGTTATACTTTCCTCCCATTCACTTCTTTCGAGAGAAACTCCTTCTCTAGAAAGGATCCATTCTTAGCGACGAATTTGCCTTCGGATCTGTGATAGAAGGTGTACCCAACAGTCTCCTTTGGGTATCATATGAAGACGCATTTCTCCGATTTGGGTTCGAGCTTATCAGGATGAAACTTTTTCACACAAGCATCGCAGCCCCAAACTTTAAGAAACGACAACTTTGGTTTCTTGCCAAACCACAGTTCATATGCTGTCGTCTCAATGGATTTAGATGGTGCCCTTTTAACGTGAATGCAGCTGTCTCTAATGCATAACCCCAAAACAATAGTGGTAAATTAGTAAGAGACATCATAGATCGCACCATATCAAATAAAGTGCGGTTACGACGTTCGGACACACCATAACGTTGTGGTGTTCCAGGTGGCGTGAGCTGTGAAACTATTCCACATTGTTTTAATTGAAGACCAAACTCGTAACTAAAATATTTGTCTCCGCGATCAGATCACAGAAACTTTATTTTCTTGTTACGATGATTTTTCCACTTCACTCTGAAATTCTTTGAACCTTTCAACTATTTCAGACTTATGTTTCATCAAGTAGATATACCCATATCTGCTCAAATCATCTTGTGAAGGTCGGAAAATAATGATTCTTGCCACGAGCATCAACACTCATTGGATCGCATACATCGGTATGTATTATTTCCAATAAGTCAGTAGCTTGTTCCATTGTTCCGGAGAATGGAGTTTTAGTCATCTTGCCCAAAAGTCACGGTTCGCAAGCATCAAATGATTCATAACCAAGTGATTTTGAAAATCCATCTTTATGGAGTTTCTTCATGCGCTTTACACCGATATGACCCAAACGGCAGTGCCACAAATAAGTTGCACTATCATTATTAACTTTGCATCTGGCATCAATATTATGAATATGTGTATCACTACGATCGAGATCCAATAAACTATTTTCATTGGGTGTATTACCATTGAAGGTTTTATTCATGTAAATAGAACAACAATTATTCTCTGACTTTAAATGAATAACCATATTGCAATAAACATGATCAAATCATATTCATGCTCAATGCAAACGCCAAATAGCATTTATTTAGGTTCTACACAAATCTCGAAAGTGTAGGGAGAGTGTGATGATGATCATATCAATCTTGGAACTACTTCCAACACACATCGTCACTTCACCCTCAACTAGTCTCTGTTTATTCCGTAACTCCTGTTTCGAGTTACTAATATTTAGCAACTGAACAAGTATCAAATACTCATGGGCTACTATAAACACTAGTAAAGTACACATCAATAACATTTATATCAAATATATCCTTGTTCACTTTGCCATCCTTCTTATCTACCAAATATTCAGGGCATTTTTGCTTCTAGTGACCATTTCCTTTGCAGTATAATCACTCAGTTTCAGGCTTTGGTCCAGCTTTGGTCTTCTTCACGGGAGTGACAACTTGTTTGGCATTCTACTTGAAGTTTCCCTTTCTTTCCCTTTGCCCTTTTCTTGAAACTAGTGATCTTTGTCAATCATCAACACTTGATGCTCTTTCTTGATATCTACCTTCGTCGATTTCAACATCACGAAGAGCTCGGGAATCGTTTTCGTCGTCCCTTGCATACTATAGTTCATCACGAAGTTCTAGTAACTTAGTAATGGTGACTAGAGAATTTTGACAATCACTATCTTATCTGGAAGATTAACTCCCACTTGATTCAAGCGATTGAAGTACTCAGACAATCTGAGCACATGCTCACTAGTTGAGCGATTCTCCTCCATCTTTTAGCTATAGAACTTGTTGGAGACTTCATATCTCTCAACTCGGGTATTTGCTTGAAATATTAACTTCAATTCCTGGAACATCTTATATGGTCCATGACGTTCAAAACATCTTTGAAGTCCTGATTCTAAGCCGTTAAGCATGGTGCACTAAACTATCAAGTAGTCATCATATTGAGCTAGCCAAACGCTCATAACGCCCGCATCCGCTCTCTGCAATAGGTTTGTCACCTAGCGGTGCATCAAGGACATAATTCTTCATGCAGCAATGAGGATAAACCTCGGATCACGGATCCAATCCGCATCATTGCTACTAACATCTTTCAACACGCTTTTCTAGGAACATATCAAAATAAACATATGAAAGCAACAACACGAGCTATTGATCTATAACATAATTTGCAAAATACTACGGGACTAAGTTCATGATAAATTAAAGTTCAATTAATCATATTACTTAAGAACTCCCACTTAGACAGACATCTCTCTAGTCATCTAAGTGATCACGTGATCCAAATCAACTAAACCATGTCCGATCATCACGTGAGATGGAGTAGTTTCAATGGTGAACATCACTATGTTGATCATATCTACTATATGATTCACGTTCGACCTTTCGGTCTCCGTGTTCCGAGGCCATATCTGTTATATGCTAGGCTCGTCAAGTTTAACATGAGTATTCCGCATGTGCAACTGTTTTGCACCTGTTGTATTTGAATGTAGAGCCTATCACACCCGATCATCACGTGGTGTCTCAGCACGAAGAACTTTCGCAACGGTGCATACTCCGGGAGAACACTTCTTGATAATTTTTAGTGAGAGGTCATCTTAAAATGCTACCGTCAATCAAAGCAAGATAAGATGCATAAAGGATAAACATCACATGCAATCAATATAAGTGATATGATATGGCCATCATCATCTTGTGCTTGTGATCTCCATCTCCGAAGCACCGTCGTGATCACCATCGTCACCGGCGCGACACCTTGATCTCCATCGTAGCATCGTTGTCGTTACGCCATCTATTGCTTCTACGATATCACTACCGTTTAGTGATAAAGTAAATCAATTATAGGGCGTTTGCATTTCATACAATAAAGCGACAACCATATGGCTCCTGCCAGTTGCCGATAACTTTCGGTTACAAAACATGATCATCTCATACAATAAAATATAGCATCACGTCTTGACCATATCACATCACAACATGCCATGCAAAAACAAGTTAGACGTCCTCTACTTTGTTGTTGCAAATTTTACGTGGCTGCTACGGGCTGCAAGAACCGTTCTTACCTACGCATCAAAACCACAATGATAGTTCGTCAAGTTAGTGCTGTTTTAACCTTCGCAAGGACCGGGCATAGCCACACTCGGTTCAACTAAAGTTGGAGAAACAGACACCCGCTAGTCACCTGTGTGCAAAGCACGGCGGTAAAACCAGTCTCGCGTAAGCGTACGCGTAATGTCGGTCCGGGCCGCTTCATCCAACAATACCGCTGAACCAAAGTATGACATGCGGTAAGCGATGACTTGTATCGCCCACAACTCACTTGTGTTCTACTCGTGCATATAACATCAACGCATAAAACCTAGGCTCGATGCCATTTGTTGGGGAACGTAGTAATTTCAAAAATTCCTACGCACACGCAAGATCATGGTGATGCATAGCAACGAGAGGGAGTGTGTCCACGCACCCTCGTGAGACCGAAAGCGAAGCGTTAGAACAACGCGTTGATGTAGTCGTGCGTCTTCACGGCCCGACCGATCAAGCATCAAACTACGGCACCGCCGAGTTCTAGCACACGTTCAGCTTGATGACGTCCCCGAACTCCGATCCAGCCAAGTGTCGAGGAGAGTTCCACAAGACGACGGCGGCAGGGCGATCTTGATGTTCTACGTCACAGGCTTCGCCTAAGCACCGCTACGATATTATCGAGGTAGACTATGATGGAGGGGGCACCGCACACGGCTAAGAGATCCAAGGGATCAATTGTTGTTGTGCCTAGAGGTGCCCCCCAGCCCCCGTATATAAAGGAGCAAGGGGGGAGGGGGCGGCCGGCCTAGGAAGGGGCGCGCCAAGGGGAGTCCTACTCCCACTGGGAGTAGGACTCCCTCCTTCCTTGTTGGAGTAGGAGAAGGGGAAAGAGGGGGAGAGGAAGAAGGAAAGGGGGGCTGCGCCCCTTGTCCAATTTGGACCAGAGGGGGGGCGCATGCCTCCTTCCTTTTGGCCTCTCTCCTCTATTCCCGTATGGCCCAATAAGGCCCATATACTCCCCGGCGAATTCCCGTAACTCTCTGGTACTCCGAAAAATACCCGAATCACTCGGAACCTTTTCGAAGTCCGAATATAGTCGTCCAATATATCAATCTTTACGTCTCGACCATTTCGAGACTCCTTGTCATGTCCCCGATCTCATCCGGGACTCCGAACTCCTTCGGTACATCAAAACTCATAAACTCATAATATAACTGTCATCGAAACCTTAAGCGTGCGGACCCTACGGGTTCGAGAACAATGTAGACATGACCGAGACACGTTTCTGGTCAATAACCAATAGCGGAACCTGGATGTTCATATTGGCTCCCACATATTCTACTAAGATCTTTATCGGTCAAACCGCATAACAATATACGTTGTTCCCTTTGTCATCGGTATATTACTTGCCCGAGATTCGATCGTCGGTATCCAATACCTAGTTCAATCTCGTTACCGGCAAGTCTCTTTACTCGTTACGTAATCCATCATTCCGTAACTAACTCATTAGCTACATTGCTTGCAAGGCTTATAGTGATGTGCATTACCGAGAGGGGCCAGAGATACCTCCCCGACAATCGGAGTGACAAAACCTAATCTCGAAATACGCCAACCCAACATGTACCTTCGGAGACACCTATAGAGCTCCTTTATAATCACCCAGTTACGTTGTGTCGTTTGGTAGCACACAAAGTGTTTCTCCGGTAAACGGGAGTTGCATAATCTCATAGTTACAGGAACATGTATAAGTCATGAAGAAAGCAATAACAACATACTAAATGATCAAGTGCTAAGCTAACGGAATGGGTCAAGTCAATCACATCATTCTCCTAATGATGTGATCTCGTTAATCAAATGACAACACATGTCTATGGCTAGGAAACATAACAATCTTTGATTAATGAGCTAGTCAAGTAGAGGCGTACTAGTGACACTATGTTTGTCTATGTATTCACACATGTATTATGTTTCCGGTTAATACAATTCTAGCATGAATAATAAACATTTATCAGGAAATAAGGAAATAAATAATAACTTTATTATTGCCTCTAGGGCATATTTCCTTCATCAATATGGTCTACAACATGGCTCAAAGAGAGATTGCAAGAAGAGCTCCTCAAAGGGTTCATGGCCCACTACCTGAGCAATCTTCATTTATTGCTGCTGCTAGTGCCGCAATACCTCAGCCAAGGGTTACTACATAAATGAACATAGGTAGGCAGACAAGGGCACCCACAGTAGCTGACAGAGGAGAAGGATCTCAAGCTTCTGGTAGGGGAAGAGGATGAAAAAGACAAAGAAATCCAGATGAAGGAAGATGTAGAGTGGCAAATACAGGGAGAGGTAGAGGGGCAAATGCAAATGCAGGGAGAGGAAGAGGAAAAAGATGCAGTTGTAGGGAGAGGAGGAGGATCAAATGTAGTTGCAGGGAGAGGATGAGTAGCAAATGCAGATGCTTGGACAGGAGGAGCAGCAAATGCATATGCTTGGAGAGGAGGAGCAGTTCCACTTGCACGGAGAGGAGCAGCAGTTCCATTTGCAGGGAGAGGAAGAAGAGCAAATGTTCATGCATGAAGGGGAAGAGGAGCAAATGTTCATGCATGGAGGGGAAGAGGATTTAGATGGCTGTTGTTTGGAGATGAGAGCACAAGCCTAATTCCAGATCTCAATGCTCCTCTTGATGATTTGGTGGCACCTCATTCCTGATTTGGTGGCAATTATTGACTGTCATTTTTTTGTTAAGGTCTACAGTGATGTAATTTATGGAATGGCCTTTTCTGATGGCAAACAGTGGCTTACATTGCCTATTTTTCGATGGAAAACAGTAGCTTACAATGACATTCATTGTCTTTTTTGTAACTAAATATTATGATGTAGTTTAGTACTTTAGTGAATGTTGGATGTGACATGGATGAAGTAAACTCTTGGCACTCATTTGTAGTGAAGTCTTTGTTAATGCTATAGTGAACATAAAATTGCCATTGATCTTTGATGTAGCAGCTAATTAAAAGATGACATTGATTTGAAGATTAGTAAGTTCGTAAAAAAGGTTAGCATGGGCCTCGAACCCAGGACCTTCTATTTAAACTGCTAAGTGCAATGCTAGTGGGACAATAATAGTAATTTGTTAAATTAGTACTAAGTAGTTAGATAAGTAAAGTTAACTTTTGTTTTTCTATGTGACTAGTATAGTGAATTGAGAATGCAACAATTTACGTGAATTTTTGTAACAAATTCGGGTGCTGAACACTGTGTCGTGCGACCTTGGTTAGAATCGTTGAGAACAATGCCAGTGGAGTAATAGTAGTGTTTTGTTTAGGTACTAGCAACCTCTCAGGTTACTATGGGTCGTGGTTTCGTCCGCTGATTTGGTTTCCATGTCTTTAAGACCACCCGCCGCTCTACTCGCCCACTCTCCACTCCCCTGCCTAGTCCACCCACATCGCCTCGGTCTTCCCACTCTCCCAACTCCCATCCCTCCCATTGAAACCCTCACCGCCGAGCTCAACGCCACCGCCGCCGACATGGACAACACCCCAGCGTGGCAGAGAGCGATCGAGGATCTGGCCAACGACGACCAGGCGGCCTACACGGACCTCAGGGAGATCGCGCACTGGTTCCCTAGCGTCGGGATGATGCATCACCATGCTCATGGCCTCATAAAGATCATGACGGATGACGAGAAGCAGCAGGCCTTCCCCCGGGCCCGGGCTTCCACCACCATTGATCCTCAATTTTGCAATGCGCGAGACGTGCTCCGATGACCCAAGGCAGCGCGCCAGGTGATGGATGTACCACTCCGCCAACACGTTGGCAACGCATCCAGATCCATTTCGTGTCGCGTCCAGGACGGAACGCGTCGATGACGTCGTCTTCGCCATCCCCGCGCCGGTGAACACCATGTACTGGGACCGCTTCCAGCCCGAGCTCCTCATCCACGACGACCTCTCCGACGCGGAGTCGTCCAGTGACGACGACTCCAAGTACAATTAGCTGGACTCTGACAACGACTCTGGCTACAAGCCGGAGGTCGAGTCTTCTGATGAGGAGGATATAGAGGTGGTGGTCCTCTCGGACGATGAGCTAGAGGAGGAGGGCCAGATGGTGGAGTTCGTCGTTGATGCCGGGGAGGGTGATAAGGCTCTTATAATTGACATCGAGCTACTTCCAGACATGCCAGACATCGTCAAGCAGGAGGTGGTGGAGGAGGCAGCACATGACGCGATGGCGGAGGCGGCAAGGGAGGGGCAGAAGACCAGCAAGAAGGCTTTGAAGAAGCCATTTGCGGGGAAGGTGCACCGCTCCGAGCGTCTCAAGCGCCTGAAGATGTGAAGATCTGAAGATGAAGTAGTTAGGTATCTTGACTAGCATCAAATTTTAGCATATAAGTTAGCAGTATTTTGGGTTTAGTTAGGTGTGTTGCATATAAGTTCATCACATAAGTTATTTGTAATGTGCAATATTACGGTTGAACTGATGCTATGATGGTTGACCTGCTGCAATAGTTCAACACATATTGTTGTCATATTTCTTTGCAATGTTGCTATGTTGTTATGCTGCTTTCATTTACTGCTACTATTGTGGTTGCCATGCTGTTGTACAAGTGAGGTGCATGCTACAATACAGTCACTTATGTCTTAAAATTGCATGTGTACTTCTGTCAATAAATAGCAGTGAATTCACTACTCAAGATTCTTATGTTAACTATGAACAATTCAATACACTAGATAAATTTAGTTAACTATCAGCTCCAGTTACCAGTACAGGTGCATATCTGGAAATAAGTGAGAGTAATTTGATTAAGTAGATATGGGACAGTGATAGAAATTCAGTAAACTGGCTTAATTCAGTTTACTGTAAGCACTGATTTTCTTCACTAAACTATATACAGATAAGTGAGACAAATTCAGTAAACTGAAAGAACTGAAACAAATACAGTTAACTGAAAGCACTAAAAAAATTACAGTTAACTCTGCCAGTTCTCATCTTTTGTTAACTAGAAATTAACTTGAAATTCAGTTAATTGGTAATTAAGTCAAGTACAAAGAGAGACAAATTCAGTTCACACTGAAAATTAGTTCACAAACACACAAAGCATAATAATCAAACCACTTAAATTGTAGTACAGAGCTCAAATACATGTCTCAGTCAGTTCGCAAATACTTAAGTACACAAATTAGTTCTACTTCAACAAATTAGGAGCTGCTACAGTTGAAGTAAGCATTACAACATGAATGGCATTACAACACCAATGGATTACTCAAATTCATCAAGGATCTCCTTAACCTTCCTAATCTTGCCCTTGGTCTCTTCCTTGTGCTTAAATAAATCACCAATCATGCACTCCAGCTTCTTTTTCTCTTTCTTCAACTCATCCCTCTCTTTCTCTGCCTTAGCCCTGACCACTTGATGAATGGTAGTGGTAGATTTATCAGACATCTTCTTCTGAAGCTCTTGCTTTAGGTCAGAAAGTGCAAGCTGTGTATTCCCCAGTTCAGCAATTGCCCGCTCCTTGTCAGCTACCATGTTAGCAAAATCAAGTTAAAAAATCTAAGCTCATCTTCCATCCTTTTCTTCTCTGCCAAGATCTTAAAGTTTTCTTCAACATTAAGTACATTCTGCCTGAGCCTAAGCTTGTTCTCATCTTCATACATACCCTAAACCCTAGCTAGACTCATCTTCAGAGTGGCAGGCCATTCAGGGTCAACCCACTGCACATAGTTGCACTTGGTTCCTTCCTATAAACTAAGAAAAAAAATACAAACTTTAGTTCAATGCTTAAAAGTCAGTTAACAGAATAAAGTTCAGTTATCTATTTATAGCGAGGTTGCATCCTTACCGAACTACTATAGCAATATCAGCTGGGGGCATTATTGAACTACATTAACAACACTAACAAATATTCAAAGCACTGATAATCTAGTTAGAGCATTGATAATCTAGTTATGACAGAAACAACAATATCAATTATTTAGATATGAACATAGGTCACTCACATCCACATTATGTTCACACTTTACATAGAAAAGTTTAATGTCACAAACTGTATTTGCAGTTAACTGAAGATCTGAAGATCTTCTCACATTTTGTGCACAGCAAGAAATCTCCTTCCACTGTCAACTGATTCACATGCAACAAACTTCTCACAAACAGCTTCATGTTCACATCTAGCAGCAAGATCAACAACAAGGCCTCTCCATTTCGAGCAGAAAATGGTGGCAGGAGGCTAAAAGAAATTCTGGTAAGATAAATTCCCCATTTGTGCCTAACCTGCTAGATGGTGGCAGCAACATAATACAAACTCACTTGACTGGTGACGAAGTAGCCGTCGGACGAGGAGCTCGATCCATTACTCCAGGAAACCATGACGGTGAGATGGACGGCGGCGGCGACGAGCAAGATGGCCTCGACGACGAGCAGAGATGCTGGCAGAGAGGTGAGTGGAGGGGTGCGTGCGAGAGCCGACCGCATTCCAAAATATACATACATAATTAATTCGGGTGGGTGTGCTACTGGTTGAAATCGAGTAAAGGCATGGGCTTAATGCAAAACATGCGGCGCTGACCGGCCCAGCCGAGCTGGCTCCACTTGGCGACTGCTGATTAGCACATGACCAAATTTGCACCTCCATGACAAGTTGTAGGACCGAAAAATCCACTTTTGCAAGTCTTAGGACCAAAGCATTACATGCATGACAAGTTTTAGGACCCGCGGTGCTATTACCTTCTTTTTATCTTGTAGAGTTAACATCATTTTTTACAACTGTAGAGTTAACAACATAATACTCCTCCATTCCTAAATGTAAGTTTTTTTAGAGATTCAAAAAGGAACTTCGTATAGAGCAAAATGAGTAAATCTACACTCTAAAATATGCCTACATACATCATCATGTAGTCCATATTAAAACCTCTAAAAAGACTTATATTTAGGAACGTTAAGCGTGCAACCCCATGGGTTCAAGAATCATGTAGACATGACCGAGACACCTCTCCGATCAATAACCAATAGCGGGACCTAGATGCCCATATTGGTTCCTACATATTCCACTAAGATTTTTATCGGTTGAACCACGAGGTCGAGATTCAGTTAATCCGGTATGCAACCTTTCGATCGTCGGTATCTCCATTCCTAGTTAATTCTCGTTACCACAATTCTCTTTACTCATTCTGTAATACAAGATCCCTTGACTAAACCCATTAGCCATATGAAGCTTCTTATGATGTTATATTACTGAGAGGGCCCAGAGATATCTCTCTGTCACACGGAGTAATAAATCCCAGTCTCGATCCTTGCAACCCAACATACACCTTCGGAGATATACCTGTAGAGCACCTTTATGATCACCCAGTTATGAAGTGATGTTTGATAGCAGACAATTATTCCTCTGGTATCCGGGAGTGGAATGATCTCATGATCTAAGGAACTGATACTTGACATGAAGAAAGCTATAGCAAATAACTAAAGGATACGATGCTAAGCTTACGGTTGGTTCTGTCCATCACACCATTCTCCTAATCATATAATCCTATTATCAAATGACAACTCATGCCTATGGTTAGGAAACCTTAAATATCTTTGATCAATGAGCTAGTCTAGTAGAGGCTAACTAGGGACACAATGTAGTTTATGCATTCACACAAGTATTTTAAGTTTACGGTCAATACAATTCTAGCATGAATAATAAACATTTATCATGAACAAGGAAATATGATAATAACCATATTATTATTATCTCTAGGGCATATTTCCAGTAGTCTCTTACTTGCACTAGAGTCAATAATCTAGTTTACATCGTAATGAATCTAACACTATGGAGTCCTAGCGCTGATCATGTTTTTCTCGTGTAAGGGTTTAGTCAACGGATCCGCCACATTCAGATCTGTATGTACTTTGCAAAGTTATATGTCTCCATCCTTAATGTAATTATGAATGGAGTTGAAGCGGCATTTTATGTGCTTGGTCTTCTTGTGAAACCTGTGCCCTTGAAGATAGTATCGGTTCTCAACCCATTTCTGGATATCATGTACCGCATCTTCCGCAACTCTCTGTTCCCACGCATCGGTGACAAAGACAAGGTTCATGCCTACATGGTGGACATGATGCTTCATGCGAGGAGGCTCGCTCTTCTCGAGACTCAGCCACTTGATGTCTCTCACATCATGTGGTGCGAGCTTCGATTCTTGTGTTCAACCGCAAGGTGCCCATTTATGGACCTTACATGCTTACGCTGATTTCAAGACTTGGGAGAAGATGTACCCCACGGAGGAGTTCTGGCGCCAGATGGATTCGCCATGAGCCCATTTGTCCGAGGGTCAAACCCAACCGGGCCAACACTGCTACTCGTCTTTGAGGCGTCTGCTGCTAGAGCTGCTCTCGTTGATGAGGATGTTCTTTGGAGCCGAGAATGTTCCTGGGGGCCGTTCTGCTAGGCCCTCTCAGAGTGACTCTAGGCCATCTTGGGCCAAGAGGTTGACGGATAAGATGAAGTCACTTTTCTGCATGCAAGCCAAGGGTCAGTACCGGGCTCACGTGGAGTCCAAGGAGAATCGTCGCCGGCACAACAAGGTCTTGAAGCTCTTTGGCGAGGATGTGTCTGGCGGGTCTGAGGAGCACATCACTCCTGAGACCGAGTGGATGGAGAAGCAGGGATTCAAGTGGATTGATTCTGAGGAGGAGGCCGAGGAGTCCATTCCAGCTGCGGAGGAGTCTCGACGAAGAGGAGGGGACAGTTTCTGCTTGAGCCACCTCTTGTGTGTTTAGGTGTCCTCTCTGCCTTTTTGGCGTCTCGATGCCAAAGGGGGAGAGAGCGTAGGGATTTGGATTTGCGAGTTTGTGTGTTTGCCAGTTGAACTCTTTGCTGCTTTTATCGTGAGAACCTTGGTTATCTTATCTCATATGGTGTAAGACATATGCACTCTATCTATCCTAGCTAGCTTGTGTTATATTGTGCTACCTTCATGCTATGCTAAGTGCTATCTTCATGCTATGCTAGGTTTATTACCATGTCTTGGTCTCTAAAATATAGGGGGAGTGTTGATCCTAGGTTGTGTGCCATGCAGTCCAAAGCATTCATATAAGGTGCACACATCTAGGGGGAGACTCGTCTATATTTTAGAGAAGTGGGGTTTGCCACTGCTTTAAACATATTTGATCTATGTGCAAATCCGTGTTGTCATCAATACACCAAAAGGGGAGATTGTAAGGGCTCATTTATCCCTAAGTGTTTTGGTGATTGATGACAATACTGTCTTGGACTAATCGTGTGCCTTGAGTCCCACAGATACTTCTTCATTAGGCACAAGACGATTCGGTGCCCCTCGGAGATTAGTGAAGCGGCGTTGTTCTACGGTTCTCTTTGGTGGAGTTGAGTCGTAGGAGAGCCGTACTATTAAGAGGGGTCCGTCGGAAAGGTAGGGTGGAATCACACGCACACTTGCCCTCCTTCCCTTGCACCTTGGAGCTGCCCTTCGTTATCATGGTTGTGCTTGAATCGACGATCTGCTGTACTTGCGGTAGTACCGCAAGTACCAGCGATAGTACTGTGGCGAACCACGCAGTAGTACCGCCCCTCGGCGCCGTAGTACCGCTGTACCTTGGCCTAGTGCCGTTCAGTAGCGAGAGTAAGGCGGATGTAATTTTTACATCCGCTACCACGGTAGTACCGCTCCTTCGCGCGTAGTAGTGCCCACTCGCCTAGTGCCGCTCGGTCTGGCGAGAGGGCGGATGTAATTTTTTACATCCGCGGCACCCACGGTAGTACCGCTCGCTCTGCGCGGTAGTACCGCGGGGGCCCACGGTAGTACCGCTCCCTTGGAGTTGTAGTACCGTGGCCCTTCTGCCTAGTACCGCTGCGTCGCGGTAGTAGGTGCGGATGTAATTTTTTACATCCGTGCCTACCACGGTAGTACCGCGCCTTATGGGCGGTAGTACCGCGTCGGGTTTTTGCACCACCCTAATTTCTGCGGAAGTAGGCACAGATGAAATTTATTTCGTCCGCGCCCTTCCCAGGCCGTGACCCTCCTGCCTTGCGGTAGTACCGCAAGGGGGAGCGGTAGTACCGCGTCAGCAGTAGTACCGCCCCTAGCTCAGGCTTGGTCCGGCCTGTGGAGCTGCCACGGTAGTACCGTGGTCTCGCACGGTAGTACCGCGTGTCGTCGCGGTAGTACCGCTCCCCTGGAGCGGTAGTACCGTGAGTCGCGGGCATAATTAGTGGGTAACGGTTGGATCTTTTCCCCGGCTATATAAGGGATGTCTTCTACTCTAGTTGACTACCTCTTCCACCTCTAAGCTCCATTGTTGCTCCAAGCTCCATTTTCGCTCGATCTCTCTCCCTAGCCAATCAAACTTGTTGATTTGCTCGGGATTGGGTGACAAGAGCCCGATCTACACTTCCACCAAAGGATATTTGATTCCCCCCACTTATCCCTTGCGAATCTTGTTACTCTTGGGTGTTGAGCACCCTAGACGGTTGAGGTCACCTCGAAGCCATACTCCATTGTGGTGAAGCTTCGTGGTGGTGTTGTTGTTGGGAGCCTCCGATTGTTGTGGAGATTGCCCCAACTTTGCTTGTAAAGGTTCGGTTGCCGCCTTCAAGGGCACCAATAGTGGAATCACGGCATCTCGCATCGTGTGAGGGCGTGAGGAGAATCTGATGGCCCTAGAGGCTTCTTGGGGAGCATTGTGCCTCCACACCGCTCTAACGGAGACGTATTTCCCTCAAAAGGAAGGAACTCCGGTAACACATCCTCGTCTTCACCGTCTCCACTCTTGGTTATTTCGTGCCTTTACTTTCGCAAGCTTACTTATTGTTACATCTCTTGCTTGCTTGCTTGCTAGTTGTTATTGCATCATATAGGTTGCTCACTTAGTTGCATATCTAGACAACCTATTTGTTGCAAAGTTTAATTTGGTAAAGAATAGCTTAAAAATTGTTAGTTGCCTATTCACCCCCCCTCTAGTCAACCATATCGATCCTTTCACTAGGTATCACTCCCAGTTCAGATATGAACTCCTTCATCCAGACTCCTTGTGCTGCTTTTGAGGTAGCTATATATTCTGCTTCACATGTAGATCCCGTTACGACGCTTTGCTTGGAACTGCACCAACTGACTGCTCCTCCATTCAAAATAAATACATATCCAGTTTGAGACTTTGAGTCATCCAGATCAGTGTCAAAGCTAGCATCGATGTAACCCTTTACGATGAGCTCTTCTTCACATAGATAAACAAGAAACATGTCCTTAGTCCTCTTTAGGTACTTCAGGATATTCCTGACCGCTGTCTAGTGATCTACTCCTGGATCACTCTGGTGCCAGACTTATGGCGAGGCACACATCAGGTCTAGTACATAGCATAGCATACATTATAGAGCCTGTGGCTAAGGCATAGGGGATAACCTTCATCCTTTCTCTTTCTTCTACCGTTGTCGAGCTTTGAGTCTTACTCAACTTCACACCTCGCAACACAGGCAAGAACCCCTTCTTCGACTGGTCCATTTTCACTTATTCAAAATCTTATCAAGGCATGTGCTTTGTGAAAGTCCTATCAGGCGTCTCGATCTATCCCTATAGATCTTGATGCCCAATATGTAAGCAGCTTCTCCCAGGTCTTTCATTGAAAAACTCTTGTTCAAATAACCCTTTATGCTTTCCAGAAATTCTATATCATTTCCAATCAATAAGATGCCATCCACATACAATATTAGAAATGCTACAGAGCTCCCAATCACTTTCTTGTAAATACAAGCTTCTCAATAAGTTTGTATAAAACCAAAAGCTTGATCACCTCATCAAAGTGTATATTCCAACTCCGAGATGCTTGCACTAGTCCATAGATGGATCGCTGGAGCTTCCATACTTTGTTAGCATCGTTAGGGTCGACAAAACCTTTCAGTCGCATCTATACAACTCTTCCTTAAGGAAACCGTTAAGGAACGCTATTTTGACATCCACATGCCAGATTTCATAATCATAATATGCGGCAATTGCTAACATAATTCTAGCAGACTTAAGCATCGCTACGGGTGAGAGAGTCTCATCATAGTCAACCCCTAGAACTTGTCGGAACCCCTTTGCGACAAGTCGAGCTTTATAGATGGCGACATTACCATCAACATCTATCTTCTTCTAAAAGATCCATTTGTTCTCAATTGTGTCGGTCATTGGGAAAATTCACCGAAGTCCATAATTTGTTTTCATACATGGATCCTATCTCAGATTTCATGGCCTCAAGCCATTTGTTGGTATTCGGGCTCATCATTGCTTCTTCATAGTTCGTAGGTTCACCGTTGTCTAACAACATGACTTCGAGGACAGGATTACCGTACCACTCTAGTGTGGAATGTACCCTGATATGTCTCCAACGTATCTATAATTTTTGATTGTTCCATGCAGTTATATTATCATTCTTGGATGTTTTACAATCATTTTATAGCAACTTTATATCATTTTTTGGGACTAACCTATTGACATAGTGCCCAGTGCCAATTGTTGTTTTTGCTTGTTTTTTTTACTCTGTAGAAAATCAATGCCAAACAGAGTCCAAACGCGGCGAAACTTTTTGGAATTTTTTTCTGGACCAGAAGACACCTCTTGGGCCAATGGAGTACCAGAGGGGGCTCCGACGGGAGCACAACCCACCTAGACGCGCCTGGGGGCCCAGGCGCGCCCTGGTGGATTGTGCCCACCTCGGCCGCCTCCCGCACCGCCTTTTTGCTCTATAAATATCCAAATATTCCAGAAACCCTAGGGGAGTCTATGAAAAACAATTCGAGCTGCTGCAAGTTCCAGAAACCACAGATCCAATCTAGACACCATCATGGAGGGGTTCATCATCCTCATTGGTGCCTCTCCGATGATGCGTGAGTAGTTCATTGTAGACCTACGGGTTCATAGTTAGTAGCTAGATGGCTTCATATCTCTCTTTTGATTCTCAATAAAATGGTCTCTTGGAGATCTATTTGATGTAACTCTTTTTGTGGTGTGTTTGTTGGGATATGATGAACTTTGAGTTTATGATCAGATCTATGTTTTTATCCATGAAAGTTATTTGAGTCTTTTGATCTCTTATATGAATGATTACTTATAGCCATGGTTTTAAATAGCGGATAGCGGATTGGGGTCCGCGTAGCGGAATGCGGATAGCGGGCGATATTGCGGGCGCTATGTCCGCGTAGCGGATTTTTAAAAGCACTAGATTATTGGTTATATTTCTAGATCCTTAACAAATAATAATAATATTTATTTGAGAAATAGCGGATGCTATTGCACTAGCACTATTGCGGACGCAATAGCGGACGATATCTCGCTATTTGAAACTATGCTTATAGCCTAGTATTTCTTCTTTGAATCTTTGGTTTAGTTAGGTTGACTAGATCGATTTATCTTGCCATGGGAAGAGGTGCTTTGTGATGGGTTCGAGCTTACGGTGCTCAATCCCAGTGACAGAAGGGGAAATGACACGTACGCATCGTTGCTATTAAGGATAATAAGATGGGGTCTATTCCTACATGAATAGATCTTGTCTACATCATGTAATCGTTCTTGTTGCATTACTCCGTTTTTCCATGAACTTAATACACTAGATGCATGCTGGATAGCTGTTGATGTGTGGAGTAATAGTACTAGATGCAGGCAGGAGTCGGTCTACTAATCTTGGATGTGATGCCTACATAATGATCATTGCCTGGATATCGTCATAATTATTTGAAGTTTTATCAATTGCCCAACAGTAATTTGTTTACCACCATATGCTATTTTTCTCAAGAGAAGCCACTTTTAAAATCTACGGCCCCCGGGTCTCTTCTTTATCATATTTGCCTTCGAGATCTATTTTTATTCGCTTTTATTTTCAGATCTATATTATCAAAAACACAAAAATACCTCGCTGAATTTTATTTGCTTTCATTTGCATCTATCAATTTATTACAACTTTCTCACGTCCACATGCCAATTTTTGGCGCCGTTACCTGAAAGGGATTGAAAACCCCTTTTACACATCGGGTTGCAAGTATTTGTTCTTTGTGTACAGGTACCGTTTACATAGTGTTGCGTGGTTCTCCTACTGGTTTGATAACCTTGATCTCATCACTGAGGGAAATACCTACTGTAGCTGTGCTGCATCATCTCTTCCTCTTTGGGGAAATACCGACGTAGTTCAAGCCACATCAAAAGGAATTTCTAGCGCCATTGCCGGGGAGACATCATCAACAGCTACTAGGCTCCTAATCACAAATCTCATCTCCTTGCAATTTACATTATTTGCCATTTGCCTCTTGTTTTCATCTCCCCCACTTCACAAAAATTTGCCGTTTTATTCGCCCTCTTTTCCGATCGTCATTTTTCATCAGATCTGTTTTTGTGTGCAAATTTGTTTGTCACTTTTTGTCGCTATGGATAGTTCTTATTCTGTTGCATGCACCCCCAAGAACGAGGTTCTTAACTTTAAGCAAAGGGGAGAGGAGAATTTAAAAGATGTTTGGTATAGGATTTGCAATGCTCATAATAGATCTATTCGTAAGCAATCTACCGTTGTTCTTCTTCATTGTTTTTATGTGGGCATCACCATATGGTATAGATTCGTCCTTGATACGGTTACCGGTGGAAATTTTTTGATGTGTCCTTCTCTAGATGCTTTTAATGCTATGGGAAATCTAGTTGGTTCACCACCTCTTATGATTAATGAAACAACCTTAACTCTCGAGCATGTTATGGAAAGGCTAGATGCTATTGAAAAGAAAATGCTTACCGAATAACACAATGAGAACTTGGATAAAAAGATGTATAATTTTGCTAGTAAAATTGGGTCAAAAGCGGGAGAAGTTCTTAAGTTGTTAGAAGAAAAGGGGACCATAATTCATGAAAGAATTGAAGAAAGCCCTTCTCGGATCGATAAATTGGAAGAAATCTTTAGTAATCTAAGCACGGCATTTGCTTCCGCTAAAACTATTGAAAAAATTATCGTAAAAATTAGCAAGATTACTCGAGTTACTAAGAACAAGGGTGCAACTTCTCTAATAATGATAAAGGAGACCTCAAGAAGATTAGTATTCACCCCAATTTTATTGAAGTGATAAGAGACCCTACCGGCAATAATGAATTTCTCAAACTTGTTCCTAGAAGTATTGTTGTTGAAAATTTATATGCTAAATCTTTGAATAATTCATTCTTCAAATGTGTTTGATTGAAGAGTTGGAAAATAAACATGACAACACTTATATCTATGCATTATGCCTAGCTAGGGGCATAAAATGATAACGCTTGTTGGGAGGAAACCCAATGAATAAAGTTTATTTTTGTCTTTTTCATTCTGTTCTTGAGTGTTTGTAAAATTATGACTATGTTATGATTGTGTTTTTTATGTTTTAATTAGTGTTTGTGCCAAGCAAAGCCTTTGGGATCATGTTGGGTGATAGTTGATTTGATCTTGTTGGAAAACAGAAACTTTTGTGCACAGTAAAATAATTTTCATAAATCACAGAAAAGTGATTTTGCTCTGAATTTTTTACACAAGATTGATATACAAATTGCGCATGTTATACTAACTTTTCGGAATTGTTTGAGTTATAGAAGTATATGAAGTATTCAGATTACTACAGACTGCTCTATTTTTGATAGATCCTGTTTTCTTTGCGTTGTGTGCTTATTTTGATGAATCTATGGACTCTACGGGGGGCGAGCCATAGCAAAGTTGGAATACAGTAGATATAATGCAAGAATAAAATATGAATGGAGGTTTGCAACCGTACTTAGAGTAGTGATTTGCTTTGTTATATTAACGGATCTCACGAAGGTTATGTTGAGTTTTGTGTGATTGAAGTTTTCAAGTTTTGGGTGAGATCACGATGGATGAAGGAATAAGGATTAAGAAGAGCCTAATCTTGGGGATGCCCCATGTAATCCCTAGCTATTATCTAAAAGAGAAGCAAGCAACTAAGATTGGGGATGCCCCCGAGTGGCATCCCCTCTTTCTTCTAACGACCATCGGTATTTTACTTGGAACTATATTTTTATTCGTCACATATCATGAGTTTTGCTTGGAGTGTCTTGCATGTTATGAGTCTTTGTTTGTTTTTATTTTTATTTTTTGTCATCTATCCTTGATGGACACACCTATTTGAGAGAGCCAAAATTATGCTATGACTTGTTAGAATTGCTCTCTATGCTTCACTTAAATATTTTTGAGCTATGAAATTGCTCTAGTGCTTCACTTATATCTTTTTGAGCACGGTGTGCTTCATTATTTTTTGAAGAAATGCTATCATGCTTCACTTAGATTATTTGAGAGTTAGTAAAAAAAATTGAAGAAATTCTCTCATGCTTCACTTAAATTATTTTGAGAGAAGAAAATTTTATGCTCATGTTCATCACTTAGATTTGTTTGAACTATCAAAAGCAACATATGAAATTAGTCCCAAATTTATAGATATTCAAGGGGGATATAATAAAAACTTTCATGAAGATCATTGGAAAAAATAAACTAGATTTTTTGTATTAGTTCTGCGATATGTTGATAGTGATATGTGAGCCATGTTAATGAGTAATTATGTTTTAGTAAGAATATTGGTGTTAAGGTTTGTGATTCCCTATGCAAGCATGAAAGTCAATAGTTATGCAATAAAATTACATCCTACTTGTGGTGCATTATTCAGTGTTAGTTATGCTTAATGCTCGCTTATAAGATTTTGCGTTTCTTGGTTGGATGCTTCCCAATATTTTGCTAGCCTTCACTTGCACTAAGTATGATCACTACTTGTGAATCCAAATCCGTAAACCCAGTTTTGCCACATGAGTCCACTAAACCTACCTATATGCGGTATTTCTGTGCCGTTCTAAGCAAATTTGTATGTGCCATCTCTAATTTCAAAATAAATTCCTTTTTTGTGTGCTCATACCGCTCATGAAACGGTAGGGGGTGGCTGATATTTTTCCATGCTAGATCTGTTATTTTTAAGATGAGTGTTTATGCACTTGTCATTGCACGAGAGTACGACAAAGGTATTAGGGATGCCCAGTCCCGAAATGAAAAATGAATTTACTTTGTGTTGTCAAATAATAAATTCCTCGGAAAGTGTTGGTATGGACAAAACCCATGGATTCGGTTAGCCATGGAATGTGAAAGTATGGTGGGAAAAGGAATAAACTTTAATTTCTGTTTGGGAACTGCCTATGATATATCTAGCATGGAAAGTATTGGGAACTATTCGGTCATTTTCGTTGGCAGGAAAGGCATACCACCAAAAATGTTTTATCTCTATTTTTTCGCTTTGAGCTCTGGAACCTCTACAAATCCCTACTTCCCTCTGCGAAGGGCCTTTTTATTTACTTTATGCAATTTTTATTTTTATTCGAGTCTCCATATTCTCTTATAAAGCACCAACTAAGGGACACTATGATCGTAATTGAGCATTGGGTGTAGCTAATATGCGAGTGTGTTTCATGGATGGATCAATGATTGAGCATAATGGGCTAGGTATAACTTACTTTAGTGTTGATATTTTGGAAGGCATGGTTGCTTGTTGATATGCTTGAGTATTGAAATCTTCATGTCAAAACTAGACTATTGCTTTGAATCATATAAAAGTCCAAATGTCCATGCTACAAAGAAAAGAATATGCGATGAACATGTTAGGCAACATTCCACATCAAAAATTCCGTTTTTATCACTTACCTACTTGAGGACGAGTAGGAATTAAGCTTGGGGATGCTGATACGTCTCCAACGTATCTATAATGTTTGATTTTTTCATGTTGTTATATTATCATTCTTGGATGTTTTACAATCATTTTATAGCAACTTTATATCATTTTTTTGGACTAACCAATTGACATAGTGCCCAGTGCGAGTTGCTGTTTTTGTTTTTTTTACTTCGCAGAAAATCAATACCAAACGGAGTCCAAATGCAGCAAAACTTTTTGGAGATTTTTTCTGGACCAAAAGACACCTGTTGGGCCAAGGAAGTACCAGAGGGGGGCTCTAAGGGGAGCACAACCCACCTGGGGGCACGCCGGGCCCAGGCGCGCCCTAGTGGGTTGTGCCCACCTTGGCCGCCTCCCGCACTGCCTCTTTGCTCTGTAAATACCCAAATATTCTAGAAACCCTATGGGAGTCAATGAAAAACAATTCCAGCCGCCGCAGGTTCTAGAAACCATAGATCCAATCTAGACACAATCCCAGAGGGGTTCATCATCCTCATTCGTGCCTCTTCGATGATGCGTGAGTGGCTCATTGTAAACCTACGGGTCTGTAGTTAGTAGCTAGATGGCTTCCTCTCTCTCTTTTGATTCTCAATACAATGGTCTCTTGGAGATCTATTTGATGTAACTCTTTTTGCGGTGTGTTTGTTGGGATCCGATGAACTTTGAGTTTATGATCAGATCTATGCTTTTATCCATGAAAGTTATTTGAGTCTTTTGATCTCTTATATGCATTATTACTTATAGCCTCGTATTTCTTCTTTGAATCTTTGGTTTAGTTGGGCCGACTACATCGATTTTTCTTGCCATGGGAAGAGGTGCTTTGTGATGGGTTCGATCTTAGGGTGCTCAATCCCAGTGACAGAAGGGGAAATGACACGTATGTATCGTTGCTATTAAGGATAACAAGATGTGATCTATCCCTACATCAATAGATCTTGTCTACATCATGTAATCGTTCTTATTGCATTACTCTGTTTCTCCATGAACTTAATGCACTACATGCTGATAACCCACAAGTATAGGGGATCGCAACAGTTTTCGAGGGTAGAGTATTCAACCCAAATTTATTGATTCGACACAAGGGGAGCCAAAGAATATTCTCAAGTATTAGCAGCTGAGTTGTCAATTCAACCATACATGGAAACTTAGTATCTGCAGCAAAGTGTTTAGTAGCAAAGTAATATGATAGTGGTGGTAACGGTAACAAAAGTAAAGACAGCAAAAATAATGTTTTTGGTATTTTGTAGTGATTGTAACAGTAGCAACGGAAAAGTAAATAAGCGAGAACCAGTATATGGAAAACTCGTAGGCACCGGATTAGTGATGGATAATTATGCCGGATGCGGTTCATCATGTAACATCATAACATAGGGTGACACAGAACTAGCTCCAGTTCATCAATGTAATGTAGGCATGTACTCCGTATATAGTCATACGTGCTTATGAAAAAGAACTTGCATGACATCTTTTGTCCTACCCTCCTGTGGCAGCGGGGTCCTATTGGAAACTAAGGGATATTAAGGCCTCTTTTTAATAGAGAACCGGAACAAAGCATTAGCACATAGTGAATACATGAACTCCTCAAACTATGGTCATCACCGGGAGTGGTCCCAATTATTGTCACTTCGGGGTTGCCGGATCATAACACATAGTAGGTGACTATAGACTTGCAAGATAGGATCTAGAACACACATATATTCATGAAAACATAATAGGTTTAGATCTGAAATCAGGGCACTCGGGCCCTAGTGACAAGCATTAAGAATAGCAAAGTCATATCAACATCAATCTCAGAACATAATGGATACTAGGGATCAAACCCTAACAAAACTAACTCAATTACATGATAAATGTCATCCAACCCATCACCGTCCAGCAAGCCTACGATGCAATTACTCACGCATGGCGGTGAGCATCATGAAATTGGTGATGGAGGATGGTTGATGATGACGACGGCGATGAATCCCCCTCTCCGGAGCCCCGAACGGACTCTAGATCAGCCCTCCCGAGAGAGATTAGGGCTTGGCGGCGGCTCCGTATCGTAAAACGCGATGAAACTTTCTCTCTAATTTTTTTCTCCCCGAAAGTTAATATATGGAGTTGGAGTTGGCGTCGGAGGGCCACCAGGGGGCCCACGAGGTAGGGGGGGGGGCGCCCAGGGTGGAGGGGCGCGCCCCCCGCCCTTGTGACCAGGGTGTGGGCCCCCTGGTCTTCATCTTTGGTGAGGATTTTTTATTATTTATTCTAAGATATTCCATGGAGTTTCAGGTCATTCCGAGAACTTCTGTTTTCTGCACATAAAACAACACCATGGCAATTCTGCTTTGAAAAAATGTCGATCCGGGTTAGTTCCATTCAAATCATACAAGTTAGAGTCCAAAACAAGGGAAAAGTGTTTGGAAAAGTAGATACGACGGAGACGATCAACTCCCCAAGCTTAAACCCTTGCTTGTCCTCAAGCAATTCAGTTGACAAACCGAAAGAGAAAAGAAAACTTTTACAAACTCTGTTTGCTCTTGTTGTTGTAAACATGAAAAACCAGCATTCAAGTTTCAACAATTATTATGAACTAACCATACTCACAATGACACGTAGGTCTCACAATTACTCATATCAATAACATAATCAGCTAGCGAGCCATAATAATAAAACTCGGATGACAACACTTTCTCAAAATAATCATAAGATGATATAACAAAATGGTATCTCGCTAGCCCTTTCTGAGACCGCAAAACATAAATGCAGAGCACCTTTAAAGATCAAGGATTGACTAAACATTGTAATTCATGGTAAAAGAGATCCAGTCAAGTCATACCCAACATAAACCAATCATAATGAATGCAAACGACAGTGTGCTCTCCATCGGGTGCTTTTTAATAAGAAGGGTGATGACTCAACATAAAAGTAAATAGATAGGCCCTTCGCAGAGGGAAGCAGGGATTTGTAGAGGTGCCAGAGCTCGGTTTTGAAATAGAGATAAATTATATTTTGAGCGGCATACTTTCATTGTCAACATAACAACTAAAATACGACGATATCTTCCATGCTAAACAGATTATAGGCGGTTCCCAAACAGAATTGTAAAGTTTATACTCCCCCTCCTCCACAAGAATCAATCCATGGCTTGCTTGAAACAACGAGTGCCTCCAACATTCAACGGATCCCAAGGGGAGTTTTGTTTGCAGTTATTTTGATTTAGTTTGCATAAAGCATGAGACTGGGCATCCCGGATACCGGCCATTTTCTCGTGAATGAGGAGCGGAGTCCACTCCCCTTGAGAATAACCCGCCTAACACGGAAGATAAGGGCAGCTCTAGTTGACATATGAGCTATTTGAGCATGCAAAAGAGAATGTTTATTTGAAGGTTTAGAGTTTGGCACATACAAATTTACTTGGAACGGCAGGTAAATACCGCATATAGGAAGGTATAGTGGACTCATATGGAACAACTTTGGGGTTTAAGGAGTTTGGATGCACAAGCAGTATTCCCGCTTAGTACAAGTGAAGGCTAGCAAAATACTGGGGAGCGACCAACTGAGAGAGCGACAACAGTCGTAAACATGCATTAAAATTAATTCACATTGAGTACAAGCATGAGTAGGATATAATCCACCATGAACATAAATATCATGAAGGCTATGTTGATTTGATTCAACTACATGCGTGAACATGTGCCAAGTCGAGTCACTCAATGCATTTAAAGGAGGATACCACCCCATCATACCATATCATAATCATTCTAATAGCATGTTGGCACACAAGGTAAACCATTATAACTCATAGCTAATCACACATGGCACAAGCAACTATGATCTCTAAATGTCATTGCAAATATGTTTACTTCATAATAGCTGAATCAGGAATGATGAATCATCATATTTACAAAAACAAAAGAGGTCGAGTTCATACCAGCTTTTCTCTTCCCAATAAGTCCATCATATATCATCATTATTGCCTTTCACTTGCATGACCGAACGGTGTGTATAAAATAAGAGTGCACGTGCATTGGACTAAGCTGGAATCTGCAAGCATTCAACTCAAGAGAGAAGACAAGTAATATGGTCTCTAAGTATAAATAATCAATCATGCATAAAAGAGCCACTAAGCATTTTCAATATACTCTTCTCGACCCCCAAAGAAAAGAAAAGAAAATAAAAAACTATTTACACAGGAAAGCTCCCAACAAGTAAAAGAAGAACGGGAAATATTTTTGGGTTTTCTTTTTTTTTTTAATTCTCCTACAAGCATGGAAAGTAGACTAACTAATTTTTTTTTGGTTTTTTCTTAAAGTTTATTAAACACACAAGAAGAAAGTAGGAAAAAGAAAAATAAACTAGCATGGATATTACAGTGAAAAAGTATGAGCACCGACATCTAGCAATGAGTGTGTGTGAACATGAATGTAATGTCGGTGGGAAATACGTACTCCCCCAAGCTTAGGCTTTTGGCCTAAGTTGGTCTATTGCCAGGGATGGCCTGGCGGATATTCGTAGTTGAAGCTGGGGTCGTAGTGTGACGAAGAAGACTCTGACTGCCACTGGCTGGCAGCCTCCTCTGGATCCCAAGAATAAACACATAGTCATGGAGGCTCATCTTGTGGCTCCAGCTCCGGGGCTGGTGCAGGATTCCGATAGGCTTGAACGGCCGCCCACGGAACAATGTGAGGCTCTGCATACAAGTTAAACAAAGAAGGAGCATGCAAAGTAATAGTCTCATGGTGATATTCATCAAAGTATAATTTATATTTGAGCTCCCCATCGTGACTCTTAACAAGAAAATCATGCGCTATCATACTCTTGTAATCTAAATAAGCACGGGGCAGCGCTGTTTCTTCTTTCTCCGCATGCCTAATAGGTATTTCAAAATGTTCAGCTAGGCGCGAAGCATAAATGCCTCCAAAGATGGGGCCCTTAGTACGGTTCGGACTTAACCGTCTAGCAACAATTCCACCCATACTAATAGAGTTATTGTGGTATAAACCATGGAGCAAAATAATAATATCAGGAATACTAAGGTTCCCACAGTTCCCGCGTCCAATCAAGCAACGACTAGCAAATATGGCAAAGTAGCGTCAAATAGGATAATGAATGCTAGTGATCCTCGCATCAGAAACCTTCCTGGTTTCTCCCATCGTGATAGTGTTAATAAAAGCTTCTACTTCGTTACGGTGGGGTTCATCTAAAGTGCCCTCAAAGGGTATTCTGCAAATGTCGCAGAATTCTTCTAATGTCATTACTTTAACAACGTCATATAAATGAAACTCTACTGATGGAGGTGATTTCTTAGGGAAAAAGTAGAAGTTTTGCACAAAAGTATTTGTGAGTAAGAGATACTGATGACGTTGGTCGCGGAGGAAGTTGGTGAGGCTGGCGTTCTCAATCAATAAATAGAAATCATCATAAATACTGGCTCTCCTCAAGAAGTCATCGGAAGGCCATTCACACGGCCGGACCTCCGCGGTGCGAGGTAAATTAAATTTAGGCTTCTCCTCTTCTTCCTTTTGTTTTTCCTTAGAGCTTCGGCTCGACGAGCCCCTCAAAAGTCTCTTCATTATTTCTATCTGAAATTTTTAGTAACTTCAAATAAAAGTGAACCAACTTCAATAAAATTGATAGCAACAACTCCCACAAGTGCCTAGGGTCTATATCAAGCATTAGAACTACTTGGAACCATATAAATTTGACATGCAAGCTCAAGAACATGGTCACCTATGCAGCACAAATTTGCAATGAATAAAGCACTAGAACAAAAACTAATTGGACCAATGGAGGAGTCACATACCAAGGAACAATCTCCCAAGCAGTTTTGCAAGAGGTGCTTTGAGCAAGGAGATCGAAAATCACAAAGAACGGGCCGAACTCGTGCTTGAGTTGGTTTTTCGTGTTTGTGTGAGACAGAGGAAGAAGATGGGTGCAGGAATAAGTAGAGGAGGGCCACCGTGGGCCCACGAGGCAGGGGGCGCACCCAGGGGGGTAGGACGCGCCCTACACCCTCGTGACCAGGTGGCAGCTCCCCCCGTGGTAAATTTTGCACAGTAAATTCTCAAATATTCCCAAAAAATCATATTAAATTGGCATGGCATTCTGAGGACTTTTATTTTCGGGAAATTTTTATATTGCACGGATAAGTCAGGAGACAGACAGAAAAATACTATTTTACTTTATTTCTACTAAATAACAGAAAATATAAAGAGGGTACAGAAGGTTGTGCTTCTAGTTTCATCCATCTCGCGATCATCAAAATGAACCCACTAACAAGGTTGATCAAGTCTTGTTAACAAACTCATTCCGAATAATCACGGAACCGGAGAAATTTCGAATAACACTAAGTTACCTCAACGGGGATATGAAAATCCCCAACAATAAGAATATCATATTTTTTCTTGACAGTAGGTAGAGGAAATTCAAAACCTCCAAATATAATCGATGGAATTTTCCAATAGAGTTGATACTATAAACTTGAGGTTGTTTCCTCGGAAAGTGTACCGTATGCTCATTACCATTAACATGAAAAGTGACATTGCCTTTGTTGCAATCAATAACAGCCCCTGCAGTATTAAGGAAAGGTCTTCCAAGAATAATAGACATACTATCATCCTCGGGAATATCAAGAATAACAAAGTCCATTAAAATAGTAACGTTTGGAACTACAACAGGCACATCCTCACAAATACCGACAGGTATAGCAGTTGATTTATCAGCCTTTTGCAAAGATATTTCAGTAGGTGTCAACTTATTCAAGTCAAGTCTACGATATAAAGAGAGAGGCATAACACTAACACCGGCTCCAAGATCACACAAAGCAGTTTTAACATAATTTCTTTTAATGGAGCATGGTATAGTAGGTACTCTTGGATCTCCAACTTTCTTTGGTATTCCATCCTTAAAAGTATAATTAGCAAGCATGGTGGAAGTTTCAGCTTCAGGTATCTTTCTTTTATTAGTAATAATATCCTTCATATACTTAGCATAAGGATTTGTTTTGAGCACATCAGTTAATCGCATACGCAAAAAGATGAGTCTAATCATTTCAGCAAAGCGCTCAAAATACTCATCATCCTTTTTCTTGGATGGTTTCGGAGGAAAAGGCATGGGTTTCTGAACCCATGGTTCCCTTTCTTTACCATGTTTCCTAGCAACAAAGTCTCTTTTATCATAACGTTGATTCTTTGATTGTGGGTTATCAAGATCAACATCAGGTTCAACTTCTACATCATTATCATTACTAGGTTGAGCATCAACATGAACATTATCATTGACATTATCACTAGGTTCATGTTCATCACCGATTGTGTTTCAAAGATCGTAAATGAGATGTCATTTGGATTCTCGGTGGTTCAAAGAATAGGTTCACTAGAAGTTTGCAAAGTCCTATCATTTTCTTTTTCTTCCTCTTAGAAGAACTAGGCATATCAATATTATTTCTCTGAGAATCTTGCTCGATTCTCTTAGGGTGGCCTTCAGGATACAAAGGTTCCTGAGTCATTCTACCAGTTCTAGTAGCCACTCTAACAGCGTAGTCATTTTTCTTACTATTAATTTCATCAAACACTTCTTTCTGAGCTTTAAGTACTTGTTCTACTTGAGTGGTAACCATAGAAGCATGTTTGCTAACAAGTTTAAGTTCACCTCTAATATCAGCCATATAATCACTCAGGCGTTTAATCATAAAGGTATTCTGTTTTAATTGTCTACCAAAATAAGCATTAAAGTCATCTTGCTTAAACATAAAGTCATCAAACTCATCCAAGCACTGACTAGCAATTTTAGTAGGAGGGGCTTCAGCTTTATCATATCTATAGAGAGAATTTACCTTTACTACCTGTGTCGGGATATCGGGAGGTTCTTCATTAAATAAGTAATTGAGATCAAATACTTCTTCAAC
Organism: Aegilops speltoides; assembly: GCA_021437245.1. NCBI lineage: Eukaryota > Viridiplantae > Streptophyta > Magnoliopsida > Poales > Poaceae > Aegilops > Aegilops speltoides. Next base: position 129,025,064 of record CM038143.1, on the reverse strand, counting down.
AGGCAGTAAATTAAGACCATGTATTTCTTCAATAGGAGGTAAATTCTTAACATCTTCAGCTTTAATACCTTTTTCTTTCATAGATTTCTTTGCCTCTTGCATATCTTCGGGATTGAGAAATAGAACACCTCTCTTCTTCAAAACTGGTTTAGGAATAGGCTCAGTAATAGGCTCAGGAGCTGGCTCAGGAGTTGGCTCAGGAGTTGGCTCGGGAGGTGCCCAATTATTTTCATTAGCCAACATATTATTCAATAGAAGTTCAGCGTCATCCGGTGTTCTTTCCCTGAAAAGAGAACCAGCACAACTATCCAGGTAATATCTGGAAGCATCAGTTAGTCCATTATAAAAGATATCAAACATTTCAGGTTTCTTAAGAGGATGATCAGGCAAAGCATTAAGTAACTTGAGAAGCCTTCCCCAAGCTTGTGGGAGACTCTCTTCTTCAATTTGCACAAAATTGTATATTTCCCTCAAAGCAGCTTGTTTCTTATGAGCTGGGAAATATTTAGCAGAGAAGTAATAAACCATATCCTGGGGACTTTGCACACAAGCAGGATCAAGAGAATTAAACCATTTCTTAGCATCACCCTTTAATGAGAACAGAAATATTTTGAGTATATAAAAGTGGCGCGATCTCAGGTTATTAGTAAACAGGGCAGCTATATCATCTAACTTACGAAGATGTGCCACAACAGTTTCAGATTCATAGCCATAAAAAGGATCAGATTCAACCAAAGTAAATATATCTGGATCGACAGAAATATCATCATAATCATAATCAGGAACACAGATAGGTGAAGTAGCAAAAGCAGGATCGGGTCTCATCCTTCCTCTAAAAGATTCCTTACTCCACTTAGTTAGCAACCTCTTACGTTCAAGACTATCCTGGCAAGCAACAATAGCTTCAAAAGATTCAGCACTAAAAAGATAACCCTAGGGAATAGAAGGCATAGGCCCATCATCACTAACATCATCATGTTCAGGTTCATTAATTTCTCTTTGTCTAGACCTAGCAATTTGCTCATCAAGAAATTCACCGAGTGGCACAGTAGTATCAAGCATAGAAGTAGTTTCATCATAAGTATCATGCATAGCAGAAGTGGCATCATCAATAACATGCGACATATCAGAATCAACAGCAGTAGTAGGTTTAGGTGTCACAAACTTACTCATAACAGAACGAGAATCTAGTGCAAGGCTAGATGGAAGTCCCTTACCTCCCCTCGTAGTTGAGGGCAAAATAGTAGTTCGATCATCTTTCAAGTTCTTCATAGTGTCTAGCAGATATAAATCCCAAGTGACTCAAAGAATAGAGCTATGCTCCCCGGCAACGGCACCAGAAAAAGGTCTTGATAACCCACAAGTATAGGGGATCGCAACAGTTTTCGAGGGTAGAGTATTCAACCCAAATTTATTGATTCGACACAAGGGGAGCCAAAGAATATTCTCAAGTATTAGCAGCTGAGTTGTCAATTCAACCACACCTGGAAACTTAGTATCTGCAGCAAAGTGTTTAGCAGCAAAGTAATATGATAGTGGTGGTAACGGTAACAAAAGTAAAGACAGCAAAAATAATGTTTTTGGTATTTTGTAGTGATTGTAATAGTAGCAACAGAAAAGTAAATAAGCGAGAACTAGTATATGGAAAACTCGTAGGCACCGGATTAGCGATGGATAATTATGCTGGATGCGGTTCATCATGTAACAGTCATGACATAGGGTGACACAGAACTAGCTCCAGTTCATCAATGTAATGTAGGCATGTACTCCGTATGTAGTCATACGTGCTTATGAAAAAGAACTTGCATGACATCTTTTGTACTACCCTCCCGTGGCAGCGGGGTCCTATTGGAAACTAAGGGATATTAAGGCCTCCTTTTAATAGAGAACCGGAACAAAGCATTAGCACATAGTGAATACATGAACTCCTCAAACTATGGTCATCACCGGGAGTGGTCCCGATTATTGTCACTTTGGGGTTGCCGGATCATAACACATAGTAGGTGACTATAGACTTGCAAGATAGGATCTAGAACACACATATATTCATGAAAACATAATAGGTTCAGATCTGAAATCATGGCACTCGGGCCCTAGTGACAAGCATTAAGCATAGCAAAGTCATAGCAACATCAATCTCAGAACATAATGGATACTAGGGATCAAACCCTAACAAAACTAACTCGATTACATGATAAATCTCATCCAACCCATCACCGTCGAGCAAGCCTACGATGCAATTACTCACGCACGGCGGTGAGCATCATGAAATTGGTGATGGAGGATGGTTGATGATGACGACGGCGACGAATCCCCCTCTCCGGAGCCCCGAACGGACTCCAGATTAGCCCTCCCAAGAGAGATTAGGGCTTGGCGATAGCTCCGTATCGTAAAACGCGATGAAACTTTCTGTCTGGTTTTTTCTCCCCGAAAGCCAATATATGGAGTTGGAGTTGGCGTCGGAGGGCCACCAGGGGGCCCACGAGGTAGGGGGGCGCGCCCAGGGGGGAGGGGCGCGCCCCCCACCCTCGTGAGCAGGGTGTGGCCCCCTGGTCTTCATCTTTGGCGAGGATTTTTTATTATTTATTCTAAGATATTCCGTGGAGTTTCAGGTTATTCCGAGAACTTTTGTTTTCTGCACATAAAACAACACCATGGCAATTCTGCTGAAAACAGCGTCAGTCCGGGTTAGTTCCATTCAAATCATACAAGTTAGAGTCCAAAACAAGGGTGAAAATGTTTGGAAAAGTAGATACGACGGAGACGTATCAGATGCATGCTGGATAGCGGTCGATGTGTGGAGTAATAGTAGTAGATGCAGGCAGGAGTCGGTCTACTAATCTTGGACGTGATGCCTATATAATGATCATTGTCTGGTCATAATTATTTGAAGTTCTATCAATTGCCCAACAGTAATTTGTTTACCCACCGTATGCTATTTTTCTCATGAGAAGCCACTAGTGAAATCTACGGTCCCCGGGTCTCTTCTTTATCATATTTGCCTTCACAATCTATTTTTATTCCCTTTTATCTTCAGATCTATATTATCAAAAACCCAAAAATACCTCGCTGAATTTTATTTGCTTTTATTTGCATCTATCAATTTATTACAACTTTCTCCCATCCACGTGCCAATTTCTGGCGTCGTTACCCGAAAGGGATTGACAACCCCTTTTACACGTCGGGTTGCAAGTATTTGTTCTTTGTGTGCAGGTACCGTTTACCTAGTGTTGTGTGGTTCTCCTACTGGTTCAATAACCTTGGTCTCATTATTGAGTGAAATACCTACCGTATTTGTGCTGCATCATCCCTTCCTCTTTGGGGAAATACCGACGTAGTTCAAGCCGCATCATACCCTGGTTCACCTACTAAGTTCAGTAGTAACTTGATCCAAAGTTTCATGATCATCATCATTAGCTTCCTCTCCAGTTGCTGTAGGCATCACGGTAACTACTTTGTGTGATGTGATACCTTTCAATTCAAGAGAAGGTACAATTACCTCATCAATTTCTACTTTCCTCCCACTCACTTCTTTTGAGAGAAACTCCTTACCCAGAAAGGACCCATTCTTGGCAACAAAGATCTTGCCCTCGGATGTGTGATAGAAGGTATACCTAACGGTCTCTTTAGGGTATCCTATGAAGACGCACTCTTCCGCTTGGGGTTCGAGCTTATCAGGTCGAAGCCTCTTGACATAAGAGTCGCATACCCAAACCTTAAGAAACGACAGCTTGGTATTCTTGCCAAACCATAACTCATACGGTGTCGTCTCAATGGATTTAGAGAATGCATTATTTAAAGTAAATGCGGCTTCCTCTAATGCATAACCCCAAAACGATAGTGGCAAATCAGTAAGAGACATCATAGAATGCAACATATCCAATAAAGTACGATTATGACATTCAGACACACCATTACGCTATGGTGTTCCAAGTGGCATGAGTTGTGAAATAATTCCACATTGTCTTAAATGTGTGCCAAACTCGTAACTCAAATATTCACCTCCATGATCGGATCGTAGAAACTTTATTTTGTTGTTACGATGATTCTCCACTTCATTCTGAAATTCCTTGAACTTTTCAAATGTTTCAGACTTGTGTTTCATTAAGTAAATATACTTGTATCTACTCAAATCATCCATAAAGGTAAGAAAATAATGATTTCCAATGAGTGCTTCAACACTCATTGGACAACATACATCGGTATATATTATTTCTAACAAGTCACTTGCCCTCTCCACTGTTCCGGAAAACAGGGTTTTAGTCATCTTGCCCATGAGGCATGGTTCACATGTTTCAAATGATTCATAATCAAGTGATTCCAAAAGTCCATCAACACAGAGTTTCTTCATGCATTTTGCACCAATATGACCTAAGCAGCAGTGCCACAAGTATGTGGTACTATCATCATTGACTTTGCATCTTTTAGCATCAATATTATGAACATGTGTATCACTACCATTTAGATTCGATAATAATAAAACATTCACAAAGGGTGCATGACCATAAAATATATTATTCATATAAATAGAACAACCATTATTTTCTGACTTAAATGAATAACCGTCTCACTATCAACAAGATCCAGATATAATGTTCGTGCTTAACTCAGGCACCAAATAACAATTATTCAGGTTCATAACTAACCCCTAAGATAAATGTAGAGGGAGCGTACCGACGGCGATCACATCAACCTTAGAACCATTTCCAACGCGCATCGTCACCTCATCCTTAGCTAGTATCCGTTTATGTCGCAACTCCTATTTCGAGTTACAAATATTAGCAACTGAACCAGTATCAAATACCCATGCGCTACTACGAGCACTAGTAAGGTACCCGTCAATAACATGTATATCAAATATACCGTTGTTGACAATGCCAGCCTTATCTGCCAAGTACTTGGGGTAGTTCCACTTCCAGTGACCATTCCCCTTGCAATAGAAGCACTTAGTCTCAGGTTTGGGTCCAGCCTTGGGTTTCCTCACAGGAGTGGCAACTGGCTTTCCGTTCTTCTTGAAGTTCCCTTTCTTTCCCTTGCCTTTCTTCTTGAAACTGGTGGTCTTGTTGACCATCAACACTTGATGCTCTTTCTTGGTTTCTACCTCTACGACCTTAAGCATTGTGAAGAGCTCAGGGATCGTTTTCTCCATCCCTTGCATATTATAGTTCATCACAAAGCCCTTGTAGCTTGGTGGCAGTGACTGGAGAACTCTATCAATCGCCACTTCATCTGGAAGATTAACTCACAACTAATCCAAGCAGTTGTAGTACTCATACATTTTGAGTACATGCTCACTAATGAAGCTATTTTCCTCCATCTTACAGCTAGCGAACTTGTCGGAGGTGTCATATTGATACGTCTCCAACGTATTTATAATTTTTGATTGTTCCATGCTATTACATTATCTGTTTTGGATGTTTTACATGCATTAATATGTTATTTTATATTATTTTCGGAACTAACTTATTAACCTAGAGACCAATGCCAGTTTCTGTTTTTTTTCTTGTTTTTGACTTTTTCAGAAAAGGAATATCAAACAGAGTCCAAACAGAATAAACTTTACGGTGATTTTTCTTCGACCAGAAGAAACCCACGAGACTCGGAGAGGAGGCCAGAAGACCCATGAGGCGGCCAGAAGCCATGGGGGCGCGCCCTAGGGGGGGTCCTCTCTTGTGGGCCCCTAGTATACCGTCTTGAACTAATCTCTGCACTATAAATCCTCGAATATTCCCCCTGTACCATAGGGCACAACAAAAAAACTTTTCCGCTGCCGCAAGCTTCTGTTCCTATGAGATCCCATCTTGGGGCCTTTTCCGGCACTCCGCCGGAGGGGGATTCGATCATGGAGGGCCTCTATATCAACCTTGTTGCCCTTTCGATGAAGCGTGAGTAGTTTACCACGGACCTAAGGGTCCATAGCTAGTAGCTAGATGGCTTCTTATCTCTCTTTGATCTTCAATACAATGTTCTCCTTGATGTTCTTGGAGTTCTATTGGATGTAATCTTCTTTTGTGGAGCGTTTGTTGAGATATGATGAATTATGGGTTTATGATCAGCTTACCTATGAATATTATTTGAGTCTTCTCTGAACTCTTTTATGCATGATTAAGATATATTTGTATTTCTCTTCGAACTATCGGTTTGGTTTGGCCAACTAGATCGGTTTTTCTTGCAATGGGAGAGGTGCTTAGTTTTAGGTTCAATCTTGCGGTGTCCTTACCAGTGATAGAAGGGGTAGCGAGGCACGTATTGTATTGTTGACATCAAGGATAAAAATATGGGGTTTATATCATATTGCTTGAGTTTAACCCTCTACATCATGTCATCTTGCTTAAGGCGTTACTCTGTTCTTATGAACATAATACTCTAATTGCATGCTGCATAGCGATCGATGTGTGGAGTAATTGTAGTAGATGCAGTCAGAAGTCGGTCTAATTGTCATGGACGTGATGCTTGTATTCATGATCATTGCCTTAGATATCATCATAGTTATGTGCTTTTCTATCAATTGGTCAACATTAATTTGTTTACCCACTGTATGTTTTATTCAAGAGAGAAGCCTCTAGTGAAACCTATGGCCCCCGGGTATATTTTCCATCATATATTTTTAGATATGTAAACCAAAAACCCCCAAAAAATGCCTTGCTGCAATTTATTTATATTTACTTTAGTTTGCTCTTTTATTTATCTTTTATATCTATCTCTATTAGATCTTACTCTTGTTCGTGACCGTGAAGGGATTGACAACCCCTTTTTTGCATTGTATGCAAGTGTTTGTTAGTTTGTGCGGGTGCATATATTGGAGACTTGCTTGTGCCTCCTACTGGAAGTGGCATAAGGGAGGCTCCAGCGGTAGTACCGCAGGGCCGGAGCGGTAGTACCGCTGATAGCCATAAGCGGTAGTACTGCCATTTCACAGCGGTAGTACCGCCCATGGCCACAAGTGGTAGTACGGCTCCGGTTCCGCGCTGGTAGCGCCTGGACTCGAGAATTGCGTTTCTCATGTTGGGTTCAGCGGCAGTAGGAGCGGTAGTACCGCACCTACCACCGCGGCTAGTGCCGCACGAGCGCTCACTCTCTCTCTTGCCTCTTCTCCCTCTATAGCTGCTGCTTGCAGTCACATCGGTAGTACCGCTGGGACTCGCGGTAGTACCGCTCGGTCCAACAGTAGTACCGCTCCCTTGAGCAGTAGTACCGCTCGCTGCGGGCTGAAGAGGGGATAACGGTTGGATTGTTTCCCCCACTATAAAAGGGGGTCTTCTTCTCCAAGAAGATTTACCTCTTTTCCCCCAAGCTCCATTGTTGCTCCAAAGCTCATTTTCGCTCGATCTCTCTCCCTAGCCAATCAAACTTGTTGATTTTCTAGGGATTGGATGAGAAGGACCCGATCTACACTTCCACCAAGAGAAATTTGATTCCCCACTAATCCCTTGTGGATCTTGTTACTCTTGGGTGTTTGAGCACCCTAGACGGTTGAGGTCACCTCGAAGCCACATTCCATTATGGTGAAGCTCCGTGGTATCGTTGGGAGCCTCCAATCAAGTTGTAGAGATTGCCCCAACCTTGTTTGTAAAGTTTCAGTCACCGCCTTCAAGGGCACCACTAGTGGAATCACATCATCTCACATTGTGTGTGGGCGTGAGGAGAATACGGTGGCCCTAGTGGCTTCTTGGGGAGCATTGTGCTTCCACACCGCTCCAACGGAGACGTACTTGCCCCAAAGGGAAGGAACTTCGGTAACACATCCTCGTCTCCACTGGCTCCACTTGTGGTTATCTCTACCCTTTACTTTGTGCAAGCTATTGTTGCGTTGTATCCTTTGCTTGAACTTGTTGTTGTTGTTGGCATCATATAGGTTGCTCACCTAGTTGCACATCTTGACAACCTATTTGTTGCTAAACCTAATTTGTTAAGAAAAGCTAAAAAATGGTAGTTGCCTATTCACCCTCCTCTAGTTAACCATATTGATCCTTTCAATTGGTATCAGAATCTCGTCTCTTTATTAAGGGTTTCATCACCCGAAGAGTATGGTTGACGACGGTGGTATTGGGGATGAAGTGCCGGAGGCTGTGGAATTGAACTCGATCACTCAGGACGACTTAAATGAAGCCATGGCTTCACTTAAGACTTCCATGATGACCGAGGTCAAATCCATGGTTGAAGAATTACTCGTGGGGTTGAAAACTACTCTCGATCCGTTACTTGTGGTTAATCCCACCGCATCAGAGTCAGAGGCCAATTCCGGCAAGGAAGCGGCTAAAGGTACTGAAACTTCTTACCCTCACAACAAGAATGGGACGGGAACCTTTGCCTCAGTTCCCCCTCCCCCAGTCTATGGAGGACCGGTCCGTACACCTCGCATTGATAATTATGGTCCTCCTCCCAAGCTTGTTAAGGGTGATTTTGCTAATTGGGTCTTTCGCATTAAGTCGCATTTGAATCACTGCTCAACTAACCTTTGGAGAATCATTGAGCAAGGCTTCTACACGCATGATCCCAACAACTTCACCCCAAGAAAATAAGTGGACAATCAATACAATCATTCCGCTTTGTTCATCCTTCAAGATGCGGTCCCACCCGAAGATTTATCTCACTTATGTCCTTTCACTCGTGCAAGGATTGTTGGGAGCACATTGTTTCTATGTACAAGGGGAGCTCAAGCATCCAATGGTCCAACTTTGAAGTGGTCCTTGATGAGGGCGATGAATTTGTGATGGTAGAAGATGAGGATCCGTGGGATCTCTACCGGAGGGTGACTAGTCTTGCGGTTGCTCTCCCAGACCATGGGAGCAAGGATAGGGATGACACTTGGATCAAGCGCAAGTTTCTTGAGGCCATCATGCCATTCAACCAAGGCCATGTCTTCCATGATTCGTCAAAGGTCGGATTTTCACACCTTAACCTCAAGTGAAGTGTTGGATGAGTTTATTGCCATGAACATCATGAACAAGACCGTTGACAATGCTCTTGCTCGTGTCCAGTCAAAGAAAAACACTCCCACCCTTGCTTTGAAGGCCAAGGCCATTCCAGAAGAAGAAGAGGAGTGTGGCCCCGAGGACACCAAATATGCTTACCATGAGCACATGTCTCTCACGTCAAGGCAATTTCAGAGCAACAAGAGGAACTCGAGCCAAACTTCACCAAGAACAACACAAGTGGGTCTAACAACAAGAAACAAGGAAGGACTTGCTACAATTGCGGCAATGTGAGTCACTTTATGGTGGATTGCCCTTACGAGAAAAGGGAAGACAATTGTGGCAAACTCATTCGCAAAGACAAAGCCAAGTCTTTCCCTAGCAAGAACAACTTCACCAAGAAGTCTCCTCCAAAGGGCTTGGTGGCACATGAAGTGTACCCCTCCGATGATGATGAGGAAGATACAAGTGGATAAGGAATGGCAACAACAACCATTGCCATTGCTACACCTTCCCCCTCCAAGGTGTCTCTCTTTGGTGTCCCAACGAAAACACCATTGCCAAGTGCCTCATGGCCAAAGGTATCAAAAAGGTAAGTCCTAACCTCAAAACCATCACCATTACTAATCCTTCATTGTTAGATTGTGTTGATGATAGTGGGGTGGAGAAAGTTGATGAGAATGAGTTCACCAAGTTTGTGAGCAAGCTCAAGGATGAGTCCAAGAAGCACTTTGTTGCTCTCTTGGAACAACTTGGTGAGGCCAATGATATCATTGAGTCGCATGAGGATACTATCTCCAAGTTGGAGGGGCATAGTCGTGACTATGCCGATAAGATTGTGGATCTTTCCATTACTCTAGAGGAAGTGCGAGATCTTCGTTTGACTCTTGAGGAGTCACACAAGGTTGATCATGCTAAATTGCAAAAAGTTCTTGATCATGCTATTATTCTTACTCATGTGCTTAAATCCAAGAAAGTTGCACTTGGGTTTTGGCCATGATAGACTCAAGGAAGAATTTGATACACTTGACAAGGCTCACAAGGTCTTGAAGGGTGCTCATACTTCTCTCAAAGAGTCTCATGATCAACTCCAAGTGAAGCTAACCAAGGAGATTTCCACTTGCCCTCCTTTCGTTCTAATTGATAATGCCCATGCTCCTAACCCTTGTTGTGAGCATGTGCATCTTGTGGAGGAAAATGCCAAGTTGAAAGAACAACTTGAGAAGGGCATTGTGACATGCATACAAGGTGAAAAGAACCTTAATGACCTTTTGACGAGCCAAAAGGAAGTTGTAGGGAAGGAGGGACTTGGGTTTGCACCCAAGTCAAAGAAGAAGAAGAACAAGACCAAGCAACCTCTCCCACTAAAGGAAACCTTTGTAAGGGCGGGTGAGGGTACTCATTAGAAGAAGAAGAACAAGGAAGTGGGTGGTAATGCCAAGAAGGGAAAAACCGCTCCTAACAACAAAGCCGGCAACTTTAACCCTTCTTATGTTTTATGTCGTGCTAGTGATGGGCATGTTTATGCCAAATTCGTTGGTTCATACTACGAGTACATTGTTTGGTCTATTTGGGTTTCTAATACCCTTGTTACTAACCTCAAAGCACCCATTCAAAAATGGGTACCTACATCTAAGCATTGGTCTCTTGTAGGAGTTTGCTTCCGGTGGAGTGTCATGGTTGCTTGATAGTGGGGCAACAAATCATATGACCAGGAGCAAGGACTTGGTGGTGGATGTGCATCCAATCCCATCTATGCCCACCCATGTCCAATTCGGTGATGCTTCAACTTCTAAGGTATTGGGACTTGTCAAGGTGGTCATATCTCAAGATTTATCTATTGAGAAGGTCATGCTTATTGAGTCCCTTCCATACAATTTACTTTCTGTTTGTCAACTTGCATTATGGGCTTCGCAACATTCTTTGATCTTGATACCATGGCCCTTTTGTGGAGCAAGACTCTTAAAGTAGCCTTTGTTGGGCATGTCGAGAATGGTCTCTATGTGGTGAACTTTTCAGAGTGACCCACTAAGACCGTGACTTGCCTAATGGCTAAAATTGATGTGGGTTGGCTTTGGCATCGCCGACTAGCCCATGTCAATATGAGATATTTGCAAAGTCTCCTCAAAGGGGACCACGTTCGTGGACTACCAAATGTGAGTTTTTCCAAAGACCGTGCTTGCAGTGCTTGTATCGAAGGAAAGCTTCATGAATCGGCTCACTGACCCTCGACTATCATCACTCAAAGAGGCCCTTGGAACTCCTTCACATGGATCTCTTTGGACCTCCATCCTTTGATATTCTTGGTGGAAGAAAGTATTGCTTGGTGATTGTGGATGACTACTCAAGATATACATGGGTAGGAAGAGTGAGACTCAACAAACTGTCATCAACTTTGCAAATGAAGCTCAACATCAACATGATGCAAAGATCTTGATGATTAGAAGTGACAATGGCACCGAGTTCAAGAACTACATCTTGGATGAGTTTCTTAGTGACGAGGGGATCAAGCACCAATATGCCGCACCCTATACCCCTCAACAAAATGGTGTGGTGGAGAGGAAGAACCGGACGTTGATGGATGCGGCAAGGACCATGATGGCGGAGTTCAAATCTCCATACAACTTTTGGGCCGAAGCCATCAACACCGCATGTCATGCATAAAATAGGCTCTATCTCCGCAAAGGCTTGAACAAGACTCCATATGAGATACTTACTGGCAACAAGCCCAACCTCAAGTAGTTTCGGGTGTTCGGTTGTAAGTGTTTCATTCTCAAGAAAGGTGTTCGTTTGTCTAATTCGAACATAGATCTCAAGAGAGCATATTTGTTGGTTATGCTACAAACTCTCATGCTTACCGTGTCCTCAACAAGTCCACCGGACTCATTGAGGAGACGTGTAACATGGAGTTTGATGAAAATAACGGCTCCCAAGTGGAGCAAAGTGGTCTTTGTGATGTAGGTGATGAAATTCCTCCCCAATCTATAAGAAGAATGGGGATTAGTCAAATACTCCCCATTGTGGAACCCCTTGTGGCCTAAGAAGAAGGACAATGCTCTATTCAAGTGGAGCCATCACCTACACTAGACCCACACGCTTCCCAAGAACAAAGTGAAGGCCCTCAAACCCATGAACAAGATCAAGGGCAAGATCTACCACGTGAAGATGTTGATGCACCAAAAGATACCCAAGATCAAGTTCATGTCTTCAAGCATGTTCAAGGTCAAGAGCAAGCTCAAGATCAAGAGCAAGCTCAAGACGGTGCCCAAGATCAAGAGCAAGCTCAAGATCAAGGACAAACTCAAGACGGTGCTCAAGATGTGCAAGATGATCCTCAAATGCCCATCGAGGAACTTTTGGAGCGTTGTGTCGCTAAGGTGGCTTCCAAGCTCGAGTGTCAACATGTCATGGAGAACGTGCTTGTAAGCTTGAGAAAATGGGTAACTACTCATAAACAATTGTCAAACTTTTGTGAGCATCACTCATTTTACTTCGTGTGTTGAACCCCAAAAGGTACATGAGGCACTCGATGATGAGGATTGGCTTGAGGCCATGCATGATGAACTCAACAACTTCGAGCGCAATCAAGCTTGGGAATTAGTGCCAAGGCAAACGGAGGAACATAATGTCATCAGGACCAAATGGATCTTCAAGAACAAGCAAGATGTGAATGGTGTGGTTGTTCGAAACAAGGCAAGATTGGTGGCACAAGGCTACTCCCAAGTCGAGGGTATCAACTACGGTGAAACCTTTGCCCCCATTTCTCGTCTTGAATTTATTCGCATGTTTCTTGCATATGCATCTCACCATGATTTCAAATTGCAACAAATGGATATGAAAAGTGCATTTCTTAATGGTCCTTTGAATGTGTTGGTGTATGTCAAACAACCTCCGGGATTCAAGGATCCCAAACTCCCCAATCATGTATATAAACTCAAAAGTGCACTCTATGGCCTTAAGCAAGCCCCACGTGCGTGGTATGAGCACCTTACCGAGTTGCTGCAAGATCGTGGGTTTGAAATTGGGAAAATCGATCCCGCTCTTTTTACTAAGAGGGTTGTTGGTGTCAAAACCGGCGGATCTCGGGTAGGGGGTCCCGAACTGTGCGTCTAGGCGGATGGTAACATGAGACAAGGGACACAATGTTTTACCCAAGTTCGGGCCCTCTCGATGGAGGTAAAACCCTACGTCCTGCTTGATTAATATTGATGATATGGGTAGTACAAGAGTAGATCTACCACGAGATCAAGGAGGCTAAACCCTAGAAGCTAGCCTATGGTATGATTGTTGTAATGTATGTTGTCCTACGGACTAAAGCCCTCCGGTTTATATAGACACCAGAGGAGGCTAGGGTTACACAGAGTCGGTTACAATGGTAGGAGATCTACATATCCGTATTGCCAAGCTTGCCTTCCACGCCAAGGAAAGTCCCATCCGGACACGAGCCGGAGTCTTCAATCTTGTATCTTCGTAGTCTTGGAGTCCGGCGGATAATGATAGTCCGCTGTCCGGACACCCCTAGTCCAGACTCCTCAAGAGCCTGAACCAGTCTTCAATGACGATAAGTCCGGCGCGCATAATGTTCGGCATTGCAAGGCGGGTTCCTCCCTTGAATAATCCAGAGAAGATCATGAACACTAGGATAGTGTCCGGCTCTGCAAAAATAATTTCCACATTCCACCGTAGAGAGAATAAAATATACACTAGCTCAATCTGCTGACGTATTACGCGGCGTGACATCACACCGCAACCAAGCCTCTGTTTGAATCGTTTCTTACTATACCACCTCAAAGACGCTTAGCGGCGGTTTCCTTGGCACGCCTTGTCGAGCGGAGATCGTGTTCCCTTATTCGGGATCCTCATCAATACGTGCGTGGGTAACCCAACCGTTCCCGTCGCCACGCCTCCTCTATCGAAGGGGAATCCCAAACGGTCACGGAGACGGCCCTTGGTATTTCTTCCCCTTTATAAGAGGACCAAGGCTCGCCCTTGTTCTTCAATCTCGCATCGAATCTCTTCCCCTCCCCCACCCAACACCCAGAGCCTCAGATTCGAGTGCTTCGGATCCTCAATCATGTCCGGCTCCGACCTCCAGGGCCGGTGGATGCCCTCCTCCGTCACGGAGGAGGACATATTGAAGTTGCGTGAGGCCAAGCACACGCCTCACGAGGTTTCGCCTGAGTTGCCTGCCCAAGGGCAGGCCATGCCCGCCCGAGCCCGGTGAATACGTCGTTTTAGATCCCACCTCCGTCGGGGTTTAGGCTTCCCGACGGATCCCTTCGTGAGAGGGCTCTTGTTCTACTATGGGCTGGACTTTCACGACTTGGCTCCGGAGTCCATCCTCCATATCTCCGCATTCATTATCGTCTGCGAAGCCTTCCTCTGCGTCATTCCCCACTTCGCCTATGGTGAAGACCTTCAAGTGGAGCCAAGATGATCGGGGCGTCAGCGGAGTCTTGCGGGCGACCATAAGCAAAAGGTCGATGCCCCATGGCCCGAGGGTTGCTTCAAGAGGAACTTGGATGGCGGCGCAGGAGTGGTTCTATATCACCGCTCCAAGGGGCAGCAGGCAAAAGCCGCCGCCCTTATTCTGCCCGGGACCTCCACGCCAACTGATGTCGTGGGTCAACCAAGGGCTCAACTGGGGGCCGTCCGAGGACGTGCCCTCACTGCAGGGACAGATTCGAGACCTCCAAGCGAGGGAGATCGACCTGATCAAGGTGATGCAGGTTATGCTAATCAGGCATCTTCTGCCCTGCAAACGCCATCCTCTCCGTCTATGGGAGTTCAATCTGGAGGGACCTCGTATTCTCCAACACTTTATGGGTGCGACACCCGTGGAGATGTACAAGCTGTTCTTCGGACCGCAGGTGGCGTGTCCGGATTCAGCCGAGGACGCAGGCCTAAGCCGCGATCGCCTGGATACTCAGGTAAATAGCTCAGAGTACGGACATTCTGTTTATATGCCTTTCTAAAGTTCGCCTCCTGACCCCTTGTTCTTTACAGGAATGGGTGGCGCGATCAAGGCTGATAAGGTGTCCGCCCCCCCAGAGACCACACTGGAGCCCGTCTGGTCGAAATGTTGGAGGTTGTGCCTGACGTAGGGGCGACGGGAAAATAGAGGAGCTAATATTTCGCCCAAAGGCGGCGTCAAGAGGGGGAACCAAGAACCCTCCTTCGGGGGAGAAGAGGACCGCCTCAAAGATCCGGAGGCCAAAGCCCCTAAGCATAGGAAGAGATCTTCACCGGGGGGTCCGGCGCCCGGAAAGAATCCGGACGCACAATCATAACCAAAGGATCGGCCCTCCAGCGAGCCGTGAGTATGAAAGAGGGAGTTAATTAGTAAGGAAATACCTTCATTTGTGCTTCAGGTAACTGAAATATTTATATTGCAGTTCGGATCTGCAGCCTTCTCGATGGGTTCATCTTGAGGGACCTTCTTCCGGAGATGATGGAGAGCGATCGCCTCCGTCCAGCGCCGCCAGATGAGGCGGCGAACCCGAAGTGTCATCACGGAGGGTATCCCGAGTCCGGAGGGGCGGAGAGTTCGGCACCCACTAGTGTCCGCCGGAGAATCAAGAATCTGCTTGAGAGGCGTCCATTTCGAAGATCACCGTGCGTTAATGCGTATGGTGATTGGAAGGATTTCGTCCGCCGAGAGCGAATTGCGTAATGCCGCCATGAGTTTGCTAGCGGGATTTGAGGTATGCGAGAATTACACACCCCTTTGTCTTTTAACAGTTTTGCATATAAAAAATGCGCCCTGTATAGATAGTAGCCCCTGAGACTCAGTAGGCTGTCGGAAACGACAGCGTACCGAGGATCAAAATCTAAAGTAATGAATTCCGTCGTTCCTATGCAGGTGGCGGATAGTCCGGGGGCTAGCCGGACTAGTGAGTTTGCCGAGTTAAATCGGCAACTTGACTTCTGGCGATCACGGACATCGCACTTGTCAACAAAGCGACTTGACGAGTCGCAAGGTAAAAGAGTTCTCCGCAATCGCTTTATTAAGGGGTCAAGCCCTCCTCATATAAATTATATGCTGTTATGCAGACGGTGCTGCTCTTGTGGAGAGTTTTGGGCGAACTTGCTCTAGCTAAGGAGCAAGCCCGAAGGAGTGATCTGCTGCTTCGAGGGCGCCGAGGAGTTAAAAGTTGAAAAGGTTGCGCCTTGTCTAAGCGGGCGTAGGTGGCGAATTGGCCATGAAAGTAAAGGATCTTGCCGACCGCAATGAGGCTCTTGGAAAGGAGCGCTTATCGGAGCGGGAAGACCTGAAGAAGGCCACCACCGAAGCCAAGGATGCCCGCTCTGCAATGCGGGCTATGAAGGAGGAACTGCGCCAGGCCGGAGATATCGTGGCTGGCAAGCCTTTTCTGCCGCGTCGCCGGTTTATGGATGGGAAGTATGCTCAATTTGAGCGGCTGTGGGGTCTGGAGGATCCGTGTATGGACTTAGCTGCCAGTGCGGCTGATGCCATTAAGCACTTCCGGAGCCAGGAGGATCACGAGACGGAAGAGCTATATTGGTCTCAATTCCATAGACCGGATCGCTCACTTCCGTTGACAGACCGGCTGGCCGAATGGGCCGAGCTAAATAGATTGTCCGGACTTGCCATGACTGACATCGTGGCCCATGTATGGCCAGAGAGGTCCAAGGCAACGAGCTACTTGCCTTCTTGCAGCAATTCCTTGGGCGGTGCCTCATATAAAGGAGATGAAGCGGTCGGCTGCATCGAGGGCGCGATGGCTCTTGCCCGTGTGAAGGCGCATTGTCCGGAGATGGATGCCACCGCTGTTGTCGCCAGGTTCGGATGAAAGCCGACTCCTGCCGAGCACTACTGGGAAGTTATGCGTGGCGCTCGTGTAATAGAGTCGCGATGCTCGAAAATATCACGTTCAAATGAGCGTATTAGATTGTAAATCGATGATTATGTTATAACTGCTTTTTATACTTGTGCGTACCAAGTAGTAAAACTTCTCTGTCTTGGCCGTTCGTATACTTTTGTATAACTTGAAAGATGGCAGTCTTCGGCTTCAGCCCCCACGCACAAGGTGCGGGGGTGTTCGCAAAAATAGCGCATTTTCACACTTTAATCCGACGTCTCGGTCCTGTTATAAGGAGGTGGTAGCGTAGCGAACGAGGCAATCCGGATTATAATGCTTTATCACTTTCACTTAGCCAGTGGAGCTCGAGGGTGGGGCTATGATATAGCCCCGGTGGCATCGCCCTTCTCCGAAGTCGGGCGTATGTGCTGACCGAAGCGGTCCTTCGTCAGCGAAATTCTAAACATTCCGATAGTCGATCGAGTGGTTGACCGGTCTCGCTTTATCATGACGATCAATTTTCGCTTTCTCTCTTGAGGTGCTCGCCAAATTAACCGGGGCACAATCGCATAGTTCTCCGGTGCCGTTAGCCAATGATACGTAACGTAAAGGCAGCAAAACACGAGAGCCGGCAAACCCAACATTTGACCAAAGACATGATTCGAGCTGATGCATATAATGCCTAACTCGAGACGCCGAACACTCCCTAAGGTGTTCGGTCTTTATAATAATGGGCGAACGATGCCCTAAGCCCCTAGTGTCCAAGCACGGGCATGGTCTTCGACGGCCGATGCCAAAGCATCAGTTCGCTTTGGCTATAGGAATAAACCAAGGAGAATAACAACAAGAGACGAGAAAAAGGTTTACGCAGGTCTTAATCTGAAAAGAATCCTCTACGGGTCCCTCTGCACGTCTGCGCTGTGTCTCCGTTGCACCGTTATCCTGGACGGGTATGCACGTTGTTCATCTGTAGAAAGAGAGGAACGTTTAGTTTTAAAAACAATTCGTGCGAAAAATATGTAAAATGAGAAACAATTAAAGCAGGGTTTGGATGAATCCGCGGTTGTTTGTGCGCGCAGCCCCCTGTGAAGGGGTATGCGGCTAGGGAGCCCCTAGCCTACTGACGCCGAATTCGTCTATCCGAGTCCGGGGTCTTTAATTGACCCTCGCACTAAAATAACGCCACGCGGACCGGGCATCTTGAGTGTGAGAGACGCGTAATGCGGTATGGCGTTGAAGCAGACAAAAGCCTTTCGTCCCAAGAGTGCTTGATATTCACTTTCAAATGGGACGATGTGAAAAATTAATTTTTCTCGTCGAGAATTGTTCGCGATCGAACACGACTTCTAATGTCTGAGCACATGCACTTGGCGTAAGGGCTGGCGTCACTCCTTTGAAGGAAGTGCGGTGTGCAGATTTTGGCGGGGTTTATCCCCATCCTATGGATTGTTTTTGAATCTGACATGTTTAAGTCACCGCCTCCGTCCATTAGGACATTAGTAAATTGTAATCCGTCTATTATGGGATTCAATATCGAGTCCGTCCGCATTTGAACGCTTCGGAATAATCTAGGTGGTCGAAAGTGATTGGTTTTGATATCCAATCTCTACGGTTCATTGGTTGGACCGCAAGCTCTTTTAGAAAGTGCCGCACTATTTTTCCGTGTTGCCACATGAAGTGAGTTTATTGCTTTGACCCCTTGTGGGAAAGTCTTTTGTTTTCGATGCTCTGCTGGTGGGGTTTATCTTCTTAAGCTTGACGCGTCGAGCCCCTTGTGTTCGCATTTAGTCGGCGGACTGTTTAAAACCCAACAATCCTGTGGGTGTGATTTGCGAGCCTTCCGGGTACTGTGGATTTGGCATATCCGACCCAAAATCTTGTTTAAGTTGGACAATTAAATCCTTTGTCATCCTTTGGAGGCTGTGTTTTATTATTAGACATGAGCTTTTGAATCCGGCGTTGACTGCCGTGCTCTTTGGGCTTTTCTCTTTATTCCGGCGCTGCTCTTTTCTGCGCCGTGATTTTCCGTTTCCATCTCTTATCTCGGATGTACTTGGGTCGCTGGTGCTGCATCTTGCTAACCAGCTATCCTCTCCCGCACAGAAGCGGGTCATGAGGCTTGTTAGTGCGGACATTGTCCTCGGTTTCTCTTGACCGAGGTGCCTGGCGAGCCATTCGTCTCGGACATTGTGCTTGAAAGCTGCTAAGGCTTCGGCGTCCGGACAGTCGACTATTTGGTTCTTTTTGTAAGGAACCTGTTCTGAAATTTCATGGCTGACTCTCCGGGCTGTTGTGTTATGTGACTTAGATCATCGCATCCGGAGGATGGACATAAGTCCTTGAAAATTTGCTCTAAACGCGTCCTCGAGCTCTTCCCAACTTCCAACAAGTTTTACGGGAGGCTTTTAAGCCAATGACGGGCTGGCCCTTTGAGCTTGAGGGTAGATATTTTATGGCGTGGAGATCGTCTCCTCGGCCATATGTATATGTAGTATATAATCTTCTATCCGCACTCCGTGGTCATTGTTCCATCGTAGGCCTCTATGTTGATGGGTTTAAATCCTGCTTTGGGAATTCATGGTCCAAAGACCTCATCGGTGAAACATAGTGGGTGTGCGGCGCCCCTGTATTTGTGTGTGCCGCTATCATCGGACACTTGACGTGTTGCCTTGCTTCTTTGGGCCTTCTCCTTTGGCCCGTAGATGGACCTGGCTGGGCCATCTATCCTTCCAAGTTCGTTGGTTGATTTATATGTGGCGCCGCTGTCAAAATTTGGCATGTCATCTGGCCGTCTATCCAACCAGGCGGCCCCTTTATTTTTGGACGGTGGAGGCTCTATGGCCTCCTCGTCGAATTCCGGTAGCAGCTTGCGCTTCGGGTAGCTCTTTCATTGGTGGCCATTGCCGTACTTATCTGCGGTTTTGAGCACTTTGCTCCATCTCATTCTGAGTGTGTTTTCCGCTGTTTTGAGCCTCCGTTTTTCCTTCTTCAGGCTTCTTGCAGTACTGACGAGTCTTTTCCGAAGGTTCTTACTCTCCGGCGATGTGTCCGGCATAAGGTCGTCCGGAGTGTTGTTCTCGCGGGGCTTGGATTTATTATCTGACTCGTCATGTTCGGATGGTTGCTTTTTGTTGTCCGCTTGTGAGCCCTGCCGTATCGCGGGCTCCTTGGGAGCGTTGTTGTCGTCGAGGCGGGACTTAGGGCGGCGTCTACGCCGTCGTTTTGGTCGTTTATCGGCGGGGTAATCTTCTGCCGCGGCCCGTTGGTCCTCGTTATCGCTCTCTTTTGGGGTGTCCACCATGTATATGTTGTATGACGAGGTGGTCTTCCAGTGCCCAGTAGGCGCTGGTTCCTGTTTGTCTCCGGCATCGTCGTCCATAGCGTCGATGTCGTCGGAGTCGTAGTCTAGCATGTCGGTTAGATCATCGACAGTGGCTACAAAGTGGGTGGTGGGTGGGCTCTGAATTTCTTCGTCGTCCGTACCCCAGCCATCCTGGCCATAGTCCGGCCAGGACTCTCCTGATAATGAGAGGTGCTTTAGTGAATTCAGGATATCGCCAAAAGGCGAGTATTGAAAGATGTCCGCGGTGGTGAATTCCATAACCGGCGCCCAATCCGGATCGATTGGTAGGGGCGCGGGAGGTTCGGAGTCCGGCGCCTCGGAATCACGAGTTTTGCAGGGGACAAGATCAGTGTTCGGCTCCATCGCCGTGAATGTTGAAGCCCCCAGGGCGGCGTCTATCCACCGTCCCTCGATATGGGCGATCGGCTCCGGGCTAATGGCCGGAGCGGATCCGTGCGCCACCGGGCACCGTTCGGTGGCGAGCTAGATCATGCCGTCGTCACGGTCTGGCGCGCTTGGTCAGGCTCGAATCCGTCGAAGATCAAGTCTCCGCGACATCGGCCATGAAGTTTAAGCTTCGAATCGACTGACGGCCAGGGCGTAGCTTCGATCTGCTCGGATGGCCAAGTGAATTGGCCCGCATGCGAAAGCCGCCGAATCTGAAGATCTATCCGGGGAGAAAAGTCTCACCTAGGACAGCGTTGTTGGTTGAAGATGCCATCAAGCCTATCGGTGACGACATACGAGGAACTCTCAATGAAAGCACCAATGTCGATGTCAAAACCGGCGGATCTCGGGTAGGGGTCCCGAATGCGCGCCTAGGCGGATGGTAACAGGAGACAAGGGACACAATGTTTTACCGTGTTCGGGCCCTCTCGATGGAGGTAAAACCCTCGTCATGCTTGATTAATATTGATGATATGGGTAGTACAAGAGTAGATCTACCACGAGATCAAGGAGGCTAAACCCTAGAAGCTAGCCTATGGTATGATTGTTGTAATGTATGTTGTCCTACGGACTAAAGCCCTCCGGTTTATATAGACACCGGAGGAGGCTAGGGTTACACAGAGTCGGTTACAATGGTAGGAGATCTACATATCCGTATTGCCAAGCTTGCCTTCCACGCCAAGGAAAGTCCCATCCGGACACGAGCCGGAGTCTTCAATCTTGTATCTCCGTAGTCTTGGAGTCCGGCGGATAATGATAGTCCGGCTGTCCGGACACCCCCTAGTCCAGGACTCCCTCAAGGGTCAAAGGGGATTTGTTCATATGCCTACTATATGTTGATGATATTATTTTTGGTTCCCCTAACAAATCTTTCAATGATGAGTTTTCCGCACTAATGACCGAGAAGTTTGAGATGTCTATGATGGGAAAGCTGAAGTTCTTTCTTGGGTTCGAAGTCAAGCAAAGAAGAGAAGGAACATTCATTAAGAAAGCCAAGTATACACAAGACATGCTCAAGAGATTGAAGCTAGATGATGTCAAGCCAGTCAAGTTTCCAATGCCCACCAAATGCAAGCTTGAAAATGATCCCTCCTTCCTCAACCAGGGTGAAAGATTACAATTTATGAATTCTGCTCTGTCATCTATTCCCATATTCTTTCTTGGGAGTCTGTTGGTCCCTCCTGGAATTTTTAAACACCTGGAGAGAACACAGAGACAATGTTTATGGAGAAAACATAAACATGAGCCCTCTTCATCTCTAGCAGCTTGGGGTTTGATCTGTAGGCCTAAAAGCAAGGGGGGCTGGGAATTTTGAACCTGGCTAGAATATTGCTCTGTTGCTTAAACATATGCATAAGTTTCTCAATAAGATGGATCTGCCATGGGTATCTCTAATTTGGAATTCATATTATCATGGGTGGGTTCCACCGGGCACTAACAGCTATGGCTCTTTTTGGTGGAAAGACATATGCAAATTGTTGGATCATTACAGAAACACCACTTGGGTCCAAATCAATTGTCGAGACTCAGCTCTGTTTTGGTTTGACAGATGGACATTGGGTGACTCTGTGGCAACCTTGCAATCAAGGTTTCCTAGGCTTTTTTCATATGCCAAAGACCCATGGATAACTGTAGCAGATGCTTTTCAAGCGCATGATATCTCGGAGAGGTTTCAGTTACCTTTCTCCGAGCAAGCATCCTGAATATATGTCAGTTCAGGAAATGATGTCCACTCACAACAGAGACCTGGGTGCAACTGATATTTGGTATTGGCAGGGAACACAGAATGCTTTTAGGCCTAAGAATATTCTATTCCTTCATGCATTCTACCTTATCATACAACCCTTTGTTGCTTTGGATATGGAAATCATTATGCACAATGAAAATAAAGGTGTTTGCTGATTATGGACAGCCTTAACACTAAGGATATGGTTGATAGGAGGCATTGACATATGGATGATGGGGTTAATGGTGCTCTTTGTCCTCTATTGACAAGGGAAACCAGATATCACCTCTTTTTCCACTGCAATTTTAGTGTGAGAATATGGAATTACCTTCAAATTAGTTGGCCACAGGGAGATGATATGAGGAGCATTGTACTGTAGGCTAAGAGAGATTTTGCAAAACCTTTTTTCACTGAGGTAGTTTTTGTTGCTTGTTGGAACATCTGGATAGTCAGGAATGCCAAGGTGTTTAGACATGAAAGGCCTAGCTTTAATAAATGGATAAGTGCCTTCATCCATGATATTACCATCATGCAACATTGAGTTAAACATGTCTTTAGAGATGAGTTGTTAAGATGGATCTCTTTTCTGCCTCCTTGAGGTATTGTTGTTTTTCAGTCTCCTAGCTTTGTAGACTATTAGCCCTTTAGCCTTTTCCTTTCTTTTTGGTTACTTCTTGTAATCCATGTAATTTGTAACTCTTTTGGCAATAAAGTTTGAGCATCGTGGGGGGTTCCCCTACAGTTTACAGTCAAAAAAATGCAAGCTTGACAATGATCCCAATGGTAAAGCATTGGATCAAAAGGTATATCGTTCCATGATTGGATCCTTGCTTTACCATTGTGCATCTAGACTGGATATCATGTTGAGCGTGGGAATGTGTGCATGGTTTCAAGCTGCACCTAAGGAAAGTCACTATGTGGCAGTCAAGTGAATCTTTCGATATTTGGCTCATACCCCAAACTTTGGCTTATGGCACCCCAAAGGAGCAAGCTTTGATCTCATGGGTTACTCAGACTCGGATTGGGCAGGAGATTGTGTGGAGAGGAAGTCAACTTTCGAAGGGTGCCAATTCCTAGGTCACTCTTTGGTAAGTTGGTCTTCGAAGAAGCAAAATTGTGTGTCCCTCTCGTCCACCAAAGCCGAATATGTAGCCGCCGCAAGTTGTTGTGCACAATTGCTATGGATGAGGCAAACTTTGAAGGATTACGGTGTCACATGTGACAAAGTGCGTCTTCCATGTGACAATGAAAGTGCTATCAAAATCTCTCACAATCCGGTGCAACATAGCAAGATGAAGCATATTGAGATTCTTCATCATTTCAATAGGGATCACATCAAGTGTGGAGATATTGAGATCATCTACATCAACACTCAAGATCAACTAGCGGATATTTTCACCAAGCCTCTGGATGAAGCAAGATTTCGTGAGTTAAGGCATGAGCTAAATATCATTGATTTGAGCAATGTGGCTTGAATCTAGGCACACCCCACCGCACTCATCATTATATCTTGTTCTAGATGTAGGCATGGACATAGGGGGAGTGTTGTTCTCTCAATGAACTGTCCCTCCCCATTATGCATAAATCGATCACGTCTTTCACATTAGCCATTTTATGGTACTTGTGCTTCAAATATGAGTTTGGTTCATGGGCCCAAGGTTAAAATCTTCGCGGTGCCATACAATTGAGTCAAACATAGGTGGCCTCGGCCACCGCCCTCTCTTTGAGAGGTGTTGTGTCTTGTTTTTCCTCGAGTCAGGTTGGTTTGTGTGTTTGGTTGGTTTTGCATTTAGTCTCTCCAAGGGTGCTTCTCTTGTTTTTGGTTGTCTTTTGCTCTTGGAGTTTCCCCCTTGGTTCATCGGTGTTATTTGTTTCTCGTAGATGAGTCTTTATTTTTATTGTCTTGTCGAGTTATCGCTGGGCGGCACTACCGCTGTGGAAGGGCGGTACTACCGTTGATTAGCATCAAGCAGTACTACCGCCCGTCCAAGCAGTACTACTGCTGTGGGGCGAGACTGGGGATTATGAATCGGGCAGGGGGAGTTTTACTCCTACATACCCATTCGAGTTTCTCCCCCTCGTCTGTTCCTCTCTCTCAGCGACAAACTCGCTGCGGGAGGCCGCCGCCGGGCCGCCTTCTTTGGGTTGTCCTTCACGTTTCCAACCGGTGGAATCGATCTCCACCCCTTCCTCTTGCCATCGATGCTGGTATTGCCCCCACTATTCTCCTCATTGCTTCTAGTTTTTTCATCTAGGCTTTTGGGGCAATAGTCTTGATATTTATTGTTTTTGGCCAAATTGAGGCTTGAGTAGGATGTTGAAGGCTGCTAGACTAATTGGATTGATGATTAGGAGGAGTATTTTTGAATTTGGCACCCCCGGTAGTACCGGATCTAGCAGCGGCAGTAGCCAAACCACTATCCTCTGCCTAGGGCGGTACTACCACTCCCCTGGAGCGGTACTACCGCTCTCCTGGAGCGGTACTACCGCTTGTAGGCGGTACTACCACTGCCTAGGAGCGGTACTACCTCTTGGGATGCCGGCCTCCTCTATTCTCATACCAATTGTTGATCCTGTTGCTTTTTCTGCCGGCTTATGCTCGTTTTCCTGTTTGCTTTCTTCGCCGGTGTGTGTGGTTCCAGGTGATGGAACTTCAGAGCACCTTGTCCGTCGTATCAACCCCGAGCGTCCTGGACGGTCAAAGCGCTATCGCTCTTCTAAGGCAGCTGCTGCATCTTCAAGTGTTCCTCCAACTCAGCTCAAGCCACTGTCGAAGCAAGTTGCGAACAGGCCCAAGCCAATGGTCAAGTCTGTGACAGAGATGACTGCTAGGGAGTTCTGTGTGGCTCGTTACCGCAACCCATATGCTCAAGATCAAGAGCCAGCTCTTGTCAACCGCCCCTTCTGGAACCGGTTTCAGTAGTATATCTACTTTGATGTGCTCAAAGCAAAGAAGAATCTCTTTGTAGATGTCTGCTCCATCGACATTACTTATTTGGAGAAGGATCGTGCCTATTTTGGCGAGCCACTTGAGGTGTGTGTTCAATTGAATATCCTCAAGCTCATGGAGTTCAACAAGGATTTTGATGCAGATATGGTGGCTCAGTTTTGTGCCATGGTTCACCTTGGCATTGATGAGGAAAGGACCTTGACCTAGATGACCAATGGCAGACTTCTCGCAGTCAAATGGAGGTGTTCATGGAACTGTTGGGTGTTGAAGATCAGGGGCATGACGACCCAATTGGCTTTCGTCCTCACAAGAATGTCACTTCTTCTCACAAGTCGGCTCTTTGGCCATACAACACTGTGAAAGTTCACCCTGTCACAAAGAAGAAGACTTATGAGTTGTTTGCTTTTCTGGATATCCTTTAATGCATCTTCAGGAACACTCTTTTCCTTCTCATTGAGAACTTGGATATGGTTCATTCATACGTCGTGGATATGTTACTGTTTTGCCAGCATGAGAAGGATAAAAACACAGGTGATTCCTTGGGTATTTCTCATGTCATCTGGTCAGAGCTCCTCTTTGCCATCACTGAGCCAAGTGCCCCATCTATGCCCCCTACCTGATATTGCTCATTGAGAAGGCAAGGACACGCACTTATCCTGATGTCAGACTGGAGACTAGTGATTTGGTCTCTCGCAAGATTAAGCGACTGAGATAGAAGGAGCACTAGGGCACTTCTATTCCGGAGACTGAGATTCCTTCTGGAGCTGATGGGCTGAGGCTGACGAGGATGAGGATTATGAGCCCTCTGGGGTGGAGCCTTCGTTGGCTAATAAGCTCAAGCACAAGATGAAGAAGCTATTCTACATGGAGTCTCACAAGCAGTATATGGCACATGTGTCTGAGAAGAAGTCCCGTAGCCGCCAAAAGGTTCTTATGCGTTAGCTTGGTGCTGAAGTTAACAGTGGGTCTGAGGACAAGATCACATATGAGGAGGAGTGGATTTCTCAGCACTGTCCCTGGACGGATTCAGAGACTGGGCAACCCACTGCCGATGATGGGGGCGCGGGTGACCACGCGGAGATGTGATGATGGAGATCTTCGGCTTTCCTATCACCTATGACCGTAGCCGCACTCCTTGCCCTTTTGCTGGCTCAATGTCAAAGGGGGAGAGAGTTTAGGGATATGTCAAGTTGCGAGTGTGTCTTATTTGTTTGTCTTGTCTTTCTCTCTCGCAAACTCTTTTTTCGTTTGGTTGCTTTGGTTTGGTTTGTGAGACCTGGTTACACTATCATATGGCGTGAGACATATGCTATCCTATTATTATCTTATACTTGTCTAGTTCATTAGTAGTATGTGAGTTGCATGCTTATCTTATGATTCTCCTATGCTCACTTACTACTCCTTGCATCCTTGACTATATTTCCCACATTAAAGATGCAAGTGTTGTCAGTCTATAAAATATAGGGGGAGTGTTGATCCTAATGTGTGTACTTTGCATTCTAGAGGCACTCCTAATTAAGTGCACACATCTAGGGGGAGCCCGTCTATATTTTGTAGACTTTGGGGTTTGCCTATTCTCTTGTCATATCTCTATGCAAATCCCATGTTGTCATCAATCCACCAAAAAGAGGGAGATTGTTAGGGCATATCTCTCTCTAAGTGGTTTTGGTGTTTGATGACAATGCATTTGCGTACTAATCATGCATGTTGAGCATTTTAGATATTCATTCATTGGCATGAGACGATTTATTCCCCTCAGAGCTCAAAGTGAATACAATGTACTTCTTTTTCATTTCGGTTTTGGTGGACTTGAGTCATAGGAGACATCATACTATCAAGAGGGGGTCCGTATCAGAAAGGCTAGGGTGTTATCAACACACACACATCTCTCTCGCACCCCCAGCTCCTCCCCTCATCCTTTTGGAGTATACTTTTATCGCGGAAGTGGCATAAGGGAGGCGCCAGCGGTAGTACCGCCCATGGCCACAACCGGTAGTACGGCCCCGGTTCCGTGCTGGTACCGCCTGGACTCAAGAACCGCGTTTCTCGTGTCAGGTTCAATGGCAGTAGCAGCGTCATTAGGAGCGGCAGTACCGCTCTCGAGCGGTAGTACCGCATCTACCACCACGGCTAGTGTCGCCCGGGTGCTCTCTCTCTTGCCTCTTCTCCCTCTGCAGCTGTTGGTCGCAGTCACATCGGTGGTACCGTGATACGTCCATTTTGCATCATGCTTTTATATTGATATTTATTGCATTATGGGCTATTATTACATGTTATGTCACAATACTTATGGATATTCTCTCTTATTTTACAAGGTTTACATAAAGAGGGAGGATGCCGGCAGTTGGGATTCTGGGCTGGAAAAGGAGAAAATATTGGAGACCTATTCCGCACAGCTCCAAAAGTCCTGAAACTCCACGAAAGTCATTTTGGGAATTAATAAAAAATATTCATCCTACGAAATACCTGAGGGGGGCCACCCACCGCCCATGAGGGTGGGGGGCGCGCCCTACCCCCCTGGGCGCGCCCCCTGCCTCGTGGGCCACCTGGCAGCCCTCCGATGCCCATGTTCTGCTATATGAAGTCTTTTACCCTGGAAAAAATCATAAGCAAGCTTACGGGACGAAACTCCACCGCCACGAGGCGGAACCTTGGCAGAACCAATCTAGGGCCGGCGGAGCTGTTCTGCCGCGGAAAGTTCCCTCCGGGAGGGGGAAATCATCATCATCGTCATCACCAACAATCCTCTCATTGGGAGGGGGTCAATCTCCATCAACATCTTCACCAGCACCATCTCCTCTCAAACCCTAGTTCATCTCTTGTATCAAATCTTTGTATCAAATCCTCAGATTGGTACCTGTTGGTTGCTAGTAGTGTTGATTACTCCTTGTAGTTGATGCTAGTTGGTTTATTTGGTGGAATATCATATGTTAAGATCCTTAATGCATATTAATACCCCTCTGATTATGAACATGAATATGCTTTGTGAGTAGTTACGTTCGTTCCTGAGGACATGGGTGAAGTCTTGCTATTAGTAGTCATGTGAATTTGGTATTCGTTCGATATTTTGATGAGATGTATGTTGTCTCTCCTCTAGTGGTGTTATGTGAATGTCGACTACATGACACTTCATCATTATTTGGGCCTAGAGGAAGGCATTGGGAAGTAATAAGTAGATGATGGGTTGCTAGAGTGATAGAAGCTTAAACCCTAGTTTATAAGTTGCTTCGTAAGGGGCTGATTTCGATCCACATGTTTCATGCTATGGTTGTGTTTACCTTAATACTTCTTTTGTAGTTGCGGATGCTTGCAATAGGGTTTAATCATAAGTGGGATGCTTGTCCAAGAAAGGACAGTACCCAAGCACCGGTCCACCCACATATCAAATTATCAAAGTGACGAACGCGAATTATATGAACGTGATGAATACTAGCTTGACGATAATTCCCATGTGCCCTCGGGAGCGCTTTTATCATTATACGAACTTGTCCAGGCTTGTTCTTTGCTACAAAAAGGATTGGGCCACCTTGCTGCACCTTATTTACTTTCATTGCTTGTTACCCGTTACAAGTTACCTTATCACAAAACTATCTATTATCGATAATTTTAGTGCTTGCAGAGAATACCTTACTGAAAACCGCTTGTCATTTTCTTCTGCTCGTCGTTGGGTTCGACACTCTTACTTATCTAAAGGACTACGATAGATTCCCTACACTTGTGGGTCATCATACCGCTGGGGCTTGCAGTTGTACTACTTGGTCCAGCGGTAGTACCGCTCCCTTGAGCAGTAGTATCGCTCATTGCGGGCTAAAGAGGGGGTAACGGTTGGATTGTTTCCCCCACTATAAAAGGGGGTCTTCTTATCCAAGAAGACTTACCTCTTTTCCCCCAAGCTCCATTGTTGCTCCAAAGCTCATTTTCGTCTGATCTCTCTCCCTAGCCAATCAAACTTGTTGATTTTCTAGGGATTGGTTGAGAAGGCCCCGATCTACACTTCCACAAAGAGAAATTTGATTCCCCCCACTAATCCCTTGTAGATCTTGTTACTCTTGGGTGTTTGAGCACCCTAGATGGTTGAGTTCACCTCGGAGCCACATTCCATTATGGTGAAGCTCCGTGGTATCGTTGGCAATCAAGTTGTGGAGATGCCCCAACCTTGTTTGTAAAGTTTTGGTCGCCGCCTTCAAGGGCACCACTAGTGGAATCACGACATCTTGCAGTGTGAGGGCGTGAGGAGAATACGGTGGCCCTAGTGGCTTCTTGGGGAGCATTGTGCCTCCACACCGCTCCAACAGATACATACTTCCCCCAAAGGGAAGGAACTTCGGTAACACATCCTCGTCTCCACCGACTCCACTTGTGGTTATCTCTTCCCTTTAATTTGTGCAAGCTATTGTTGCATTGTATCCTTTGCTTGAACTTGTTGTTGTTGTTGGCATCATATAGGTTGCTCACCTAGTTGCACATCTTGACAACCTATTTGTTGCTAAACCTAATTTGTTAAGAAAAGCTAAAAAAATGGTAGTTGCCTATTCACCCCTCTAGTCAACCATATTGATCCTTTCACATTTTCCTCTCGCTTTCCTATCCCCCACTTCTAAAACATTTTTAGAAAAACACAAAAATATTTGCCTTTTTATTTGCCTTTATGTCTTACTTGGTTTGTTTGCTTGTTTGCTTGGCATAATTGTGTGTTTATAAAAAATTAGGAAGCAAAGAGTTTTTGGATCCTCATCAGCTTGCTGATCTTTTTAAAAGATCCAACTATAATGAATCAGTTGCTAGTGAGTTCAGTGCACTTGATTATCTTATGAAGTTTTGCTTGAAATTCGTGAATTTGAAAATTGTGATGAAGTGCTAATAGGGGACATTTATGAAGTGATTCAGGATAGTTCCTTGAATGAAAAGCATGATTGCGATGGTGTTATTATAAATTCTATTAATATCTATTGTGCCAATAATATGCAAAACCCCAAGCTTGGGGATGCTAATTTTGATATGTCCACTACTTATTGCAATGATCATGATTGGGGTGATTCTTCTTATGATCTTGAAAATTTATTTAAGCCTCATGATGAATATGTTTGCGATACTATTGAAAGTGGGTTTGGAAGAGTGTCAACTCTTGGAAAAAGGAATCCCACATATTTGGGGAGTGTTCAATCTTATGAAATTTTTGACAAAAGTGGGTTTGGAGAGGTCATGACTTTATTTAATGTTAATCCCACTATCTTGGAAGAGTGTCAACTTTGCATGCATGTGGATCATGTAGAGAATATGTTATGTGATATCTATATTGTTGAATTTGATTATGATCCTACATGTAATTATTATGGGAGAGGAAAATATGGATGTAGAAATCTTCATGTCATTAAATCACCTCTCGTTATGTTGAAATTGTTGTTGTTTCTTTCTTCTTCCTTGGATATGATAGTTTTTGCTTGTCTTGATAATTTGTTTGCTTATAAAATGCCTATGCATAGGAAGCATGTTAGACTTAAATTTGTTTGTCACATGTTTTATGATGCTCTCTTTGTGTTTCAGTTATTAGCTTTCATGTGAGCATCATCGAATCTCAATGCCTTGCTAAAAGGCTTTAAAGAAAAGTGCTTGTTGGGAGTCAACCCAATTTTTTCCTTTATGTTTTTTTGAATAAATACACATTATTACTTCTTTAGTAATTGCGTTTTAGTGTTTTATTTAGTGTTGGAGCCAAGTAAGACCTTTGGGATGGTCTAGGGTGATAGTTGATTTGATCTTGCTGAAAAATAGAAACTTTTGTATCGAGTAACACAATTGTTAAAATTCATAGGAGTGTGTTTAGATTCTGAATTTTTACACAAGATTTATATACAAATTTCCTATGTTGTCCTAATTTTTCAGAATTTTTAGAGTTCTACAAATATGAGAACAATTCAGATCTTCGCAGACTGTTCTGTTTTTGGCAGATTCCGTTTTATGTGTTGTTCGCTTATTTTAATGAATCTATGGGTAGTATCAGGGGGGGGGGTTATGAACCATGGAAAAGTTGGAATACAGTAGATATAACACCAATATAAATTTAGAATGAGTTCACAATAGTACCTAAAGTGGTGATTTATTTTATTATACTAACGGATCTTACGAGTTTTCTGTTTAGCTTTGTGTTGTGAAGTTTTGAAGTTTTGGGTAAAGATTTGATGGACTATGGAATAAGGAGTGGCAAGAGGCTAATCTTGGGGATGACCAAGACACCCCAAGGTAATATTCAAGGACAACCAAGCATCTAAGATTGGGGATGCCCCCGATGGCATCCCCTCTTTCCTCTTCAATCCATCAGTAAATTTACTTGAGGCTATATTTTTATTCACCACATGATATGTGTTTTGCTTGGAGCGTCTTGTATGATATGAGTCTTGATTTTTAGTTTGCCACAATCATCCTTGCTGTACACAACTTTTGAGAGGGACACACTTTAATCATGAATTTATTAGATACTCTATGTGCTTCACTTATATCTTTTGAGCTAGGCAGTTTGCTCTAGTGCTTCACTTATATGTTTTTAGAGCATGACGGTGGTTTTATTTTATATAAATTGTTGAACTCTCATGCTTCACTTATATTAGTTTGAGAGTCTTAAACAACATGGTAATTTTCTTAGGTTATGCATTTAGTCCTAATATGATGGGCATCCAAGAGTGATATGATAAAAACTTTCATATAAAGAGCATTGAATATATGAGAAGTTTGATTCCTTGAATTTGTTTTGAGATATAAAGATGGTGATATTAGAGTCATGCTACTGAGTAATTGGGGATTAGTAGAAATACTTGTGCTAAAGTTTGTGATTCCTGTATCATGCACGTATGGTGAACTGTTATGTGACGAAGTCGGAGCATGATTTATTTTTGAGTGTCTTCCTTATGAGTGGCGCTCAGGGACGAGCGATGGTCTTTTCCTACCAATCTATCCCCCTAGGAGCATGTGTATTAGTACTTTGTTTTGACGGCTAATAAACTTTTGCAATAAGTATGTGAGTTCTTTATGACTAATGTTGATTCCATGGATTATACGCACTCTCACCCTTCCACCATTGCTAGCCTCTCTAGTACTGCGCAACTTTCGCTGGTGCATTAAACCCACCATATACCCTTCCTCAAAACAGCCATCATACCGACCTATTATGGCATTTCAATAGACATTCCGAGATATATTTCCATGCAAATTCCACCATTCCATTTTATTATGACACATACCATCATTGTCGTATTGTTCTGATATGCATGAGGCATTCCTATAGAGTCATATCTTTGTTCTAGTATCGAGTTGTAATTCTTGAGTTGTAAGTAAATAAAAGTGTGATGTGATACGTCTCCAACGTATCTATAATTTTTGATTGTTCCATGCTATTATATTATCCATCTAGGATGTTTTATATGCATTTATATGCTATTTTATATTTTTTTGGGACTAACCTATTAACCTAGAGCCCAGTGCTAGTTTCCGTTTTTCCCTTGTTTTAAAGTTTTACAAAAAAGGAATACCAAACAGAGTCCAATTGACGTGCCAATTTTTGATGATTTTTTATGGACCAAAAGAAGCCCCAGAGTATAAGAGTTGGGCTAGAAGAGTCCCGGGCTACCCACGAGGGTGGGGGCGCGCCCACCCCCGGGCGCGCCCCCTATCTCGTGGACAATCCGAAGACCTCCCTGACTTGTTCCCGACGCCAAAAATTCCTATAAATACTGAAACCTCCAGAAAATAATCTAGATCGGGAGTTCCACCGCTGCAAGCCTCTATAGCCACCAAAAACCAATCGGGACCCTGTTCCGGCACCCTGCTGGAGGGGGGATCCCTCACCGGTGGCGATCTTTATCATCCTGGCGCTCTCCATGACGAGGAGGGAGTAGTTCACCCTCGGGGCTGAGGGTATGTACCAGTAGCTATGTGTTTGATCTCGTGTTCTTGATTTGGCACGATCTTGATGTATCGTGAGCTTTGCTATTATAGTTGGATCTTAT
Organism: Aegilops speltoides; assembly: GCA_021437245.1. Classification (NCBI taxonomy): domain Eukaryota; kingdom Viridiplantae; phylum Streptophyta; class Magnoliopsida; order Poales; family Poaceae; genus Aegilops; species Aegilops speltoides. The sequence continues at coordinate 128,991,860 of CM038143.1, read as the reverse complement.
GATGTTTCTCCCACTCTGCTCTCTTGTAATGGATTGAGTTTTCCCTTTAAAGCTATCTTATCGGATTGAGTCTTTAAGGATTTGAGAACACTTGATGTATGTCTTGCATGTGCTTATCTATCGTGACAATGGGATATTCACGTGATCTACTTGATGTATATTTTGGTGATCAACTTGCGGGTTCAGTGACCTTGTGAACTTATGCATAGGGGTTGGCACATGTTTTCGTCTTGACTCTCGGGTAGAAACTTTGGGGCACTCTTTGAAGTTCTTTGTGTTGGTTGAATAGATGAATCTGAGATTGTGTGATGCATATCATATAATCATACCCACAGATACTTGAGGTGACATAGGAGTATCTAGGTGACATTAGGGTTTTGGTTGATTTGTATCTTAAGGTGTTATTCTAGTACGAACTCTATGATAGATCAAACGGAAAGAATAGCTTCATGTTAGTTTACTACGGACTCTTGATTAGATCGATCAGAAAGGATAACTTTGAGGTGGTTTCGTACCCTAGAATAATCTCTTCGCTTGTTCTCCGCCATTAGTGACTTTGGAGTAACTCTTTATTACATGTTGAGGGATAGTTATATGATCCAGTTATGTTATTATTGTTGAGAGAACATGCACTAGTGAAAGTATGAACCTTAGGCCTTGTTTCCTAGCATTGCAATACTATTTATGCTCACTTTTACCACTTGCTACCTTGTTGTTTTTGTATTTTCAGATTACAAAAACCTATATCTACCATCCATATTGTACTTGTATCACCATCTCTTCACCTAACTATTGCACCTATACAATTCACCATTGTATTGGGTGTGTTGGGGACACAAGAGACTCTTTGTTATTTGGTTGTAGGGTTGCTTGAGAGAGACCATCTTCGTCCTACGCCTCCTACGGATTGATAAACCTTAGGTCATCCACTTGAGGGAAATTTTCTACTGTCCTACAAACCTCTGCACTTGGAGGCCCAACAACGTCTACAAGGAGAAGGTTGCGTAGTAGACATCATGATGATCATCATTATTAGAGCATTATCCCATGTGAGGAAAGGATGATGGAAGCTATGATTCCCTCACAAGTTGGGATGAGTCACCAGACTTTAAGAAAATAACAGAGGCTAAAGAATCCCAAATAAAAAATAGGCTAAAGAAGCCTAAACAAAAAAAGAGAGAAAAAGAGAGAAGGGACAATATTACTATCCTTTTCCACACTTGTGCTTTGAAATAGCACCATGTTCTTCATGATAGAGAGTCTCTTATTTTATCACTTTCATGTACTAGTGGGAAATTTTTCATTATAGAACTTGGCTTGTATATTCCAATGATGGGCTTCCTCAAATTGCCCTAGGTCTTCATGAGCAAGCAAGTTGGATGCACACCCACTTAGTTTCTTTTTGAGCATTCATACACTTATAGCTCTAGTGCATCTATTGCATGGCAATCCCTACTCACTTGCATCGTTATCAATTGATGGGCATCTTCATAGCCCATTAATTTGCCTAGTTGATGTGAGACTTTCTCCTTCTTATTGTCTTCTCCACAACCACCATATTCTATTCCACCTATAGTGCTATATCCATGGCCCACACACATGTATTGCATGAAGGTTGAAAAAGTTTGAGAACAATAAAAGTATGAAACAATTGCTTGGCTTGTCATCGGGGTTGTGCATGATGAAATACTTTGTGTGATGAAGATGGTGCATAGCCAGACTATATGATTTTGTAGGGATAACTTTCTTTGGCCATTGTTATTTTGAGAAGACATGATTCCTTTATTAATATGCTTGAAGTATTATTGTTTTTATGTCAATATTAAACTTTTGTTTTAAATCGTATGGATCTATACATTCATGCCACAATAAAGAAAATGCATTGATAAATATGTTAGGTACCATTGCACATCAAAAATTCTATTTTTATCATTTACCTACTCGAGGACGAGCAGGATTAAGCTTGGGGATGCTTGATACGTCTCCAACGTATCTATAATTTTTTATTGTTCCATGCCATTATATTATTTGTTTTGGATGTTTATATGCATTAATGTTCTATTTTATATTATTTTTGGGACTAACTAATTAACCTAGAGCCCAATGCTAGTTTCTATTTTTTTCTTGTATTTGACTTTTTCAGAAAAGGAATATCAAACGGAGTCCAAACGGAATAAAACTTTACGTTGATAATTCTTGGACTAGAAGAAACCCACGAGACTTGGAGAGGAGGCCAGAAGACCCACGAGGCGACCACAAGTCGTGGGGGCGCCCCTGGCTTGTGGGTCCCTCGTAACCGTCTTGACCTAATCTCTGCACTATAAATCATCAAATATTCCCCCTATACCAGAGGGCACAACAAAAATACTTTTTCGCCACTGCAAGCTTCTGTTCTCGTGAGATCCCATCTTGGGGCCTTTTCCGGCACTCCGCTCGAGGGGGGTTTGATCACGGAGGGCCTCTACATCAACCTTGCTGCCCTTCCGATGAAGCGTGAGTAGTTTACCATGGACCTAAGGGTCCATAGCTAGTAGCTAGATGGCTTCTTCTCTCTCTTTGATCTTCAATACAATGTTATCCTCGATGTTCTTGGATTTCTATTCGATGTACTCTTCTTTTGCGGTGCGTTTGGTGATGTTCGATGAATTGTGGATTTATGATCAGATTATCTATGAATATTATTTGAGTCTTCTCTGAACTCATTTATGCATGATTAAGATATCTTTGTATTTCTCTTTGAACTATCCGTTTTGTTTGGCGAACTATATTTGTTTTTCTTGCAATGGGAGAGGTGCTTAGTTTTGGGTTCAATATTGCGGTGTCCTCACCCAGTGACAGAAGGAGTAACAAGGCACATATTGTATTGTTTCCATCAAGGATAAAAAGATGGGGTTTATATCATATTTCTTGAGTTTATCCCTCTACATCATGTCAACTTGCTTAAGGCGTTACTCCGTTCTTATGAACTTAATACTCTAGATGCATGCTGGATAGTAGTCGATGTGTGGAGTAATAGTAGTAGATGCAGGCAGGAGTCAGTGACGATGACATGTACCTAGGGTAGGGTCTTAGTCCTGACCTAGACGCCCTACCCAAGGACATTGCCCTAAAGTCAAATACATTCAAAGTCCAACAGAGGGTGCCGACTAAAATCACCTTGAAGTATAATCCACTCGACAAAAGATTCCACTCAGATACCCCAATTCCACTCGACCACTATAGAGTCACTTGACCATATGAAGAACCACTCGGAGCATAGAAGATCTAAAGCCACCTCAGGATGGCAATGGTCAGGCGTTCACTCTGTAGTCATAAAGATCATTAATAGCTGGCGTTATCAGTGACGCCTCTGTCTTAACTCACATTGAACCCTGTGTAACTGAGGGCTGCGAGGGTCCTGGCGCACTCTATATAAGCCACCCCCTCCTCAGGCACAAGGGTTCGCACCCCCTGTAACTCCACGCAAGAATGTTACTTCTTCTCACAAGTCGGCTCTTTGGCCATACAACACTGTGAAAATTCACCTCGTCACGAAGAAGAAAACTTATGAGTTATTTGCTTTTCTAGATATCCTTCATCACATCTTTAGGAACACTCTTTTCCTTCGCTTTGGGAACTTGGATATGGTTCATTCTTACGTCGTGGATATGTTACTGTTTTCCCAGCATGAGAAGGATATGAACACAGGTGATTCCTTGGGTATTTCTCATGTCATCTGGTCAGAGCTCCTCTCTGCCATCACTAAGCCAAGTGCCCCATCTATGCCCCTACCTGATGTTGCTCACTGAGAAGGCATGGACACGCACTTATCCTGATGTCAGACTAGAGACTAGTGATTTGGTCTCTCACGAGATTAAGCGACTAAGATAGAAGGAGCACTGGGGCACTTCTATTCCGGAGACTAAGATTCCTTCTGGAGCTGATGGGCTGAGGCTGATGAGGATGAGGATTATGAGCCCTCTGGGGTGGAGCCTTTGTTGGCTAATAGCTCAAGCACAAGATGAAGAAGCTATTCTGCATGGAGTCTCACGGGCAGTATATGGTACATGTGTCTAAGAAGAAGTCCCGTAGCCGCCACAAGGTTCTTATGTGTCAGCTTGGTGCTGAAGTTAACAGTGGGTCTGAGGACAAGATCACATATGAGGAGGAGTGGATTTCTCAGCACTGTCCCTGGACGGATTCAGAGACTGAGCAACCCACTGCCGATGATGGGGGCGCGGGTGACCACGCGGAGATGTGATGATGGAGATCTTCGGCTTTTTGCTTGTCTTGTCTTTCTCTCTCGCAAACTCTTTTTTCGTTTGGTTGCTTTGGTTTGGTTTGTGAGACCTGGTTACCCTATCATATGGCGTGAGACATATGCTATCCTATTATTATCTTATACTTGTCTAGTTCATTAGTAGTATGTGAGTTGCGTGCTTATCTTATGATTCTCTTATGCTCACTTACTACTCCTTGCATCCTTGACTATATTTCCCACATTAAATATGCAAGTGTTGTCAGTCTATAAAATATAGGGGGAGTGTTGATCCTAATGTGTGTACTTTGCATTCCAGAGGCACTCCTAATTAAGTGCACACATCTAGGGGGAGCCCGTCTATATTTTGTAGACTCTGTGGTTTGCCTATTCTCTTGTCATATCTCTATGCAAATCCCATGTTGTCATCAATCCACCAAAAAGGGGGAGATTGTTAGGGCATATCTGTCTCTAAGTGCTTTTGGTGTTTGATCACAATGCATTTGCGGACTAATCATGCAAGTTGAGCATTTTAGATATTCATTCATTGGCACGAGACGATTTATTCCCCTCAGAGCTCAAAGTGAATACGGTGTACTTCTTTTTCATTTTGGTTTTGGTGGACTTGAGTCGTTGGAGACATCATACTATCAAGAGGGGGTCCGTATCAGAAAGGCTAGGGTGTTATCAACACACACACATCTCTCTCGCACCCCCAGCTCCTCCCCTCATCCTTTTGGAGTATACTTTTATCGCGGAAGTGGCATAAGGGAGGCGCCAGCGGTAGTACCGCCCATGGCCACAAGCGGTAGTACGGCTCCGGTTCCGTGCTAGTACCGCTTGGACTCGAGAACCGCGTTTCTCGTGTCAGGTTCAATGGCAGTAGCAGCATCGGTAGGAGCAGCAGTACTGCTCTCGAGCGGTAGTACCGCACCTACCACCGTGGCTAGTGCTGCCCGGGTGCTCTGTCTCTTGCCTCTTCTCCCACTGCAGCTGCTGCTCGCAGTCACATCGGTGGTACCGTGATACGTCCATTTTGCATCATGCTTTTATATCAATATTTATTGCATTATGGGCTGTTATTACACATTATGTCACAATACTTATGGCTATTCTCTCTTATTTTACAAGGTTTACATAAAGAGGGAGAATGCCGGCAGCTAGGATTCTGGGCTGGAAAAGGAGCAAATATTGGAGACATATTCTGCACAGATCCAAAAGTCCTGAAACTCCACGAAAGTCATTGTGGGAATTAATAAAAAATATTCAGCAGAAGAAATACCCGAGGGGGGCCACCCACCACCGAGGAGGGTGGGGAGCGCGCCCTACCCCCTGGGCGCGCCCCCCTGCCTCGTGGGCCACCTGGCAGCCCTCTGGTGCCCATCTTCTGCTATATGAAGTCTTTTACCCTGAAAAAAAATCATAAGCAAGCTTACGGGACGAAACTCCGCCGCCACGAGGCGGAACCTTGGCGGAACCAATCTAGGGCTCCGGCGGAGCTGTTCTGCCGGGGAAACTTCCCTCCGAGAGGGGGAAATCATCATCATCGTCATCTCCAACGATCCTCTCATCGGGAGGGGGTCAATCTCCATCAACATCTTCACCAGCACCATCTCCTCTCAAATGCTAGTTCATCTCTTGTATCAAATCATTATATCAAATCCTCAGATTGGTACCCGTGGGTTGCTAGTAGTGTTGATTACTCCTTGTAGTTGATGCTAGTTGGTTTATTTGGTGGAAGATCATATGTTAAGATACTTAATGCATATTAATAACCCTCTGATTATGAACATGAATATGCTTTGTGAGTAGTTACGTTTGTTCCTGAGGACATGGGTGAAGTCTTGCTACTAGTAGTCATGTGAATTTGGTATTCTTTGATATTTTGATGAGATGTATGTTGTCTCTCCTCTAGTGGTGTTATGTGAACGTCGACTACATGACACTTCACCATTATTTGGGCCTAGAGGAAGGCATTGGGAAGTAATAAGTAGATGATTTGTTGCTAGAGTGACAGAAGCTTAAACCCTAGTTTATAAGTTGCTTCGTAAGGGGCTGATTTGGATCCACATGTTTCATGCTATGGTTAGGTTTACCTTAATACTTCTTTGTAGTTGCGGATGCTTGCAATAGGGATTAATCATAAGTGGGATGCTTGTCCAAGAAAGGGCAGTACCCAAGAAACGGTCCACCCACATATCAAATTATCAAAGTAACGAACGTGAATCATATGAATGTGATGAAAACTAGCTTGACGATAATTCCCATGTGTCCTCGGGAGCGCTTTTCTCATTATAAGAACTTGTCCAGACTTGTTCTTTGCTACAAAAAGGATTGGGCCACCTTGCTGCACCTTATCTATTTTCATTGCTTGTTACCCGTTACAAATTACCTTATCATAAAACTATCAGTTACCGATAATTTCAGTGCTTGAAGAGAATACCTTACTGAAAACCGCTTGTCATTTCCTTCTGCTCCTCGTCGGGTTCGATGCTCTTACTTATCAAAAGGACTACGATAGATCCCCTACACTTGTGGGTCATCAAGACTCTTTTCTGGCACCGGTGCTGGGGAGTGAAGCGCCTTTGGTAAGTGGAACTTGGTAAGGAAACATTTATATAGTGTGCTGAAATTTACTGTCACTTGTTACTATGGAAACTAATCCTTTGAGGGGCTTGTTCAGGGTATCTTCACCCTGACCAGTAGAGCAAAGAGTTGCTCCTCAACCTACTGAAAATGTTTTTTTGAAATCCCTTAGGGTACGGTAGAGAAATTGCTAGCTAATCCCTTTGCAGGAGATGGAACATTGCATCCCGATTTACACCTTATCTATGTGGATGAAGTTTGTGGATTATTTAAGCTTGCAGGTATGCCCGATGATGTTATTAAGAAGAAGGTTTTCCCTTTGTCTCTGAAGGGAGATGCATTGACATGGTATAGGCTATGTGATGATATGGGATCCTGGGACTATAAACGATTGAAACTGGAATTTCACTAGAAGTTTTATCCTATGCATCTTGTTCATCGTGATCGTAATTATATATATAATTTTTGGCCTCGCGAAGGAGAAAGTATCGCTCAAGCTTGGGGGAGGCTTAAGTAATTGTTATATTCGTGCCCCAATCATGAGCTCTCGAGAGAAATGATTATTCAAAATTTTTATGCTCAACTTTCTCTCAACAATCGCTCCATGCTCGATACTTCTTGTGCTGGGTCTTTTATGATGAAGACTATTGAATTCAAATGTGATTTATTGTAAAGAATTTAACGCAACTCTGAAGATTGGGATTCCGGTGATGGTAAGGAGTTAGGTATGACACCTAAGTTTGATTATGTTAAATCTTTTATGGATACCGATGCTTTTCGTGGATTTAGCACTAAATATGGACTTGACTCTGTGTAACGCCCTCGATGCGGCTATAGCTCCCACGTGTCGAAGCACGACTTAGAGGCATAACCGCATTGAAAGCAATGTCGCAAGTGAGGTAATCTTCGCACAATCCATGTAATACATAAGGGAAAGATACATAGTTGGCTTACGATGCCCACTTCACACAATTACATGAATAAAGCATTACATCATCGAGATACAATCAAGGTCCGACTACGGAACCAAAATAAAAGAAGAACCCCAAATGCGACACAAATCGATCGCTAACTGGGCTCCACTACTAATCGTCCGGAAAGGAAACATAGTATCAACCAAGGGCCTCATCATGTTCCCACTTGATTCGATTCGCCATCGGTACTGCATCACCGGTACTGCATCTGTTTTGGTAGAATCATGAGCCACGAGGACTCAACAATCTCACACCGCGAGATCAAAACTATTTAAGCAAGGGGAAGGCTGGTGTCAAAAGGAGGAGCTGCTGCAAGCGACTAGCATATATGGTGGCTACATCGCAAAAGAGAGCGAGAAGAGAAGCAAAGGCGCGATCGTGAAGCTATTAGCGATCAAGAAGTGATCGACTACTTCGTCAAACATAACTCCAACACCGTGTTCACTTCCGGACTCCGCGAGAAGAGACCATCACGGTTACATACAGTTGATGTATTTTAATTAAGGTCAACTTTGGGTTTTCTACAACGGACATTAACAAATTCCCATCTGCCTCATAACCGCAGACACGGCTTTGAAAGATAATACCTGCGGGGTGTCCCAACAACCCATCACAAGCTCTCACGGTCATCGAAGGAATAAACCTTCACCCAAGACACACCGATCGGACTCGGTATCCGGTACATCAAGACATTTCGACAATGGTAAAACTAAACCAGCAAGACCACCCGATGTCCGACAAATCCCGATAGGAGCTGCACATATCTCGTTCTTAGGGCTGTGGATGAGCAATCCGTACAACTAAAACCAGACCTCAAGTTTCCTTGAGGGGGCTAAAAGGGCTCTAGTTTGGACCAACACTCGGAGGAGCATTGGCCGGGGGTTAAAATAAAGATGACCCTCGGGCTCGCGAAAACCCAAGGGAAAAAGGGGTATAGGTGGCAAATGGTAAAACCAATGTTGGGCCTTCTTTGGAGGAGTTTTATTCAAAGCGAACTGTCAAGGGGTCCCATAAATCACCCGACCGTGTAAGGAGCATAAAATCAAGGAACATAACACGGTATGGCGGAAACTAGGGTGGCAAGAGTGGAACAAATCACCAGGCATAAGGCCGAGCCTTCCACCCTTTACCAAGTATATAGATGCATTAATTAAATCAATAGATATTGTGATATCCCAAAATATCCGTGTTCCAACAAGGAACAAGCTTCATCTTCACCTGCAACTAGCAACGCTATAAGAGGGGCTGAGCAAAGCGGTAACATAGCCAAACAACGGTTTGCTAGGACATGGATGGTTAGAGGTTGACAAGGCAATATGGGTGGCATGATATAGCAAGTGGTCGGTATCGCAGCATAGGCATAGCAAAAGAGCGAGCATCTAGCAAGCAAAGATAGAAGTGATTTCGAAGGTATGGTCATCTTGCCTGTAAGGTTCTCAGAGTTGTCGAAGGCTGGATCCTCGTAGGCGTTCTCAACAGGCTCCTCGTTCACGTACTCGTCTCCCGGCTCTACCCAAAGCAAGAACACAAGCAACGGAACCACAATCAAACAAGGAACATATGCACAAGCAATATGATGCAAAACATGACATGCCATGCGAGATGTGATATGCAATGCATATGTATGCTCCGGAAGGAAAATGATGAACCGGGCATCAACTTGGCAAACCAAGTATGCCGCTGGAAAGATGGAGTGATTTCGGTTGAAATCGATATAAAGATCACCGGAATCGGATGCACGGTTTGCAAATGACAAGCAAAACAAGAATGACGCAAATCTGCGTTTAACAGCCCGATGCTACTTAGCACGCAACACAAAACTATGCTACAGCACCCCAACATAAAAACAAAGCATATGGTAGCGAACTACAGGAGATGCTTAACAATAGAGGAACACTGAGCTACGGCTAATTCACATCATAACATGTTCAAACAAGCATGGAGAAAGTGCTCAAAATATCAGGTTCACAGACTTAGCGAAAATACTAACATACCAGGAATTAACATCAGGAAGGCATGTTTAGAGCAAGCAAACAACATGCTACAGGAACTTATAATAGCAAAGCAAGGCATGACATGATTCTACTCAAAGCATATTTCAATAGTCCCTTACTGACCATAAGCCAAAAAGGACTCTAAGAAATGATGGCACCCATGTAAACATTGCAAGTTTTATTACAGATTTCAGACTTAGTGAAATATCAGGACATGGCAAAAACAGGTTCAACATGGCATGTTAAATGAGCTCGATGCACTCACTACAGAGCATCTCATGATAAACTAAGCATACACCCATCAAGAAGACATGGCATAGGAGCTATACATGGCAAGAACAACATCATAGCATACACGGATCAACTACACCGACCTCGTGAAAATTGAATCTAATGCAAACAGTCTGCCAGGAAACAATTTCAAGCAAAAGTAGAGCACAAAAATGACATGCTAGACTACTCCATAAATACCAACAAAGGCATGGATGGATAGATTAAATCCATATGTTCAAAACACCCTTACTGATCATGCTCAAAAAGGGCATGGATCTCTCTGAAACAACATGAACATATGGCATAAAATTATCAGCAGGACAAGACTTAGTGAAATCACTAAGTTCCTGAAATCAGTAACAACATCATCCCTACTTTGCATGCTTGTTCTAGTCAACACATAGCTCACAAAAATACATGGAAAATACCCCTGGAAAGATGGCATGGCAATGTTCAACTCACATGTAGGACACAAGTTCATAGGGTGCACACATAATTCATGGCAAAAATGACAAAAGAGCTCGAACTGATAAGATTCTGAAACTAACGATCTGAAGCTGTCTTCCAACAGCATTTCGGGCATCAAGATGAGCTCAAATGCAAATGATGCAATGTAATGAAATGATGTACTCTTCGAGACGAACATTTTGACATATTATACGCCCAAAACGGAGCTACGGTTGAGGAGATGTGATGCGTTGAAAACTGCACGAATTTATGACAGATTTGGGACTTAGACGAAATCGGGGAAGAAGTCAACCTTCAGATCTGATCCAGATCGGATCGCCGGAGGTTGCCGGCGGGGCTGCTCGCCAGAGGAGCTCCGGCCGGAGGGAGGACGATCGCCGGCGGCGCGGCGAGGCAGGGCGGCGCGGCAGCCGTGAGCCAGGCGGCGGGCGGCGGCCGTGGCGGCAGCGGCAGCAATGAGCCAGAGACCGCAAGCAGCCAGGCCGGGCGAGCAGGCGGCCGCAGGAGGCGGCAGAGGAGGCGGCGGCGCGGCCAGCGGCCGCGCGAGACCAGACATGAGGGGGCTCAGACCTCATGAACCCATGCCCAGGTCGCGGCGATGTGGTATGGGCTGCCCACGTGGCGTGCGCGCATTCGTCCGTGGCGCGGGCGTGTCCGACCGCCGGATTTCGTCCGTGGCGCGATGGGAGCGGGAGACTAGGGTTTGCGGATTTTTGGGAGGGTCTATATATAGGCATAGAGGAGCTAGGAGAGTCCAAATGGGGTGTAGTTTTCGCCCACGATCGTGATCGAGCGACCGAGGGCATGGAGGGAGTTAGATGGGTTATTGGGCTGTTTTAGAGGGTGTTGGGCTGCAACTCAAAAGAGGCCTTTCTTGAGGTGCGGTTAACCGTTGGAGTACCAAGCGAACTCCAAATGACCCGAAACTTGACAGTGGTCTACGGTGCTATACCAGGGCCACTTGGCAAGGCTCGGTCCATTCGAGAATGTTCAACACCCTTTACGGAAAAAGGACAAAAGGGGCCGCCGGGAACATAGGAGTGTCGGATTGCAAAAGCAGACAACGGGAATATGCTCGGAATCATGAGGCGAACACGTATGCAAATGAGATGCACATGATGACATGATATGAGATGCATGACATGAGCAAAATGCAAAATGAAAACAAAACCCAACCACGGAGGGAAATATCATATCACATATCCGAAAATGGCAAGAGTTGGAGTTACAAATATGGAAAGATACATCCGGGTGTTACAACACTCCACCACTACAAGAGGATCTCGTCCGAGATCTAGGACTGAAAGAACTCCGGATATTGGAGCGGAGGTGATCCTCGCGCTCCCGGTGGCTTCTCGGTCGGAATGGTGTGACCACTTCACTTTTAGGAATTTGATTGACTTGTTGCGAGTCTTGCGCTCGGTTTCTTCAAGAATAACAGCGGGTGCTCATGATAAGAGATCTTCTTGGAGGTCAATTTCTTCAAAGTTGATAGTGCGCTCGGGAATCTTGAAGCACTTGAGGAGCTGTGACACGTGAAACACATCGTGCACGTTTGCAAAGTTGGATGGAAGCTCAAGTTGATAGGCGAGATCGCCTCTTTTGCCAATGATCTTGAAATGACCCACGTATCTAGGGGCAAGCTTCCTTTGATACCGGCGGCGAGTGCCTTTCATTGGAGAGGCGGAGGTAGACATGGTCTCCGATTTCAAAAGCCACATCACGGTGCTTGTCATCATAATAGCCCTTACAGCGCGATTATGCGGCTTTAAGATTCTCACGAATGACTTTGCACATTTCTTGACTTCACGTGATCAAGTGGTTGCCAAGAAGTTGGCGTTCACCTGTCTCGGACCAATTGAGAGAAGTCGGCACTTTACGCCATATAAATTTCGAATGGGGCCTTGCCGAACTAAACAGAAGCTGTTGTTGTAGGAGAACTTCGGCATATGGGAGACACTCTTCCCACTTCATGCCAAAAGAAATGACACAAGCCACGAGCATATCTTCAAGGATTTGATTGACTCGCTCGACTTGGCCACTAGTTTGAGGATGAAAAGCTGTCTTTGAAACGAATCTTTGGTGCCCATGGCCTTCGAAAAGAATCCCGAACTTAGAAGTGAAGATGCTTCCACGGTGCGAAGATATCAATTGCGGAATACCGTGCAAGGAGACAATTTTGGAGGTGTATAGCTCTGCCGGTGAGCTGCTGTGATAGATTCTTTGACAGGGAAGAAAATGAGCCACTTTAGTAAGCTTGTCAATGACAACGAAGATAGCATCATTTCCACGCTTGGACTTAGGAAAACCAGTCCACGAAGTCCATCTCGATATGATCAAACTTCCATTCGGAATAGCAAGAGGTTGGAGGAGGCCAGCTGGTCTTTGGTGTTACCTTTCACCCTTCTGCGGACATCACATTCATTCACGAATTGAGCAATTTCTCGCTTCATTCGAGTCCACCAATCTGATTGCTTGAGGTCATGGTACATCTTCGTACTTCCGGATGAATGGATAGGAGGAATTGTGTGCCTCATTCATGATGACTTTTCTCGGATCGCCTTTAGGCACCACAATCGATCCTCGAAGAAAAGAGTGTCTTTGTCATCAAGCGATAGCACTTGTATTTGGAAATGCCCTTGTCAATACCACGTTTCACCTTCTTCACCATGGTATCCAGAAGTTGAGCCTCACGAATTTGATCTTCCAAAGTAGGAGAGACTATGAGGTTGGCAAGAAATCCTTGAGGAACAACTTGAAGATTCAGCTTGCAAAAGCTTCACAAAGATCCGGTTGGAAGGGCTTGAGAATTAGACTATTGCAATAGGCCTTTACGCTCGGCATCTGCAATCACATTCGCCTTGCCAGGAGTATATTCAATACTTGGATTGTACTCTTGAATCATTTCGACCCATCGAGTTTGCCTGAGGTTGAGGTTTGGTTGAGTGAAGATGTACTTGAGGCTCTTGTGATCGGTGAATATGTCCACTTTCCTTCCCAACAAGAGATGTCTCCATGTTATCAATGCATGGACAACTGCCGCCAACTCGAGATCGTGAGTGGGGTAGTTCTTTTCGTTGAGCTTCAACCGACGAGAGGTATAAGCCACAACCTTCTTCTCTTGCATTAACACAGCACCGAGACCTTGCAAGGAAGCATCACGAAAAAACTTGAATGGCTTGGATTCATCGGGAGGAGTCAAGGCGGGGCTGTAACTAGCTTCTCTTTGAGGGTATTGAAAGCGACATCACACTCGAGCGTCGGACATACTTGACATGCTTACGGAGGAGGTTGTAAAGAGGCTTTGCAATCTTGGAGAAGTTCTCAGCGAATCTTCGGCAATAGCTTGCAAGACCGAGAAAACTGCGGAGCTGCTTGACATTCTGAGGAGGTTCCCAATTCACAATTGAAGACACCTTCTCGGGATTAACAGCGATGCCCTTGGCTGAGATGATATGACCAAGATAAAGAACTTCATCAAGCCAAAACTCACATTTGGAAAACTTCGCATAGAATTGATGTTCTCGAGCTTGTCGAGCACCAATCGCAAATGTTTGGCATGATCACCTTGTTCTTGGAAAGACCAAAATATCATCGAGATACACCAAGACGAAATCATTTGTGTAGGGGTTGAAGATAAAGTTCATCATGCGAGAGAAAGTTGGAGGAGCATTGACAAGGCGAAAGACATGACGGTATATTCATAAGAACCATAGCTTGTTACGAATCTTTGTCTTGGGAATATCTTGTTCACGAATCACGAATCGATGATAACCCATCTGGAGGTCAAGCTTGGAGAATACTTTAGCACCTTTGAGTTGCTCGAATAGCTCATTGATGTTGGGAAGTGGATACTTGTTCTTGATTGTCTTCTTGTTCAATGGACGGTAATCAACACAAAGTCGGTCCGTGCCATCCTTCTTACGGACAAAAGAACTCCACATCCCCATGGAGATGAACTTCGGTCGATCAAACCAGACGCTCTTGTTCATCGAGCTGCTTCTTCAATTCTTTCAGCTCCTTGGGACCAAGCTTGTAAGGGCGCTTGCAAGCGGGTTCGATGCGGGCTCAAGATCAATAACGAATTCGGTGGCGATGAGGAGGCATACCGGAAGCTCTTACGGGAAGACATCTTGGTACTCACAAACATTTGGAATTTGAGAGATAGCATCAATTCGCCCTTCTCATTGAGAGAAAACAACCGAATGGTTTCATCACGGCGGCATAGATGATAACATCCTCGGAAGGGTGTGTCAATTGAATTTGCTGGCAGCACAATCAAGTGAGCCTTGTGTTTAGAAAGCCATCCATCCCAAGTATTAGATCAATATCCGAGTCACCAAGAACAATTGGAGAAGGCAGAAAACTATAGTCGCCCATCTTGATAGAAACATCCGGAACCAATGCTCGAGAAGTCATTTGCCGAGCAGAAACAATAGAGTAAGGACTCGGCAATACTTGAGTAACCAAATCATGCATAGCCACAAAAGGTCTTGAAATGAAAGAATCGATGCACCAAGATCAAATAAGACTTTTGCGGGAATATCATTAAGCGGAAGATTACCCATTATCACATCGAAAGAATCCTCTGTTTGCGCTGCATTCATCATATTCACCTTTGCATGCTTGGATTATGCTTGACCACTTTGCATTGCTTGAAGACCTCACGGGGGAGGAGGAGGAAGGCGCCTTTGGTTATGGCATTTGTTAGCATAGTGACCCTTCTGCTGGCACTTGTTGCAGTCACCTCTGAGGCGGACGGTGATAAGGAGCATTTGACCTTGGAGCTTGAGGTGAGACTTGTTACAGTAGCTTGGGTTGGGTGGGTGGGAAGATCCACGACCACGAGTTCTTCTGGCGATAAAATTGACGGAGCGGAGGAGGAGGAAGGTAAAACTTTTGCTGCTTTGCTGCCACTTGAGAGGAAGAAGAAGACTGAACTGCATCCTGATTCTCTTCTTTGAAGCCTCACACTTGAGCTGAGCACCTTCTAGCTTGAGTGCCATATTATAGAATTGATCAAACGAGTAGGCTCGGAAAGAACAAGAGATAACTGCAGATCCTCTCGAAGGCCACCTCTGAGCGATAGATCATACTTTTCTCATCGAGGAGCGTCTTGTTTAGCAAAACGAGCAAGTTTACGAAGCTGTATGTTGTATTCGTACCTTGACATGTTCCTTGCTTGAGATTGCGGAACTCCTCACGCTTGCTCTCAACAACCTTTGGTAGGAATGTGGTGAGCTTTAAAGTCCGGCAAAATCAGTCAAGTAATCACTCGACCACCTCTAGAATCCTTGTATTCTTTGGAACCAATCAGCTGCTGATCCTTGAGCTGAAAAGACCTTGAACTTGGCGTAGTCCTCGGTCGACATTGCTGCATTGAAGTGCTTGTTGATATCCACGAGCCAATCGCGGCATCTGTGGCCTCGGCACGATGGTGAAAGACTTTGGCTGGTTGGCAAGGAACTGGTTGAGTGTAGGAAGCTGTGGTGATGATAGAACTGCCCTTGACCTTGATTCCTTGGTTGCCTTGGCCTTGGTTACGCTCTTGCATCAGCTGGATCAACAATGGCGTTGGCCTTAGTGGTTGCCATCAAAGTTTGCCATGCCTCCGGGGCGGAGGTGGAGGAGGAGGGTTCGCTGACTCCCATCACTGCGTTCCGGATTACGGCGTTGGTGGAGCCATCTGAAGAGGTGACATCCGTTAGCATCTTGATGAGCAGATAGACAAGTTGAATCAGCGGATAGAAATTGCAACATATAGTCTTCACAATAAACATTGAGCAGGGGATGAGCGAATGAATTCCAAAGTAAACATCATGTCCAATAAGGTGAGAAGCCACTTGATAAGAGATTGATGAATAAAAATAAAAACAAGGTATGAATGGAACAAATAAGTGGTAAGGATTACCCAATCACAAACCAAATATCTGCGGAAGAAATGCTAGAGCTACTTGAATCCCACCTATAAACTCCGAAACTTTCCGGTTATGCAATCGGTGTTGGGGATACGGGGAGCAATATATATCTCACCCAAGCTAACAATCCCTACATCCATTTGTATCCATCCTTCAACACATAACCAAGAAACCTTGAAATCGTGTACCTCAACCTTGAAAAGCATCCGTTATCTGAGTCATGGCAATACTCCGTACTCACCACAAGATCTTTGGGTTAGCGGGGTTATCTCACCAACTGACTGCATAAAAGAGATTTTCGATGTCGTACTAAACTCGGTATTCGAGAATGCAACGATAAAATTATGGCGACAACACCTCGGGCTCAACTCCCGGGACACCGCCACAACCCCTAAATGTCGGGGAGGCAACCAAGACAATGTTGTCATCATAAAACCATCGGACGATTCTAAGATACCAGCGTGATCCTAAAATTTTTTTAGTGAAATTTGAGAAGAGAAGAGTCAAAACTCTCGTCGGGATACCTCACCGAGAAGGTCGAAGGACCGGGGAGTAAAACAATTCCTAACTCTCCGATATATATAATCCTAAATGACTCAAAACATTTTCTAGACACAACTCGGCCACTAAAAGCGATCAAGCGGTGGGGGCTCCTAAGGTCGGGATGGCTCGATTACCAACTTATAGCGCCCTCGATGCGGCTATAGCTCCCGTGTCGTGAAGCACGACTTAGAGCATAACCGCATTGAAAGCAATGTCGCAAGTGAGGTAATCTTCGCACAATCCATGTAATACATAAGGGAAAGATACATAGTTGGCTTATAGTCGCCACTTCACACAATTACATGAATAAAGCATTACATCATCCGAGATACAATCAAGGTCCGACTACGGAACCAAAATAAAGAAGAACCCCAAATCGACACAAATCCCGATCGCTAACTGGGCTCCACTACTAATCGTCCGGAAAGGAAACATAGTATCGACCAAGGGCCTCATCATATTCCCACTTGATTCGGTTCGCCATCAGTGGCAGCATCACCGGTACTGCATACATTTTGGTAGAATCATGAGCCACGAGGACTCAACAATCTCACACCAGCGAGATCAAAACTATTTAAGCAAGGGGGGAAGGCTGGTGTCAAAAGGAGGAGCTGCTGCAAGCGACTAGCATATATGGTGGCTACATCGCAAAAGAGAGCGAGAAGAGAAGCAAAGCGCGGTCGTGAAGCTATTAGCGATCAAGAAGTGATCGACTACTTCGTCAAACATAACTCCAACACCGTGTTCACTTCCGGACTCCGCCGAGAAGAGACCATCACGGTTACATACACGGTTGATGTATTTTAATTAAGGTCAACTTTGGGTTTTCTACAACGGACATTAACAAATTCCCATCTGCCTCATAACGCAGGCACGGCTTTGAAAGATAATACCTGCGGGGTGTCCCAACAAGCCCATCACAAGCTCTCACGGTCATCGAAGGAATAAACCTTCACCCAAGACACACCGATCGGACTCGGTATCCGGTACATCAAGACATTTCGACAATGGTAAAACTAAACCAGCAAGACCACCCGATGTGCCGACAAATCCCGATAGGAGCTGCACATATCTCGTTCTTAGGGCACTGTGGATGAGCAATCCGTACAACTAAAACCAGACCTCAAGTTTCCTTGAGGGGCGCTGCAAAGGGCTCTAGTTTGGACCAACACTCAGAGGAGCATTGGCCCGGGGGGGTTAAAATAAAGATGACCCTCGGGCTCGCGAAAACCCAAGGGAAAAAGGGGTATAGGTGGCAAATGGTAAAACCAATGTTGGGCCTTCTTTGGAGGAGTTTTATTCAAAGCGAACTGTCAAGGGGTCCCATAAATCACCCGACCGTGTAAGGAGCATAAAATCAAGGAACATAACACGGTATGGCGGAAACTAGGGTGGCAAGAGTGGAACAAATCACCGGGCATAAGGCGAGCCTTCCACCCTTTACCAAGTATATAGATGCATTAATTAAATCAATAGATATTGTGATATCCCAAAATATCCGTGTTCAACAAGGAACAAGCTTCATCTTCACTGCAACTAGCAACGCTATAAGAGGGCTGAGCAAAGCGGTAACATAGCCAAACAACGGTTTGCTAGGACATGGATGGTTAGAGGTTGACAAGGCAATATGGGTGGCATGATATAGCAAGTGGTCGGTATCGCAGCATAGGCATAGCAAAAGAGCGAGCATCTAGCAAGCAAAGATAGAAGTGATTTCGAAGGTATGGTCATCTTGCCTGTAAGGTTCTCAGAGTTGTCGAAGGCTGGATCCTCGTAGGCGTTCTCAACAGGCTCCTCGTTCACGTACTCGTCTCCCGGCTCTACCCAAAGCAAGAACACAAGCAACGGAACCACAATCAAACAAGGAACATATGCACAAGCAATATGATGCAAAACATGACATGCCATGCGAGATGTGATATGCAATGCATATGTATGCTCGGAAGGAAAATGATGAACCGGGCATCAACTTGCAAACCAAGTATGCCGCTGGAAAGATGGAGTGATTTCGGTTGAAATCGATATAAAGATCACCGGAATCGGATGCACGGTTTGCAAATGACAAGCAAAACAAGAATGACGCAAATCTGCGTTTAACAGCCCGATGCTACTTAGCACGCAACACAAAACTATGCTACAGCACCCCAACATAAAAACAAAGCATATGGTAGCGAACTACAGGAGATGCTTAACAATAGAGGAACACTGAGCTACGGCTAATTCACATCATAACATGTTCAAACAAGCATGGAGAAAGTGCTCAAAATATCAGGTTCACAGACTTAGCGAAAATACTAACATACCAGGAATTAACATCAGGAAGGCATGTTTAGAGCAAGCAAACAACATGCTACAGGAACTTATAATAGCAAAGCAAGGCATGACATGATTCTACTCAAAGCATATTTCAATAGTCCCTTACTGACCATAAGCCAAAAAGGACTCTAAGAAATGATGGCACCCATGTAAACATTGCAAGTTTTATTACAGATTTCAGACTTAGTGAAATATCAGGACATGGCAAAAACAGGTTCAACATGGCATGTTCGTGAGCTCGATGCACTCACTACAGAGCATCTCATGATAAACTAAGCATACACCCATCAAGAAGACATGGCATAGGAGCTATACATGGCAAGAACAACATCATAGCATACACGGATCAACTACACCGACCTCGTGAAAATTGAATCTAATGCAAACAGTCTGCCAGGAAACAATTTCAAGCAAAAGTAGAGCACAAAAATGACATGCTAGACTACTCCATAAATACCAACAAAGGCATGGATGGATAGATTAAATCCATATGTTCAAAACACCCTTACTGATCATGCTCAAAAAGGGCATGGATCTCTCTGAAACAACATGAACATATGGCATAAAATTATCAGCAGGACAAGACTTAGTGAAATCACTAAGTTCCTGAAATCAGTAACAACATCATCCCTACTTTGCATGCTTGTTCTAGTCAACACATAGCTCACAAAAATACATGGAAAATACCCCTGGAAAGATGGCATGGCAATGTTCAACTCACATGTAGGACACAAGTTCATAGGGTGCACACATAATTCATGGCAAAAATGACAAAAGAGCTCGAACTGATAAGATTCTGAAACTAACGATCTGAAGCTGTCTTCCAACAGCATTTCGGGCATCAAGATGAGCTCAAATGCAAATGATGCAATGTAATGAAATGATGTACTCTTCGAGACGAACATTTTGACATATTATCGCCCAAAACAGACTACGGTTGAGGAGATGTGATGCGTTGAAAACTGCACGAATTTATGACAGATTTGGGACTTAGACGAAATCGGGGGAAGAAGTCAACCTTGAGATCTGATCGGATCGGATCGCGGAGGTTGCCGGCGGGAGACTGCTCGCTTGAGCTCGGCCGAGGAGGACGGCCGCCGGCGGCGGCGAGGCAGGCAGGGCCTTGGCGAGCCGTGGCAGCCGTGGCCTTGTGCCTTGGCATGGAGAGCCATGTGTGGCTGTAGGCCAGCATGTGCGTGCGGCAGGCAGAGAGGCAGGCGGAGGCGGCAGAGGAGGGCAGCGGCGGCGGCAGAGGCCGGCAGGCGGCAGAGGAGGCATGGCGCGGCGGCCGGCCAGCCGGCGGAGACCGCCATGGGGCCCTGCAGACCTCATGAGCCCAGCAGGTCAGCGGCGATGTGGGCGCTGCTGCCCACGTGGCGGCGCGCACTGTCCGGCGGCGCTGGCGGGCGTGTCCGCCGCCCGGATTCGTCCGTGGCGCGATGGGAAATGCCAGAGACTAGGGTTTGCGGATTTTTGGGGAGGGTCTATATAGGCATAGAGGAGCTAGGAGAGTCCAAATGGGGTGTAGTTTTCGCCCACGATCGTGATCGAGCGACCGAGGGCATGGAGGGAGTTAGATGGGTTATTGGGCTGTTTTAGAGGGTGTTGGGCTGCAACTCAAAAGAGGCCTTTGCGAGGTGCGGTTAACCGTTGGAGTACCAAGCGAACTCCAAATGACCCGAAACTTGACAGGTGGTCTACGGTGCTATACCAGGGCCACTTGGCAAGGCTCGATCCATTCGAGAATGTTCAACACCCTTTACGGAAAAAGGACAAAAGGGGCGCCGGGAACATAGGAGTGTCGGATTGCAAAAGCAGACAACGGGAATATGCTCGGAATCATGAGACGAACACGTATGCAAATGAGATGCACATGATGACATGATATGAGATGCATGACATGAGCAAAATGCAAAATGAAAACAAAACCCAACCACGGAGGGAAATATCATATCACATATCCGAAAATGGCAAGAGTTGGAGTTACAAATATGGAAAGATACATCCGGGGTGTTACACTCTGAGATAGTAGCTTCTTTCTGTGAATGATTTGCTACTCACATTGATCTCCCTAAGGAGAAGTGGTTTAAATATAATCCTCCCACTGAAGTAAAAGTAGTTGCACCTATTACAGTTGAAGAAAAGACTATCACTTATACTGATCCTATTGTTCCTGCTACTTACATTGAGAAACCACCTTTCCCTATTAGGATAAAGGATCATGCTAAAGCTTCAACTGTGGTTCGTAAGAGTAATACTAGAAC
Organism: Aegilops speltoides; assembly: GCA_021437245.1. Lineage (NCBI taxonomy): Eukaryota > Viridiplantae > Streptophyta > Magnoliopsida > Poales > Poaceae > Aegilops > Aegilops speltoides. Next base: position 128,970,287 of record CM038143.1, on the reverse strand, counting down.
ATATACACCCCCTGAGCAAATTAAAGTTGAACCTAGTCTTGCTATGGTTAAATATCTCTTGGCTGATAATATTGATGGGCATGTTATTTATTTCTGTGAACAAGCTGCTAGAATTGCTAGACCCGGTGCTAAGAAACATAGACCCGTTGTAGGCATGCCTGTTATTTCTGTTAAGATAGGAGATCATTGTTATCATGGCTTATGTGATATGGGTGCTAGTGCCAGTGCAATACCTTTTTCCTTATATGAAGAAATTATGCATGATATTGCACCTGCGGAGGTAGAAGAAATTGATGTTACAATTAAGCTTGCCAATAGAGATACTATTTCACCAATTGGGATTGTTAGAGATGTTAAAGTCTTGTGTGGGAAAGTTAAATATCCTGCTGATTTTCTTGTTCTTGGTTCCCCACAAGATGACTTTTGTCCCATTATATTTGGTAGACCCTTCTTGAATACTGTTAATGCTAAGATTGATTGCGAAAAGGATGTTGTTACGATTAGCTTAGGAGATATGTCTCATGAGTTTAAATTTGCTAAGTTTCGTAGACAACCCCATGATAAAGAATTGCCTAGTAAGGATGAAATTATTGGTCTTGCTTCTATTGCCGTACCTCCTAATGATCCTTTAGAACAATATTTGCTACACCATGAAAATAATATGTTTATGAATGAAAGAAGGGAAATAGATGAAGTATTCTTTAAACAGGGACCTATTTTGAAACATAACTTGCCTGTTGAAATACTAGGGGATCCTCCACCACCCAAGGGCGATCCCATGTTTGAGCTTAAACCATTACCTGATACCCTTAAATATGCTTATCTTGATGAAAAGAAGATATATCCTGTTTTTATTAGTGCTAACCTTTCAGAGTAGGAAGAGGAAAGATTATTGAAAACTCTAAAGAAGCACCATGCTGCTATTGGATATACTCTTGATGATCTTCAGGGCATTAGTCCCACTCTATGCAAACACAAAATAAAATTGGAAGAAGACGCCAAACCAGTTATTGATCACCAACAACGATTAAATCCTAAGATGAAAGAAGTGGTAAGAAAGGAAATACTAAAGCTCCTTGAGGCAGGTATAGTTTATCCCGTTGCTGATTGTCAGTGGGTAAGTCCTGTCCATTGTGTCCCCAAGAAGGGAGGTATTACTGTCGTTCCTAATGATAAAGATGAATTGATCCCGCAAAGAATTATTACAGGTTATAGGATGGTAATTGATTTCCGCAAATTAAATAAAGCTACTAAGGAAGATCATTACCCTTTACCTTGTATTGATCAAATGCTAGAAAGATTATCCAAACATACACATTTTGGCTTTCTAGATGGTTACTCTGGTTTCTCTCAAATACACATGTCGTGAGAGGATCAAGAAAAGACCACTTTTACTTGCCCTTTCGATACTTTTGCTTATAGACGCATGCCTTTTGGTTTATGTAATGCACCTGCTACCTTTCAAAGATGCATGATGGCTATATTCTCTGACTTTTGTGAAAAGATTTGTGAGGTATTCATGGATGATTTCTCCATTTATGGATCCTCTTTTGATGACTGCTTGAGCAACCTTGGTCGAGTTTTGCAGAGATGCGAAGATAATAGTCTCGTCCTGAATTGGGAAAAGTGCCACTTTATGGTTAATGAAGGCATTGTCTTGGGGCATAAAATTTCTGAGAGAGGTATTGAAGTTGATAAAGGTAAGGTTGATGCTATTGAAAAGATGCCATGTCCCAAGGACATTAAAGGTATAAGAAGTTTCCTTGGTCATGCCGTTTTTTATAGGAGGTTCATTAAGGACTTTTCTAAAATTTCTAGGCCTCTAACTAATCTATTGCAAAAAGATATCCTTTTGTCTTCGATGATGATTGTGTAGAACCATTTGAAATACTTAAGAAAGCTTTGATTTACACCTATTAGTCGACCACCGATTGGAATTTACCCTTTGAAATTATGTGTGATGCTAGCGATTATCTTTGTAGGTGTTGTTCTAGGACAAAGAGTTGATAAGAAACTAAATGTTATTCAATATGCTAGTAAAACTCTAGACACTGCTCAGAGAAATTATGCTACTACTGAAAAAGAATTCTTAGCAGTTGTATTTGCTTGTGATAAGTTCAGACCTTATATTGTTGATTCTAAAGTAATTGTTCACACTGATCATGCTGCTATTAAATATCTTATGGAAAAGGAAGATGCTAAACCTAGACTTATTAGATGGGTTCTCTTACTACAAGAATTTGATTTGCATATTATTTATAGAGAAGGAGCTAAAAACTCCGTTGCAGACAACTTGTCTAGGTTAGAGAATGTTCTTGATGACCCACTACCTATTAATGATAGCTTTCCTGATGAACAATTAGCTGTCATAAATGCTTCTTGTACTGGTCCATGGTATGCTGATTATCCTAATTACATTGTTGCTAAATTTATACCACCTAGTTTCACATACCAGCAAAAGAAAAAGTTCTTCTATGATTTAAGACATTACTTCTGGGATGACCCACACCTTTACAAAGAAGGAGTAGATGGTGTTATTAGTCGTTGTGTACCTGAGCATGAACAGAAACAGATCCTACGCAAGTGTCACTCCAAGGCATATGGAGGACACCACGCTGGAGATAAAACTGCACATAAGGTATTGCAATCCGGTTTTTATTGGCCTACTCTCTTCAAAGATGCCCGTAAGTTTGTCTTGTCTTGTGATGAATGTCAAAGAATTGGTAATATTAGTAGACTCCAAGAAATGCCTATGAATTATTCTCTCGTTATTGAACCATTTGATATTTGGGGCTTTGATTATATGGGACCGTTTCCTGCCTCTAATGGGTATACACATATTTTAGTTGTTGTTTATTACGTTACTAGGTGGGTAGAAGCTATTCCAACTAGTAGTGCTAATCATAACTGTAGGATCGGAAGTATGTCTAGAGGGGGGGTGATTAGACTACTTGACAATTTAAAGGTTTAGCCTTTTGATTAGGACAAGTTTTTAGCAAGTTCACAATGATGAGCAAGTCAAGTATCACCCTACACATGCAATTCTAGAGTAGTGGCAGCGGAAAGTAAATTGCACATGTAGTAAATAAGAGGTGGAGAAGAGCAAACGCAATTTGGAGACACGGAGATTTTTCTCGTGGTTCCGATAGGTGGTGCTATCGTCAATCCACGTTGATGGAGACTTCAACCCACGGAGGGTAACAGCTGCGAGAGTCCACGGAGGCTCCACCCACGAAGGGTCCACGAAGAAGCAACCTTGTCTATGCCATCATGGCCTCGTCCACGGAGGACTAGCCTTACTCGGGGTAGATCTTCACAAGTAGGCGATCTCCTTGCCCTTACAAACTTCTTGGTTCAACTCCACATCTCGTGGGAGGCTCCCAAGCGACACCTAACCAATCTAGGAGGCACCACCCTCCAAAAGGTAATAGATGGTGTTGGTGATGATGAACTCCTTGCTCTTGTGCTTCAAATGATAATCTCCCCAACACTCAACTCTCCTCACTGATTTGGCTGTGGTGGAAGAAAGGATTGAGTGGAAAGCAACTTGGGAAGGCTAGAAATCAAGTTTCATATGGTGGGAGTGGAGCAACTTGATCTCAACACAAGGGTAGGTAGTTTTCTTCTCGAAATGTAAGGTAGGAGTGGTAGTTCTTTCGATGGCTCTCTCCACGAATGAAGAGGAGGTGGAGGGTATTTATAGCCTCCACACAAAATCCAACCGTTACACACATTTGACCAATCTTGGTCAGACCGAAGTTGACAACTCGGTGAGACCGAAAGTTCAAATCTTGTGAACGTTGGGATTTTCGGTGGGACCGAAAATACAATCTCGGTTAGTCCGATTCTTCCAAAGTCTAGGGTTTGCCATTCTCGGTGGGACCGACTTTCTCATCTCGGTGACACCGATTTGAGTCTGAAGGTTCTGAAGGTTGGCAACACCAATTTCGTAAGACCGAGTTTGGAATCGGAAAATCCGAAATTTCTAGGGTTTGGGTATATGGTGAGGTGGTTCATCTCGGTGTGGTGAGTTTATGGAATCGGTGGGACCGAGATTACTTATGAGTATATGTTGGAATGAAAGATTGCTGATAGTTTGAGAGATAGATCACTAAGCACTTTGAGCAACGGATCATCATCATAACCTCATCCCTTTTAATAGTATTGGCTTTCCTATGGACTCAATGTGATCTTGGATCACTAAACCAAAAATGGAGTCTTGAGCTTTTGCCAATGTTTTCCTTAGCATTTTGAGGGTCCACATCATCGGTCATTGCCATACCCATATCACTGAACTTTCTCAAATATTCTCAAGAAATAATTAGTTCAATAATATATATGTTGTTATTAATTACCAAAACCACCGGGGATTAGTTGCACTTTCAATCTCCCCTTTTGGTAATTGATGACAACATATAGATCAAAGCTTCGACAAATGATATAATCAATGAATAATATAAATCGCTTTGAGAAGTATGTGATAAGCAAGAGCTCCCCTAAATTTGTGCATTATTTAAGATTTGCGTTTGAATGCAAATGCACAATCGATTAGGATCATGGGTCACTCTTCCATGTCACATACATCTTGGTGGAGCGCACAAAATGATAAGAATGAATAGCATGCACCCAATCACCAAGACATGAGTAAATGATCATACAAGATATGAATAGAATATGATAAGCATTAAGCACACATTAAGCATAGTATGATCAAGCACTCATCAAAGATAGAAACAAGCGTAGTATCAAACACACGAAATGTCTCGGAAAACTCAAAAGTATCTCAAGGAAAACCGCAAAGCGAAAGAGCAAAAACGAGCACTCTCTCTCGAAGTCCTATGATCTATACAATTTCTCCCCTTTTGCAACAAGTTACCAAAAGTTCGAAAGGTATAGAGCTAAGCGTCACTAGGAACTCTGTGGCGGCTCTGTGCTGCGTTGATGGAGTGGAGATAGCTGCATCTGCAAAGGCTTCTGAAGTCTGTGGAGCTGGAGGAGTGGACACTTTGGGCTGGGCCCGAACTGATGGAGCTGTAGGAGGTCTTGATGTAGTAGCCACAGGGTGCATCCTTTGGAATAGCAGTGATCTGGGCTTTGTGGGCCTTTGGAGCAGGGCTGCTCGTAGTCATCCTCGACAAGGTCATCTTGCATCTCCTTCATGAGCTCTGCCTTCTCCTCTTCGCTTCCTCGATGTCGCCTCAAGCTTGTTGGCGGTGACTGCACTTGATCGGCTTGACATCGAGCATGGAACTTGTCTTCAACTATCCTCTCAAGACTCTCCCGAGACTGCACTATCTTGGCCAGCGTAGTTCAATCCTCTGGGTAGCTTCAAGAAGTTGTTCTCCAACGCTCTTGGGCTTTCTTCTTCTTCTTCTTTGCTTCCTTCTCAGCTTTAGCTTGTTTGGCAGCTTCAGACTTAGCGTGTCCTTCAGCGGATGTGGGAGCATCCTCGGTCATCACAACTTCATTATCTTCAAGTTCAGCTGCGGTGGCAAGTGGGGTCTATCCAACAAGTAGGTGCCCGTGCCAAACTTGGCATTGATGAGCATCTGAATGTGCGGGGCAAACCCACATGACCTCTTACAGTCTGCTGCTTTGTCCTCTTGATAGTCTCTACTATCGTGTCCATCACCTTAAAAGGTGTCTTCGATCCGAATATGCAGCATGTTGATAGAATAGCCTCTTATCATGCGATGGTCTCGACTTGGGCATCAAAGTATGCCTCGGAATGGTGTTAGTGGTTGGGAGACCTGCTCAAGATGATACACCGATCCAAGCTTCCATATCTCAACATCCTTGTCGGTACCTCATTGTACATGTTCCTCATTGACTCATGATTCTTCTTGGGGATTCCATAGACATCTACATCATCATCTCTTGATCTTTGGAGCATTCAGCAGTTCAGCCCACTCTTCAAGCTGTTGAAGAGAATCTCGGCCTTGATCATCCACACAATTCGCCATCTGGATAGAAATGTCTTGTGGCATAGAACTGCATGATCATCTCATCATTCCAAGCGATCGACCGACCAGCGAACTCTGCAACTCCACATGCGGTGAAGCTCTCATGCACATGTGGGAAGTAGTCTCTGTGCTCTTCACTTTGTCGATGTATTTCGGTCAACATACCTAGTATCGGCAACAATGGGCTTCTTGTCCATGAGCAACATCTCATAGAAATCTTGTTGCTCTCGGTGTGGAACCTTGAGTCAATAGCTGTCCTTCTCCTGGTGGCATATGGATCAACTTGCCTCCATAGCCTGAGACCTTTGTCCTTCCTTTCCTTCATATTTTCAGCTCGAGGATGAGCATCATTATGAACTGGCAGTTTCTGCCTGAGCTTTAGCAACACATGTGCCTCTTCATCTGACTCAGCTGGGGGCACATTATCCTTCTTCTTCTCTGAAGCAGGAATATTTCTCACTGTTTTCTTTGGCTTGGCAGCAAGTTTGGCTTGAGCTGCCTTTGCTGGAGCTGATGGCTTAGATTTAGTGGGTGCTCCTGCCCTGATGGCATCTCCCATCAACTTAGGCTTCTGAGGAGGCTGGGGTGCTTCCTCATCAGAATCATCATCAGCTTCATCATGTACTATCCTCTTCCTCTTGGAACTTTTCTTTACCTTGCTCGAGGTTTCTTCTTCCATGCTCAGCTTCTTTGCAACTGTGGACTTCTTCATCTTGCTGGTGCCTTTCTTTGTTTGTTGCCCTTGATAGTCCTTGGCAACCACTTTCCTCTTAGGCTTGGATGTAATCTCCTCCTCAGCAACAAAGTCAGAGTCCTCTTCATCAGAATTTCTCTTCTTCCTGGCCCTGGTGGCAGCTGCAGGCAAACCACTTGGGGTGCTCCTCTCTCCATCATCAGAAAAACTGCTTGCTTCAGGACTTGTCACTGCCTCTGGAATTGCAACTGGTGATTCAGACCTGTTTTGGCTGTCACTTGCATCAGACATGACTGACAACCTGTGAATAGAATAGGTATAGGCAGAATAGAAGAGTTATCACAAACTGCAGAAGATTTTGCAAAAAGAATGAGTTCAAACTTCAGTTTTAGGTTTTCACAGAATACATTTCGGTCTGACCGAGTCTAAAAATTCGGTGAATCCGAAGTGCCTAAACAAAACCATTCACACCACTTTCGGTTGGACCGAAATGGGTTTCGGTCTAGCCGAGAGCACTAGGGTTTCACTAAATCCTCATTTCGGTCTTACCGATTTACAACTTCGGTTGAACCGAAAAGTGCGGTCAATGGCGAGGCCAAATCGGTCGATCGAGAATGTAGAATCGGTCACACCGAGATGTGTTCGTGAAACCTAACCTAAAATTTTCACTCAATTTCGTTCTAAGAACTAATCTGCTGGATAGGAAGATTTCAAACTTGGCAAGAAGCTAGGCAAAACCTATCGTGCATTGAATCGAGGTTGAAGCACGAGAGGATGAAACTCACCCAACTTGGTGGAGTTTCACTCTGGCTGTGCGCGATGAGATAGACCGTTGACGGCGATGAAGACCAGCGGCGAGGCGCCTGAGCGACAGCGGAGGCGATCCGGAGACCACGGCGGCGGCTAAGGGTTTGGGGCGAGGCGTTTTGAAGGAATAATCAGCGCGCTGCCCTCGGGTATATATACCCTTCAATGTCGGTGGGACCGAGTTGGAAAACTTCGGTGGGACCGAGATGGTTAACGCAAGCGATTACTCACTTGATCACGCCGAAATTGTAACTTCGGTTTCACCGAGTGAAAACCTAGATCAATCCAAGTAATTTCGGTCTGTCCGATTTGAGTATATTGGTTTGACCGAAAGTACTTAGAAGGTTTTGGAATTTAAGCTTTTGACGGATCGGTGGCTCCTTGTGCTCCTCACTCGGTATGTCCGAAAAAGACTTGATCAAAGTTTGTGATATAAGCATGAATAGAATTTGAGACAAGAAAGCATAGATAGCTAGGGGAGGAACTTAGGCATTCTTGTCCATCCATTTGGTCAAAAAAAAATCCAAAAGACCAAGCAACAAATGGATGTCCTCGAATGGATAAAATCATGCATCCAACATGCTCACACAATAAGATAGCAAATGAAATATGTGTCAAACATGCACAAACAAAACTCTAGCAACTAGCACGCAATTTGGCGATGACTAGGTCATCTATATATGAGTATATTGACTTAGGAGTCAAATGAGAACATTTGATCATAGGTCATACTCATCGTTTAAGCACAAGTGGGGTTACCACTTTTCCATAAAGCATTAGTGTGTTCACATCATTTGAAGATGCTTTAGCTCAATTCTTAAGAGCAAAGCTCCCCCTTGATGTGAGAACCCCTTTTAAAGGGTCAAACTAACCTTGGGTTATCGTTGAAGACTTCATGTAGATGTTGAAGATGTGGATGCTCAATGTTGATGAAGATCACCAAGAGTTGAGAGCAATCCTTTGGATTCGGGCACTTTCAATACCTACATGGGTTAGTCCCACAAGGAACAAACAAGGATATCCATGGACATAGATTGAAGTTCACAAGAGATGATGTCCATGAAAGCAATGGTTACCTTGTCCCTTGACTTACCAACAAGAGGGTTTGTGACTCCATGAACTAGTGCAAGATGTGGAAGTTGATTGCACAAGTTCTCTGCCAAAAAGAATGTGAGTGAAGTATGTTGGCGGAGTCACCCTCAAGAACTCTCTAGTTCTTCTTCTTCGGGATCCACATCATCTTGATGGGAATCCTTGGGGTAGTAGTTGAGCTTGTCGAAGTAGAACTTGAAGTTTCCTTGGGAACCCACTTGACCATGGCCTTGGGTGCTTCAATGAATGCATCAATCTCCTCTTGAAGCTTGTCCTTGCCTTTTAGCTTGTGGTCTTGTGGTGGAAGGTCATCTTGAGCTTGTTCCACATTGGAAGAAGTAGGATCATACTTCTCCATTTGAGAAACAAACTTTGGAGTGGGATATTGACCTTCTTCCCATTCAACACCCTCGGCGTTGAACTTTCGCTCAAAACCAATTCCTTGATTCTTCCGGTGTCTTCCTTGCTTGCGAACAATTTCCTCAAAGTTCTTGCTTCCGGCAAGGCTCTTGTAGACACCTTTCTCTATAATCCCTTTTAATAAACTATTTTCTTGCTCAAGTGAAACTTGGCTTGAAACATTGTTAGTGGAATCAAGAGAATTACTAGAAGTAACAACATTTGATTTAGCATCGTTATTGTTACTACTAGATGAAGAATTTTTCTTATGCTTGTCATGCTTAGTTTTAATGGGTGGCAAGAAATTAGACAAGAGAAGTCGTTTGGCAAGATATGAAGAACTCTTCTTTCGAAGATCGTCATTGATAGCTTTTAGAAACTCATGTTCTTGCTCTAGATTGAGCTTCTCGAAGCGTAGCTTCTCATGAGATCTTAGGAGCTCTCTATGATCTTCTTGAGTTGTTTCATGAGCTAACTTAAGAGTGTTTAGTTCTTTGGTTAGACGCTCAATCTCCTTCATAGCATTGTCATTCGACTCTTCTCGACTATAAAGACTATTAGCATGTTCATCATTACTAAGCTCACTAGATTTGTCATGTAAAAGCTCATCTTCACCAAGCAAGTCATCTTCATCACTATCAAAGTCAATAAATTCAGGGTGTGATACCTTGGGGCCTTTAGCCATGAAGCATCGTCCAATTCCCTCATTTGGTGAATCAAACAAGTCATAGGAGTTGGAGTTGGAGGATACGAGAGCAAGACCGGCAACACCTTCATCTTGACTGTATTCGGAGTTGGAGTGATAGCTTCTTTCGGAGTGATTGTCGGAGTCGGAGACCCATTCACCAACATGAGCTTGATGTTTTCTTCTTGTGTAGCTCCTTGATGACTTGTCTTTCCTTTCCGAATCCTTGCTTCTCCGAGAGGATCTTCGTTCATAACGATCATCTCTACTCCTTCTCTCTTTTCGGTGACTCTTCTCTTGAGCTTCTTCTTCTTGGAGATTCTTCTCTTCTCTTGTGGGGAGTCGAACACTCATTTGAGTAGTGTCGGGTCTTCCACAATTGTAGCAGATTCGATCACGACTAGAAGATCTCTTTTCATCATATGATCTAGACTTTGAGCTTCTTTCCTTGCTTCTACTCTTGTAGAATTTGTTGAAGTTCTTCACCATTAGGCTTATCTCTTCATTGGAAACCAGCTTGTCACTTGAGGTTGTGGGAGCTTCAACTGCAGCTTTGTAAGCACCACTTGACTTGTTGTGAAGCTCTTCCTTATCTTTAAGTGTCATCTCATGAGCAACAATTCTTCCAATGACTTGGTAGGCTTGAGATTCTTGTAGTTTGGCATCATTTGGATCAAAGTGCACACGGTGTCATACTTTCCATCCAAAGCTCTGAGAATCTTCTTGATGATGAATCGGTCGGTCATTTCTTCGCTTCCTAAGCCGGCAATCTCATTGGTGATGAGAGCAAGCCTAGAGTACATTTCAGCGACTCCTTCACCTTCCTTCATCTTGAACTTGTCAAGTTGACCTTGAAGAACATCTAGCTTTGATTCCATCACGGACTCGGTACCTTCGTGCATTTCGACCAAAGTATCCCAAATCTCTTTTGCATTCTCAAGACGGCTGATCTTGTTGAACTCCTCGGGACACAAAGCATTGAAGAGAATGTCACAAGCTTGAGCATTGTTACGTAACATCCGCAACTCATCCGCTGTAACCCGCGATCTGGAACTTTTCCTTCCTCGAAGAACTCACCTTGCAAGCCAACACAAATAATGCCCCATGCGGCGGGGTTATGTCCAAGAATATGCATTTTCATTTTATGCTTCCAACTAGCAAAGTTTGAACCATCAAAGTAAGGACCTCTCGAAAATTACCCTCACTAGGCGCCATACTCTCCTAGGTTGTGAAACCAAGCTTATGGAGTCAATGCAATGAAACCAATCCAATGGAGACCAAAGCTCGATACCACTTGTAGGATCGGAAGTATGTCTAGAGGGGGTGATTAGACTACTTGACAATTTAAAGGTTTAGCCTTTTGATTAGGACAAGTTTTTAGCAAGTTCACAATGATGAGCAAGTCAAGTATCACCCTACACATGCAATTCTAGAGTAGTGGCAGCGGAAACTAAATTGCACATGTAGTAAATAAGAGGTGGAGAAGAGCAAACGCAATTTGGAGACACGGAGATTTTTCTCGTGGTTCCGATAGGTGGTGCTATCGTCAATCCACGTTGATGGAGACTTCAACCCACGGAGGGTAACGGCTGCGAGAGTCCACGGAGGGCTCCACCCACGAAGGGTCCACGAAGAAGCAACCTTGTCTATGCCATCAAGTAGGCGATCTCCTTGCCCTTACAAACTTCTTGGTTCAACTCCACATCTCGACGGAGGCTCCCAAGCGACACCTAACCAATCTAGGAGGCACCACCCTCCAAAAGGTAATAGATGGTGTTGGTGATGATGAACTCCTTGCTCTTGTGCTTCAAATGATAATCTCCCCAACACTCAACTCTCCTCACTGATTTGGCTGTGGTGGAAGAAAGGATTGAGTGGAAAGCAACTTGGGAAGGCTAGAAATCAAGTTTCATATGGTGGGAGTGGAGCAACTTGATCTCAACACAAGGGTAGGTAGTTTTCTTCTCGAAATGTAAGGTAGGAGTGGTAGTTCTTTCGATGGCTCTCTCCACGAATGAAGAGGAGGTGGAGGGTATTTATAGCCTCCACACAAAATCCAACCGTTACACACATTTGACCAATCTCGGTCGGACCGAAGTTGACAACTCGGTGAGACCGAAAGTTCAAATCTTGTGAGCGTTGGGATTTTCAGTGGGACCGAAAATACAATCTCGGTTAGTCCGATTCTTCCAAAGTCTAGGGTTTGCCATTCTCGATGGGACCGACTTTCTCATCTCGGTGACACCGATTTGAGTCTGAAGGTTCTGAAGGTTAGCAACACCAATTCGTAAGACCGAGTTTGGAATCGGAAAATCCGAAATTTCTAGGGTTTGGGTATATGGTGAGGTGGTTCATCTCGGTGTGGTGAGTTTATGGAATCGGTGGGACCGAGATTACTTATGAGTATATGTTGGAATGAAAGATTGCGATAGTTTGAGAGATAGATCACTAAGCACTTTGAGCAACGGATCATCATCATAACCTCATCCCTTTTAATAGTATTGGCTTTCCTATGGACTCAATGTGATCTTGGATCACTAAACCAAAAATGGAGTCTTGAGCTTTTGCCAATGTTTTCCTTAGCATTTTGAGGGGTCCACATCATCAGTCATTGCCATACCCATATCACTGAACTTTCTGAAATATTCTCAAGAAATAATTAGTTCAATGATATATATGTTGTTATTAATTACCAAAACCACCCGGGGATTAGTTGCACTTTCAATAACACCTCTATTAAGATGCTTAAAGAAGTTATTTTTCCGAGGTTTGAAGTCCCTAGATACTTAATGACTGATGGTGGTTCACATTTCATTCATGGTGCTTTTCATAAAATACTTGCTAAGTATGATGTTAATCATAGAATTGCATCTCCATATCACCCACAGTCTAGTGGTCAAGTAGAATTGAGTAATAGATGATAACCCACAAGTATAGGGCATCGCAACAGTTTTCGAGGGTAGAGTATTCAACCCAAATTTGTTGATTCGACACAAGGGGAGCCAAAGAATATTCTCAAGTATTAGCAGCTGAGTTGTCAATTCAACCACACCTGGAAACTTAGTATCTGCAGCAAAGTGTTTAGTAGCAAAGTAATATGATAGTGGTGGTAATGGTAACAAAGTAAAGATAGCAAAAGTAATGTTTTTGGTATTTTGTAGTGATTGTAACAGTAGCAACGGAAAAGTAAATAAGCGAGAACCAGTGTATGGAAAATTGTAGGCACCGGTTTAGCGATGGATAATTATGCCGGATGCGGTTCATCATGTAACAGTCATAACATAGGGTGACACAGAACTAGCTCCAGTTCATCAATGTAATGTAGGCATGTACTCCGTATATAGTCATACGTGCTTATGGAAAAGAACTTGCATGACATCTTTTCTCCTACCCTCCCGTGGCAGCGGGGTCCTATTGGAAACTAAGGGATATTAAGGCCTCCTTTTAATAGAGAACCGGAACAAAGCATTAGCACATAGTGAATACATGAACTCCTCAAACTATGGTCATCACCGGGAGTGGTCTTGATTATTGTCACTTCGGGGTTGCCGGATCATAACACATAGTAGGTGACTATAGACTTGCAAGATAGGATCTAGAACACACATATATTCATGAAAACATAATAGGTTCAGATCTGAAATCATGGCACTCGGGCCCTAGTGACAAGCATTAAGCATAGCAAAGTTATAGCAACATCAATCTCAGATCATAATGGATACTAGGGATCAAACCCTAACAAAACTAACTCGATTACATGATAAATCTCATCCAACCCATCACTGTCCAGCAAGCCTACGATGCAATTACTCGCGCACGGCGGTGAGCATCATGAAATTGGTGATGGAGGATGGTTGATGATGACGACGGCGATGAATCCCCCTCTCCGGAGCCCTGAACGGACTCCAGATCAGCCCTCCCGAGAGAGATTAGGGCTTGGCGGCGGCTCCATATCGTAAAACGCGATGAAACTTTTTCTCTGATTTTTTTCTCCCCGAAAGCCAATATATGGAGTTGGAGTTGGCGTCGGAGGGACACCAGGGGGCCCATGAGGTAGGGGGCGCGCCTAGGGGGGAGGGGCGCGCCCCCCACCCTCGTGAGCAGGGTGTGGGCCCCCTGGTCTTCATATTTGGCGAGGATTTTTATTATTATTTATTCTAAGATATTCCGTGGAGTTTTAGGTCATTCCGAGAACTTTTGTTTTCTGCACATAAAACAACACCATGGCAATCTCTGAAAACAGACATCGATCCGGGTTAGTTCCATTCAAATCATACAAGTTAGAGTCCAAAACAAGGGCTAAAGTGTTTGGAAAAGTAGATACGACGGAGATGTATCAACTCCCCCAAGCTTAAACCCTTGCTTGTCCTCAAGCAATTCAGTTGACAAACTGAAAGAGAAAAAGAAAAACTTTTACAAACTCTGTTTGCTCTTGTTGTTGTAAACATGAAAAACCAGCATTCAAGTTTCAGCAATTATTATGAACTAACCATACTCACAATGACACGTAGGTCTCACAATTACTCATATCAATAACATAATCAGCTAGTGAGCCATAATAATAAAACTCCGATGACAACACTTTATCAAAATAATCATAACATGATATAACAAAATGGTATCTCGCTAGCCCTTTCTGAGACCGCAAAACATAAATGCAGAGCACCTTTAAAGATCAAGGACTGACTAAACATTGTAATTCATGGTAAAAGAGATCCAGTCAAGTCATACCCAACATAAACCAATCATAATGAATGCAAACGACGATGTGCTCTCCGGTAGTGCTTTTTAATAAGAAGGGTGATGACTCAACATAAAAGTAAATAGATAGGCCCTTCGCAGAGGGAAGCGAGGATTTGTAGAGGTGCGAGAGCTCGGTTTTGAAATAGAGATAAATTATATTTTGAGCGTCATACTTTCATTGTCAACATAACAACTAAAAGACGCGATATCTTCCATGCTAAACAGATTATAGGCGGTTCCCAAACAGAATGGTAAAGTTTATACTCCCCTCCTCCACAAGCATCAATCCATGGCTTGCTCGAAACAACGAGTGCCTCCAACATTCAACGGGTCCCAAGGGAGTTTTGTTTGCAGTTATTTTGATTTAGTTTGCATAAAGCATGGGATGGGCATCCCGGATACCGCCATTTTCTCGTGAATGAGGAGCGGAGTCCACTCCTCTTGAGAATAACCCGCCTAACACGGAAGATAAGGGCAGCTCTAGTTGACATATGAGCTATTTGAGCATGCAAAACAGAATGTTTATTTGAAGGTTTAGAGTTTCGCACATACAAATTTACTTGGAACGGCAGGTAAATACCGCATATAGGAAGGTATAGTGGACTCATATGGAACAACTTTGGGGTTTAAGGAGTTTGGATGCACAAGCAGTATTCCCGCTTAGTACAAGTGAAGGCTAGCAAAATACTGGGGAGCGACCAACTGAGAGAGCGACAACAGTCGTAAACATGCATTAAAATTAATTCACACCGAGTACAAGCATGAGTAGGATATAATCCACCGTGAACATAAATATCATGAAGGCTATGTTGATTTGATTCAACTACATGCGTGAACATGTGCCAAGTCGAGTCAATCAATGCATTTAAAGGAGGATACCACCCCATCACACCATATCATAATCATTCTAATAGCATGTTGGCATGCAAGGTAAACCATTATAACTCATAGCTAATCAAGCATGGTACAAGCAACTATGATCTCTAAATGTCATTGCAAATATGTTTACTTCATAATAGCTGAATCAGGAACGATGAATCATCATATTTACAAAAACAAAAGAGGTCGAGTTCATACCAGCTTTTCTCTTCCCAATAAGTCCATCATATATCATCATTATTGCCTTTCACTTGCACGACCGAATGGTGTGTATAATAATAAGAGTGCACGTGCATTGGACTAAGCTGGAATCTGCAAGCATTCAACTCAAGAGAGAAGACAAGTAATATGGTCTCTAAGTATAAATAATCAATCATGCATAAAAGAGCCACTAAGCATTTTCAATATTGTCTTCTAGACCCCCAAAGAAAGGAAAAGAAATAAAAACTATTTACACGGGAAAGCTCCCAACAAGTAAAAGAAGAACATGCAATATTTTTGGGTTTTCTTTTTAATTCTACTACAAGCATGGAAAATAAACTAACTAATTTTTTTTGGTTTTTCTTAAAGTTTAACAAACACACAAGAAGAAAGCAGGAAAATGAAATTTAAACTAACATGGATATTACAGTGAAAAAGTATGAGCACCGACATCTAGCAATGAGTGTGTGTGAACATAAAATGTCGGTGGGAATACGTACTCCCTCAAGATTAGGCTTTTGGCCTAAGTTGTCTATTGCCAGGGATGGCCTGGCAGATATCTGTATGTGAAGCTGGGGTCGTAGTGTGACACAGCGGCTATTGCCGCCTGAGCTGTAGCGTGGAGTCGAACAACCTCCACTCCCCTTTCGTACTCATCTGCCTCCTCTCTGGTAATAATATATCTTCCTCTCGCCTGAAAATCAAAGAAGGTAGGAGCAGGAAGAGCAACACGGACCACATGCCATTTGTTAAAGATTAGTCGGTACTGGTAAGGTGGTCCAGTCCTCTCAATGAACTGGTGGGAAAACATAGGATCAAGATCTAAATAAGAAGAGGGTGACTCCATATCACCCTCGCGAATGTCTACATCAATAAAATTAGCTAAGCGGGTTGCATAAATTCCTCCAAAGAAATCTCCGCTATGCCTATTCTGATGCAACCTACGAGCTACAATGGCGCCCATATGATAAGATTGGTCTCCTAACATAGCACTTCTAAGAATGCTGAGATCAGGGGCACACATGTGACATGCTTCATCCTTAGCAGTTATACATCTACAATTGAAGAGAGCAAAATAATGTATAGCAGGAAAGTGAATGCTCCCTATAGTGGCCTGCGCTATATCTCTAGATTCCCCCACAGTTATTCTAGCAAGAAAGTCTCTATATTCAGATTTAGGGGGTTCCCGGATACTACCCCAAGATGGAAGTTTGCATGCAAGAGTGAAATCCTCTAAGTCAATGGTATAAGATTTGTCATAAAGGTCAAACATGACTGAAGGAGAATTTCACGAAGTTGTAAAATCAAACCTCCCCACAAATGAACTTGTGAGGTAACGATACTGTGGGCATTTATCAGCTTCAAAGTCCTCAAGACCGGCATTACGCACATATGCGTAGAATTCTTCTTTAATTCCCACTTGATTCATAAAATTTTCTGAGGGCCATTGACAGGGCCTTACGAGTGCGTCTCTTGGTGGTTCCTCGTCAGCATCACGTATTGCAAGCCTGGGACCTAGCTTCCTTGAAGGACCACCTTGGAACATCCTCCTAAGCATACTGTTTCCTCTGAAAAATTTCTAAAATTTTTAGAAACTTCAAATAAAAGTGAACCAACTTCAATAAAATTGATAGCAACAACTCCCACAAGTGCCTAGGGCCTATATAAAGCATTAGAACTACTTGGAACCATATAAATTTGACATGCAAGCTCAAGAACATGGTCACCTATGCAGCACAAATTTGCAATGAATAAAGCACTAGAACAAAAACTAATTGGACCAATGGAGGAGTCACATACCAAGGAACAATCTCCCCAAGCAGTTTTGCAAGAGGTGCTTTGAGCAAGGAGATCAAAAATCACAAAGAACGGGGCCGAACTCGTGCTTGAGTTGGTTTTTCGTGTTTGTGTGAGACAGAGGAAGAAGATGGGTGCAGGAATAAGTGGAGGAGGGCCACCATGGGCCCACGAGGCGGGGCGCCCCGAGGGTAGGGCGCGCCCTCCACCCTCGTGGCAGTGGCAGCTCCCCGTGGTAAATTTTGCACAGTAAATTCTCAAATATTCGAAAAAATCATATTAAATTGGCATGGCATTCTGAGGACTTTTATTTTTGGGATATTTTTATATTGCACGGATAAGTCAGGAGACGGACAGAAAAGATACTATTTTACTTTATTTCTACTAAATAACAGAAAATATAAAGAGCGTATAGAAGGTTGTGCTTCTAGTTTCATCCATCTCGTGATCATCAAAATGAACCCACTAACAAGGTTGATCAAGTCTTGTTAACAAACTCATTCCGAATAATCACGGAACCGGAGAAATTTCGAATAACACTAAGTTACCTCAACGGGGATATGAAAATCCCCAACAATAAGAATATCATATTTTTTCTTGACAGTAGGTAGTGCAAATTCAAAACCTCCAAATATAATCGATGGAATTTTTCCAATAGAGTTGATACTATAAACTTGAGGTTGTTTCCTCGGAAAGTGTACCGTATGCTCATTACCATTAACATGAAAAGTGACATTGCCTTTGTTGCAATCAATAACAGCCCCTGCAGTATTAAGGAAAGGTCTTCCAAGAATAATATACATACTACCATCCTCGGGAATATCAAGAATAACAAAGTCCGTTAAAATAGTAACGTTTGCAACTACAACAGGCACATCCTCACAAATACCGACAGGTATAACAGTTGATTTATCATCCATTTGCAAAGATATTTCAGTAGGTGTCAACTTATTCAAGTCAAGTCTACGATATAAAGAGAGAGGCATAACACTAACACCGGCTCCAAGATCACACAAAGCAGTTTTAACATAATTTCTTTTAATGGAGCATGGTATAGTAGGTACTCCTGGATCTCCAAGTTTCTTTGGTATTCCACCCTTAAAAGTATAGTTAGCAAGCATGGTGGAAATTTCAGCTTCAGGTATCTTTCTTTTATTAGTAATAATATCCTTCATATACTTAGCATAAGGATTTGTTTTGAGCACATCGATTAATCGCATACATAAAAGATGGGTCTAATCATTTCAAAGAAAGCGCTCAAAATCCTCATCATCCTTTTTCTTGGATGGTTTAGGAGGAAAAGGCATGGGTTTCGAACCCATGGTTCCCTTTCTTTACCATGTTTCCTAGCAACGAAGTCTCTTTTATCATAATGTTGATTCTTTGATTGTGGGTTATCAAGATCAACAGCAGGTTCAACTTCTACATCATTATCATTACTAGGTTGAGCATCAACATGAACATTATCATTGACATTATCACTAGGTTCATGTTCATCACCTGATTGTGTTTCAGCATCAGAAACAGAGATGTCATTTGGATTCTCAGGTGGTTTAGCAATAGGTTCACTAGAAGTTTGCAAAGTCCTATCATTTTTCTTTTTCTTCCTCTTAGAAGAACTAGGCATATCAATATTATTTCTTTGAGAATCTTGCTCGATTCTCTTAGGGTGGCCTTCAGGATACAAAGGTTCCTGAGTCATTCTACCAGTTCTAGTAGCCACTCTAACAGCATAGTCATTTTTTCTTACTATTCATTTCATCAAACACTTCTTTCTGAGATTTAAGTACTTGTTCTACTTGAGTGGTAACTATAGAAGCATGCTTGCTAACAAGTTTAAGTTCACCTCTAATATCAGCCATATAATCACTCAAGCGTTTAATCATAAAGGTATTCTGTTTCAACTGTCTACCAAAATAAGCATTAAAATCATCTTGCTTAAACATACAGTCATCAAACTCATCCAAGCACTGACTAGCAATTTTAGTAGGAGGAACTTCAGCTTTATCATATCTATAGAGAAAATTTACCTTTACTACCTGTGTCCGGATATCGGGAGGTTCTTCAGTAAATAAGTAATTGAGATCATATACTTCTTCAACAGGCGGTAAATTAAGACCATGTATTTCTTCAATAGGAGGTAAATTCTTAACATCTTCAGCTTTAATACCTTTTTCTTTCATAGATTTCTTTGCCTCTTGCATATCTTCGGGACTGAGAAATAGAACACCTCTCTTCTTTGGAGTTGGTTTAGGAATAGGCTCAGTAATAGGCTCAGGAGCTGGCTCAGGAGTTGGCTCAGGAGTTGGATCGGGAGGTGCCCAATTATTTTCACTAGCCAACATATTATTCAATAGAAGTTCAGCGTCATCCGGTGTTCTTTCCCTGAAAAGAGAGCACAACTATCCAGGTAATCTTTGTAAGCATCAGTTAGTCCATTATAAAAGATATCAAATTGTCGGTGTACTAAGGTAGGGGTACCTCAGTACCCCAACTTGTGCACGGGCAGCCCCAGCTCCCCGCAACCAGATCCATCAAATGCTTGCCGGAGATCATCTCCGCTCCACACCAAGCCGTTCAAGAACAAAGTATATAAGATAGAAACTCAAGACCCCGGCAAGAGGAGCTTGCCGGAAGGCCATTCCGGGCTCAAGGCTCGTTACTCCTCAGATCCCGGCGAGAGGAGCTCGTCGGGAGGACCAGAAGACCACCTCACAGAAGTCACGCCTCGGCGCCCCGCGCGCGCCCTGGCGAGGACCCGGGGGGCGGCAAGTCATAGAGCCCGGCAAGCCCCCGGGCCCAGCAAGATCAAGGCCCCGGCAAGGAGCTTGCCGGGGAGAGCTGTGCTACGTGCCCGCACCCCAGCTCATTTGCCCACGCGTCGCCTCCAGCCTTCTCCAGAGACGCGTGGCGGGTGGCTGTACTGCATGAAGAATGCGGTGGCACTCCACGGTGGTGGCTTCGCCGCCGTGGCGAAAGAAGACGCAATGGCGGGAGCTTTTGGGTGACGGCGACGGGCATTTAATGCCCTTGTCCCCTCTGTCAAAAGTAGGTAGAAAGCAATCTTGTAGATGCCTTTGTTCCCTTGCTCCAACTACCACACCTTTTACGTTTTACCCTCTACCTCACGTTGACACACAGCCGGTGACCCTTGCCCTATAAAGGAGGCCCATGCACAACGTGGGGGTTCCAACCGTTAGCGATTCTCGCGAGAGGTTCGGCGACTAGCTACTCTCACGAGGGTTTCACACAACACTCCACCGTTTGGCTCGCATTCTTGAGCAAGATCAAATACAACACAATGCAGCGGAGGGTTTCTGCGACCATCGCGCCCGGCTGGGTAAAATCCCAGCGCGCATCCTCGATCTGCTCTCCGCGCGGCCTCCGCCCGTATCAACACACGAAGGGCCCGCCCCATAGGTGCCGCGCCGACCCATCCGGCGCGACATCTCTGGCGCGCCGTAGAAGCGTCGAGGTTATCGAACTGATCCGGCGTTCGCGGCCAAAGACTCTTCATCAACCTCTCCGGCCGTCGGCGCCAGCTTCGCCGACAAGCTGCGTCATGGCCCGAAGACGAGCTTGGTCGCAGACCCATCTCCGTCTTCCCGCCGCCACCGGAGCCGGCAAAGAGGCGGAGGAGACGCCGGTGGAAGGGTGGACACCGGCGAGGGCACTCGCGGTGCCACCAGATCCAAGGACAGGGCGGAGGACCACGCCTCGGCCTCCGTAGACCCACGTCCATCCCAGCGCACCACAACCCAGCGGCGCCGTGCCACAGAAGATGGTGCCCGCATGCTGGGGCTAGAACATGCCGGGGGCTCGCGGGATGCTCCGGACTGCCGTCCGAGCATGAGCAAAGCGAAAGCGCCGGGACAAGACCCTGCTCCTCCTGTCGCTATCAGGAGTCCGAGCACGACCCGTTCCTCGCGCCGCTCGCTCCCGCTCCCCCTGCGCTCCGGCAAGCGTGTCTCCACTGAGGCGCTTCTGCATCGCCGAGGACGCGCCATCGAGCTCTAAGTCCGGCAAGGGCGGCTCTGGTGCTTACTCCGACGAGCGCAGCTCCTCGGAACGCTCTAAGCCCGGCGAAGGCAGCTCTAGCGTTCGTTCCGGCAAATGCACCTCCCCGGAGTGCTGCGCCGCCGTCAGGAACGCACCATTGGGCACCTCCAGCGGGTGCGAAGAAACAAAAAAAAAAGCTAAGTCGCTCGCGCCTTCGTGCAGAGCACTCCTTAACATCATGCTTTTATTCGTTATATCCTTCTCGCATTTGTCGTTTGTGCCCGGAACCTGCACGCTGAGGAGCCTGCTTGTGGATAGCCGCACCCTTACTTCGCTTCGAACACACTCAGCGAGTAAAAGAGCGGCGGCGACCAACCGCACCCTCGTTTAGTTCGAGTCCGCTTTCGGCAAGTTAAGCGCGTCGCGAACTAGACACGGCAAGGTTGCTTGCCGGAAGCGACGCCAGCCAGCGGGCTGCTGATGTCCCGTACTCAGCAAGCGCGTTAAGCGCCGGCAAGTTCCCTCGAAGCGTAAGGCGAAGGTGCACAAAGGATAATGGGTAGAGGGTGTAACGTTGCAAGCCTTGCCGTGAGATGCCCTTGGTATGGGAGGCTTGGGCGCAAGAGGAGCCAAGTCGTGGCCCAGTTACGTACTTGTTTTGTTTCCGAGTCCGCTCAACAAACACAAGTGTGCTGCAGCACCCTTATCTTGCTTCCGAGCCACGCTCGCAAGTTAAGCGTCAGAATCGGCCCGACAAGGTTGCTTGCGGAGGCGACGCCACCAGCTGGCTGCCCGCGGTCACTAAGCGTGTCCCCCCCCGGCAAGCTCCCCAAGAGCGTAGAGCACAAACATACGAAGGACAAAGCCCGACATCGCCTTGCTTAGCCAAGATTTGTATACACATACATGTGCATTGAGCAATCGCGTGTCTACCTCAGCTATCTTCATGGCTAAAATTGCAGCAACAAGGGAGAACCAAAAGAACACACCAGCGCTTAAGATCCGGCAAGCCCGGGTCGCCGGGGGCTGCGACTGCCAAGGCTCTCCCTCGACAAGCCGGCCCCGCTGGGGGCTGCGAACGCCAAGATTCGTCTCCGGCAAGCTAGAGTTGCTGGGGGCTGCCATTTCAGATAAGTTTTTCATCCCTCGTCATGCATCCTCTCATGGATAGGGAGATGCGGGACTGCGTCTTTGAGCGATGGTGTGCGGTAAAAACCCGTGCGTGGAGGAACCGAGTCGTGGCCCGATTGCGTGCTTGGTTTGTTTCGAGTCCGCTCAACAAACCCAAGTGTGCGCTGCACCTCTACCTTGCTTCGAGCCTGCTTTCGGCAAGACAGACGTCATAATCGGCCCGACAAGGTTGCTTGCCGGAGTGACACCACCAGCGGGCTGTCCCATGATGCGCTAAGCGTGTTCGCCCGGCAAGCTCCCGATAAGCGTAAGCACATACAAAACACGCAGTCAAGTAAAAGACCCAGTCCGGCAAGCTTTCTCCTCTTTTCATTAAAAACATCCAATTTAGTACAAGTCCATGGAGGATGAAAAACATGATAGAGAGGATTACAAGTTCTTAAATGCAGCAAATGCCCGAGGGCTTACAATCTGAAAAGATAAGGTGCCCGTGATCCCTCTCCTGTTTCTCTGTTCAGGAGTTCAGGAGGTAGGTCAAGGAGCCCCCGGCAAGATAGGCTTGCGGGGAGAAGACCCGGCAAGAAGAGCTTGTCGGGAAGGGCGAAGAAACAGGAGGAGGCGCGAGGTGGAGCGCGAGGAGGGTTTTCTGGCGGAGGAGGAAGAAGCAATGAAAGCAATGGAGGGGAACCGCGCCTGCTGCCTCTGTTTTTATGGGGAAGTGGGGCGGGGGCGCGTTCCGCTCTCCTCATTAAGGGACGTGGGCACGTCCCATCCCACGGCGCCGCAATCGACGCGTGCTGCTGCACGGGAAGGCGGCAGAGGCGGAAGTGGATTCGACGCGCCGTGGGCTTCGCGCGCCCGTGCACTGTCTTGGGCCTGGCCCAACAGCGCTCGGCACCGTGTATGGCCCAGGCCCGGGGGCTCCTGTCGGTGTACTAAGGTAGGGGTACCTCAGTACCCCAACTTGTGCACGGGCAGCCCCAGCTCCCTGCAACCAGATCCATCAAATGCTTGCCGGAGATCATCTCCGCTCCACACCAAGCCGTTCAAGAACAAAGTATATAAGATAGAAACTCAAGACCCCGGCAAGAGGAGCTTGCCGGAAGGCCATCCTGGCTCAAGGCTCGTTACTCCTACAGATCCCGGCGAGAGGAGCTCGTCGGGAGGACGAAGACCACCTCACGAAGTCACGCCTCGGCGCCCAGCGCATACTGGCGAGGACCCGGGCGGCAAGTCATAGAGCCCGCAAGCCCGGGCCCGGCAAGATCAAGGCCCCGCAAGGAGCTTGCCGGGAGAGCTGTGCTACGTGCCCGCACCCAGCTCATTTGCCCACGCGTCGCCTCCAGCCTTCTCGAGAGACGCGTGGCGGGTGGTCAGACTTGCATGAAGAATGCGGTGGCACTCCACGGTGGTGGCCGCCGCCGTGGCGAAAAAAGACGAATGGCGGGAGCTTTTGGGCGACGGCGACGGGCATTTAATGCCCTTGTCCCCTCTGTCAAAAGTAGGTAGAAAGCATTTGTAGATGCCTTTGTTCCCAAGACTGCTCCAACTACCACACCTTTTACGTTTTACCCTCTACCTCACGTTGACACCTGTCGGTGACCCCTTGCCCTATAAAAGGAGGCCCATGCACAACGTAGAGGGGGTTCCAACCGTTGGCGATTCTCGCGAGAGGGTTCGGCGACTAGCTACTCTCACGAGGGTTTCACACAACACTCCACCGTTTGGCTCGCATTCTTGAGCAAGATCAAATACAACACAATGCAGCAAGAGGGTTTCTGCGACCATCGCGCCCGGCTGGGTAAAATCAGCAGCGCATCGCCTCGATCTGCTCTCCGCGCGGCCTCCGCCCCGTACCGAACACACGAAGGGGCCCCGGCCCCATAGGTGCCGCGCCGACCCATCCGGCCGCGACATCTCAAATATTTCAGGTTTCTTAAGAGGATGATCAAGCAAAGCATTAAGTAACTTGAGAAGCCTCCCCAAGCTTGTGGGAGACAATCTTCTTCAATTTGCACAAAATTGTATATTTCCCTCAAAGCAGCTTGTTTCTTATGAGCTAGGAAATATTTAGTAGAGAAGTAATAAACCATATCCTGGGGACTTTGCACACAAGCAGGATCAAGAGAATTAAACCATTTCTTAGCATCACCCTTTAATGAGAACGGAAATATTTTGAGTATATAAAAGTGGCGCGATCTTAGGTTATTAGTAAACAGGGCAGCTATATCATCTAACTTACGAAGATGTGCCACAACAGTTTCAGATTCATAGCCATAAAAAGGATCAGATTCAACCAAAGTAATTATATCTGGATCGACAGAAATATCATAATAATCATAATCAGGAACACAGATAGGTGAAGTAGCAAAAGCAGGATAGGGTCTCATCCTTCCTCTAAAAGATACTTTACTCCACTTAGTTAGCAACCTCTTACGTTCAAGACTATCCTGGCAAGCAACAATAGCTTCAAAAGATTCAGCATTAAAAAGATAACCCTCAGGAATAGAAGGCATAGGACCATCATCACTAACATCATCGTGTTCAGGTTCATTAATTTCTATTTCTCTAGACCTAGCAATTTGCTCATCAAGAAATTCACTGAGTGGCACAGTAGTATCAAGCATAGACGTAGTTTCATCATAAGTATCATGCATAGCAGAAGTGGCATCATCAATAACATGCGACATATCAGAATCAATAGTAGTAGTAGGTTTAGGTGTCGCAAACTTACTCATAACAGAAGGAGAATCTAGTGCAAGGCTAGATGGCAGTCCCTTACCTCCCCTCGTAGTTGAGGGCAAAATAGTAGTTCGATCATCTTTCAAGTTCTTCATAGTGTCCAGCAGATATAAATCCCAAGTGACTCAAAGAATAGAGCTATGCTCCCCGGCAACGGCGCCAGAAAAAGGTCTTGATAACCCACAAGTATAGGGGATCGCAACAGTTTTCGAGGGTAGAGTATTCAACCCAAATTTGTTGATTCGACACAAGGGGAGCCAAAGAATATTCTCAAGTATTAGCAGCTGAGTTGTCAATTCAACTACACCTGGATACTTAGTATCTGCAGCAAAGTGTTTAGTAGCAAAGTAATATGATAGTGGTGGTAATGGTAACAAAGTAAAGACAGCAAAAGTAATGTTTTTGGTATTTTGTAGTGATTGTAACAGTAGCAATGGAAAAGTAAATAAGCGAGAACTAGTGTACGGAAAACTCGTAGGCACCGGATTAGCGATGGATAATTATCTTTGGATCACGGTTCATCATGTAATATCATAACATAGGGTGACACGTAACTAGCTCCAGCTCATCAATGTAATGTAGGCATGTACTCCGTATATAGTCATACGTGCTTATGGAAAAGAACTTGCATGACATCTTTTGTCCTACCCTCCCGTGGCAGCGGGGTCCTATTGGAAACTAAGGGATATTCAGGCCTCATTTTAATAGAGAACCGGAACAAAGCACTAGCACATAGTGAATACATGAACTCCTCAAACTATGGTCATCACCGGGAGTGGTCCCGATTATTGTCACTTCGGGGTTGCCGGATCATAACACATAGTACGTGACTATAGACTTGCAAGATAGGATCTAGAACACACATATATTCATGAAAACATAATAGGTTCAGATCTGAAATCATGGCACTCGGGCCCTAGTGACAAGCATTAAGCATAGCAAAGTCATAGCAACATCAACCTCAGAACATAATGGATACTAGGGATCAAACCCTAACAAAACTAACTCGATTACATGATAAATCTCATCCAACCCATCACCGTCCAGCAAGCCTACGATGCAATTACTCACGCACGGCGGTGAGCATCATGAAATTGGTGATGGAGGATGGTTGATGATGACGACGGCGACGAATTCCCCTCTCCGGAGCCCCGAACGGACTCCAGATCAGCCCTCCCGAGAGAGATTAGGGCTTGGCGGCGGCTCCGTATCGTAAAACGCGATGAAACTTTTTCTCTGATTTTTTTCTCCCCAAAAGCCAATATATGGAGTTGGAGTTGGCGTCGGAGGGCCGCTAGGGGGCCCACGATGTAGGGGGGCACGCCCAGGGGGGAGGGGCGCGCCCCCACCCTCGTGAGCAGGGTGTGGGCCCCTGGTCTTCTTCTTTGGCGAGGATTTTTTATTATTTATTCTAAGATATTCCGTGGAGTTTCAGGTCATTCCGAGAACTTCTGTTTTCTGCACATAAAACAACACCATGGCAATTCTGCTGAAAACAGCGTCAGTCTGGATTAGTTCCATTCGAATCATACAAGTTAGAGTCCAAAACAAGGGCAAAAGTGTTTGGAAAAGTAGATACGACGGAGACGTATCAATAGAGAGCTCAAATTAATTTTGCAAAAGACTGTTAATAGATCTAGAAAGAATTGGTCCAAGAAACTCGATGATGCATTATGGGCCTATAGAACTGCATATAAAAATCCTATGGGTATGTCTCTGTATAAAATGGTTTATGGAAAAGCATGTCACTTACCTCTCGAACTTGAACATAAGGCATATTGGGCCATTAAAGAGCTAAATTATGATTTCAAACTTGCCGGTGAGAAGAGGTTATTTGACATTAGCTCACTTGATGAATGGAGAACCCAAGCCTATGAGAATGCCAAGTTGTTTAAATAAAAAGTTAAAAGATGGCATGACAAAAGGATACAAAAGCGTGAGTTTAATGTAGGTGATTATCGGATATCGGGTTCCGGCAAAACCCTTAAGGTTTGAACTCTGGGGTGCGCACGAAGATCTTCTCCCTACCGGAACACACCCACAACGTCGCCGCGAATCTAAGCTAGCACGATGAACAACACAAGAGACATGAGGTTTATACTGGTTCGGGCCACCGTTGTGGTGTAATACCCTAATCCAGTGTCTGGTGTGGTGGATTGCCTCTTGGGCTGATGATGAATAGTATAGAGGAAGAACAGCCTCGCGAGGGGTGCTCTTGTGGTGGTGCGGTGCTCTACTTAGGAAGGATTCGATCCGTCTCTGTTGGCTCTAGATGAGATGCCTTCTACCGTGGTGGCTAGCCTTATTTATAGAGGCTCTGGTACTCTTCCCAAATATTGAGCGGGAAGGGAGCCAACAACGGCCATTTCGTAAGGGGACAGCTAGTACAAGCTATCCTGACTAAAGGTGGTCTTCGACTGCCAAAGGCACTGGTGATGACGCCATCTTGGGCTCCACGGTGACCTCCGTCCTGCTGTCCTGCTAGTCTTAGTCTCATTGCACTGATATGGAAACCTTTGCTTGATGCCTCGATACTCCGCGCCTGTGCTTGCTCCCTTTGCACCAAAGTGGAAACAAGGACACTGCGCAGGCTGGCGCTGTCGGACGTAGGGTTCTGGCAGACCCTTAAGGTTCGAACACTGGGGTGTGCTCGAAGATCTCTCCCCTACCGATCTACGTCTGATCGCCCCGTGAGATCTAAGATGAAAATGATGAACAACACGAGGGCACAACATTTATACTGGTTCGGGCCACCGTTGTGGTGTAATACCCTACTCCAGTGTGTGGTGTGGTGGATTGCCTCTGGGGCTGATGATGAATAGTACAAGGGAAGAACAGCCTCGCGAGAGGTGTTCTTGAGCTGGTGTGATGAACTGCTTGGGTGAGTTCGACCGCCTCTCTCTCTAATGAGCACTCGATCTGTCGGTCCCCCCTTCTCTTGGTGGTGGCTAGTCCTATTTATAGAGGCCCTGGTCCTCTTCCCAAATATTGAGCGGGAAGGGCGCCAACAATGGCCATTTTTAAGGGGAACATCTAGTACAAGTTATCCTGACTAAAGTTGGTGTTCTTCTGCCAAAAGCATTGGCGATGACGCTGTCCTGGGCTCCACGGTGACCTCCATCCTGCCACTCCACTGGTCTTGGTCTCGTTGCACTGAAATGGTAACCTTTGCCTGATGCCTCGGTACTTCATGCATGTGCTTGCCCCCTTTGCACCAAAGATGAAACAAGGACACTGCGCAGGCCGGCGCCCACCTGGCACCCGCCTGGTCTCGATCGTCATGGCTTGCATCACGAGCACCTTGCAGGGTACCCTGCCTTAATCTCTCCGCCTCCTCGCGAGCCTGCCTGGTGAGGCCGTTCCTGAGGAAGCCTTGCGTCGTCCGCCCAGCGAGGCTTGGCCCCTCGTGAGGGTCTCGAGTCTTGTGCTGATGAAGATGGGCCGTACTGGGCCACCGCTTGAGCCACGCTGCAGGCCGCAGGTAGGCAAGTCTAGGGACCCCCATTCCCAAAACGCCGACAGGCGCCCGCCTAGTCTTGATCGTCATGGCTTGCGTCATGAGCACCTCGCGAGGTACCCCTTGCCTTGATCTCTCCGCCTCTGTAGGACCTTGAAGTATGTCTAGAGGGGGGGAGTGATTAGACTACTTGACCAATTAAAAACTTAATGTTTTCCCAATTTTAGAGTTTGGCAGATTTTAGCTATTTAGGACAAGTCAAGCAATCATCACACTGTTCAAGCAAGCATGCAAAGAGTATATAGGCAGCGGAAATTAAAGCATGCAACTTGCAAGAAAGTAAAGGGAAGGGTTTGGAGGATTCAAACGAAATTGGAGACACGGATCTTTTTGGCGTGGTTCCGATAGGTGGTGCTATCGTACATCCACGTTGATCGAGACTTCAACCCACGAAGGGTAACGGTTGCGCGAGTCCACGGAGGGCTCCACCCACGAAGGGTCCACGAAGAAGCAACCTTGTCTATCCCACCATGGCCGTCGCCCACGAAGGACTTGCCTCACTAGCGGTAGATCTTCACGAAGTAGGCGATCTCCTTGCCCTTACAAACTCCTTGGTTCAACTCCACAATCTTGTCGAAGGCTCCCAAGTGACACCTAGCCAATCTAGGAGACACCACTCTCCAAGAAGTAACAAATGGTTCGTTTATGATGAACTCCTCGCTCTTGTGCTTCAAATGATAGTGTCCCCAACACCCAACTCTCATAGGTTTTGGATCTGGTGGAAAGAAGATTTGAGTGGAAAGCAACTTGGGGAAGGCTAGAGATCAAGATTCATATGGTAGGAATGGAATATCTTGGCCTCAACACATGAGTAGGTGGTTCTCTCTCAGAAATGGTAAGTTGGAAGAGTAGGTTTGTTCTGATGGCTCTCTCTTCACGAATGAAGAGGAGGTGGAGGGTATTTATAGCCTCCACACAAAATCTAATCGTTACACACAATTTACCAAACTCGGTGGGACCGATTCAACAGACTCGGTCGGACCGATTTAGCAAACCTAGTGACCGTTAGGATTTTCGGTGGGACTGACATGCAACTCGGTGAGACCGATTCGGTTAGGGTTAGGGCATAACGTAATCTCGGTAAGACCGATTACACAAACTTGGTGAGATCGATTTTGGTAATAAGCTTTCCAGAGAGTTGGTCAGGTAAACTCGGTGGGACCGATTTGCTCTTTTCGGTGAGACCGAAATGTTACAAAAGGGAAACAGAGAGTTTACATTGCAATCTCGGTGGGACCGATCGCTCACTTCGGTTAGACCGAAACGTTACAAAGGGAAACAGAGAGATTACAATCCCATCTCGGTGAGACCGAGATCCCTATCGGTAAGACCGATTTGCTTAGGGTTTGTGGCAATGGCTATGACTTTTGGAATCGGTGGTGCCGGATAAGAAGAATCGGTGTGACCGATTTTGGCTTTAGGTTTAGGTCATTTGTGGATGTGAGAAAGTAGCTGAGGGTTTTGGAGCATATCACTAAGCACATGAAGCAACAGGCTCATTAAGCAACACCTCATCCCTCCTTGATAGTATTGGCTTTTCCTATAGACTCAATGTGATCTTGGATCACTAAAATATAAAATGAAGAGTCTTGAGCTTTTGAGCTTGAGCCAATCCTTTGTCCTTAGTATTTTGAGGGATCCACTTTCATCATCCATGCCATGCCATTCATTGAGCTTTCCTGAAATAATAGTCTTGGAGTAGCATTAGCTCAATGAGCTATATGTTGTTATGAATTACCAAAACCACCTAGGGATAGTTGCACTTTCAATCTCCCCTTTTTTGGTAATTGATGACAACATATAGATCAAAGCTTCGACAAATGATAATAAGATTTAACAACATCGTCGCTTTGAGAAGTATGTGATAAGCAAGAGCTCCCCCCAAATTTGTGCATAGTTTAAAATTTGCTTTGGACTGCAAATGCACAATGAATTAGGCTCATGGGATACTCTTCCATGTCATATACATCTTGGTGGAGCGCTCAAAATGATAAAAAATATTGAATACATGCACTCATCACCAAGCAAAGTGAATGATCACATAGCATAGATAAGATAATATCATCAAACATGCATAAGTGTAGCTTATGGTCAAACACATGATCATCAATGTCTCACAAGCATAGTATCTCAAGCAATCAAAAGCAAACAAGTTTAACCACCAAATCAAGAGAGAATAAAAGCAACACACACTCTCTCTCGAAGCCTATGATCTATACATTTTTCTCCCCCTTTGGCAACAAGTTACCAAAAAGTTCATAGAAAATGCATAGTGCTAGATCGACTCTCATGCTTGATCTTCAGGTGGTGGTGTCCGGATAACTCCAAGAACGAAGGCTTCAGTTGAAGTAGAGGGTGTTGGAGTTGATCTTTGCTGGTTGCATTGGAGCAGATGAGGGCTGTAGCTGGTGCGATGATGTTGCTCTAGTGTCTGCCACATGCACCAACTAACCTCTGGGCTCTAGGCACTCTGGCAAACACATTCTTGGTAGTCTTGCCTGCCTCTCCTGCATGTCATCCTGCAGCACTGCTCCACAACCGATCAATCTCGCCACTTTGACATCAAGGTCATGGAATTTGAGTTCCATGATTCTTTCTAGGCTCTCCCGATTACGAGTGAGGTGGCCACCCTTCTCAATCCTCGGTGTTGATGCTATTAAGTAACCAAGCTGCTCCTGCTTGTTCTTCAAGAAATACTTAGATGCCTCCTCTTGAGTTGGCATCCTGGCAGCCTTCTCCTTCCTTGCCTTCTCCTTCTTCTCTTGAGCTTGAACTGATGATGGATCATTCTCATTCATGACAACCTCATTGTCCTCAAAGTCTGGATAAAGTGGAAAATGTTCCTTATCCAATTGATATTTCCCTGTGCCCATCTTTGAGTTAATCAACTCCTGAATCTGAGGTGCATATCCACAGCTCCTCTTCTGATCTGCTGCAGTCCTCTTAATGGTTTCGATCATAAGGCTCATGACTTTGAACTTCTGTGGCACATCAAACACATGCAAAATGTTGATGGCATGCCCTCTGATCATGTTGTGGTCACCAGACTTAGGCAACAGAGTATGCCTTAGGATCCAATTGATAGTTGGCAGCCCTGACAGCAGAAAGTGGACTGATCCAAACTTGTGTGTCTCAACAGCTTTGTCTGGGATCTCCTTGTACATGTGTGCCATGGAATTGTGGTCCATCTTCTTTTTTGCATAAATGTCCAGGTCATCATCATCTTCCTTTGGGGCATTGATCGCCTTGCCCATTCCTCAACAAAGGGTGGTACCTTGTACCTTGGACATCAAACAATCCTTCCATCTGGATAAAAGTGTGTTGTGGAGTAGAATTGCATGATAAGTTCATCATTCCAGTTGGTGAGCTTTTGCCCAACAAAATCAGCAACTCCAGAAGCAACAAAGCTGTCTTGAACTCCAGGATAGTGCTCTTCATTTTCCTTGATGTAGGTCCAGTCGACCCACCTCATATCACATAATATGGGCTTCTTGTCCAACAAGATTGTCTCATAGAAGTCCTGCTGTTCCTTTGTATGGAACCTGTAATCAACATTAGTTCTTCTCCTTGAGGCATATGGATCTTCCATCCTCCATATTCTCAACCCTGAGTCCTTCCTAATCCTCATGTCCTCAGCCACAGGATGGGCATCATTGTGGTCTGGTATCTTGGGCTTGAGCTTCCTCAGGACCTGTCCTTCTTCATCTTCTTCATCAGCAACATTTGGCACTGGGGCCTTGTTCTTCTCAGCAGCTGGAATACTCCTGGTATTGCTCTTAGGTGCAAGCTTGGCCTTGGGGGCTGCTTTGGGTGCTTCCTTGGGCTTAGATGTTGCAGCCCTGATCTTATAGCATCACCCATAAGCTTTGGTGCCTTGGGTGCTGGTGCAGCAACCTCTTCTTCCTCTTCAGAATCTCTTCTCATTGAGGGCTTTCCAAGAACCTGGGAAGTTGTGGTTCTTGCTCTCTTCTTCTTCTTGTCCTGGGCACTTTCATCCTCTGATTCAATGGTAAACTTCATCGTTTCTCCAGTGGGGACTTTCTTGGGTTTGGAAGATGTGACTTTCTTAGCAGGTGCCTCTTTGGGTTCAGTCTGTTCTGGCACTTGAGTGGACCTTCTGACCTTGGGCATTGGTGTCCTCTTGGCAGGAACTTTCTTGTTCAGTCCAAGCTTTGTATTCTTTGCTGAGCCATATTCCTTTTTGAGCACTACTTTCTTGGAAGTAGCCTCATCCTCTTCAGCTCTATAGTCCTCATCTTCAGAGTCTGAGGTTTTCTTCTTCCTTTGCCTGGTAGCAGCCTTGGGCAGATTACTTGGAGTGCTTCTGCTGCCTTCATCTGAAGTGCTGGAGGGACTAGTGCCCTGACTCATGTCAATCTGCTCTTCTGACCTATTCTGGCTGTCACTCTAGTCTGACATGCTGCAAACACTGACTGCTGACCCTGTGAAGAGTTATAGATGAGATGGAGTGGATGAGCATCACAAAATGCAGAGATTTTTTGCAAAAGAATGATTCAAAAATTTAGTTTTAGTTTTCCACAGAAAGCATTTCGGATCAACCAATTTTCAAACTCGGTGATACCGAAGCAGTTTTGGAACCTAAACTGATGATCTCGGTTGGACCGAGTCATAGTTTGGTGGCACCGAGATTGCTAGGGTTTCACAAAGTCCTAAAATCGGTCTCACCGATTAGCAATTCTCGGTCAGACCGAGAGTTACTAGTGCAATGGCATAAGCCAAATCGGTGGGACCGAGTTTTTCAACTCGGTGGGTCCGAGATGATTTCGGTGGAAACCTAACCCTAAAATTTTGAATCTCATCTAATCTACGGACTACATTGACTGGATAGGAGTGTTTCAATCATGGCAAGAATCAATAAGAACACAATGTGCTAGGAATCGGACGAGGATAGCACAGTGATCGAGTCCATACCCTAGCTTGGCGATGAACTCGCTACGGCGGGGGCGAAACCCGTTGACGGCGGCGGAGACCAGCTACTGGAGGCGGCTGGCGACGAGGAGACGATCCGGAGACCTTTGATGGCAGAGCGAGCTATTGCGCGGGCGAAGGGGTTCAGAGGAATTTCCAAATTTTTGCCCATGACTATATATAGCCCGACCCTGTCGGTGTGACCGAGTGGAACAACTCGGTGGCACCGTGATGCATAATCGTATGCGATTCTGAAATCGGTGTGACCGAAAAGTTCAAATCGGTTGCACCGAGATTGAAAACTTAGATCAACTTAATGATCTCGGTAGGACCGAAATGAAGGAATCGGTCAGACCGAGAATCACAAAGAAGTTTTGGAAGTTTAAGTCTATGACGAATCGGGGACTCCGAGTGCTCCTCACACAGAGTGGTTCGAATCTGACTTGATCAAATTTTGTGATATAGCATGAATAGAGTTTGAGACGAGAAAAGCATAGATAGCTAGAGAAAGTTCTTAGGCATTCTTGTCCATCCACTTGTCAAAAAAGAAAAGAAGCCAAACAATCAAAACAACAAGTGGATGTCCTTGAATGAGTAAAATATGCACCAACATGCTCACACAATAAGATGGCAAATGAAATATGTGGCAAATCATGCACAACAAATTCTAGCATCTATCAAACAATTGGCGATGACCAGGTCATCTATATATGAGTATATTGACTTAGGAGTCAAATGAGAACATTTGATCATAGGTCATACTCATCGTTTAAGCTCAAGTGGGGTTACCACTTTTACATAATGCATTGATATGTTCACACCATTAGAGTTGCTTTGACTCAATTTTAGAGTTAAGCTCCCCCTAGATGTGAGATCCCCCCTTAGAGGGATGAATTAACCTTGGGTTTTGTCGATGATGACTTCATGTAGGTGTTGAAGATGTGGATCCTCAATGTTGATGTAGATCATTTGGAGCAATCCTTTTGAGTGAGTTGCACTTTCAATTTACCTACATGGGTTAGTCCCACAGGGAACAAACAAGAATATCCATAGACATAGAGTGATGCACACACAAGATGATGTCCATGAAATCATTAGATTACCTTGTCCCTTGCCTTACCAACATGAGGGTTTGTGACTCCTTGAACTAGTGCAAGATGTGGAAGTTGATTGCACTTGTTCTTGCCATAAAGATATGAGTGAAAAATGTTGGCGGAGTCACCCTCAAGAACTCTCTAGTCCTTCTTCTTCGGGATCCACATCATCTTGATGGGAATCCTTGGAGTTGTAGTTGTACTTGATGAAGTAGAACTTGACGTAGTCTTGGGAACCCACTTGAACGAGGCTTTAGGTGCTTCTTCAAATGCATCAATCTCTTCTTGAAGCTTATCCTTGCCTTTGTTCTTGTGGTCTTGTGGTTGAAGATCATCTTGTGCTTGTGTTCCCTTGAAGGAAGTAGGATCATACTTCTCTTGTTGAGGAACAAACTTCATCTTGGGGTATTGATCTTCTTCCCACTCAACTCCATTAGCATTGAACTTTCGTTCAAAACCAACACCTTGATTCTTCCGGTGTCTTCCTTGCTTGTGTACAATTTCCTCGAACTGCTTATTCCCAGCAAGGCTCTTGTAAACACCTTTCTCTATAATTCCCTTCAATAAGCTATTTTCTTGCTCTAGTGTAACTTGGCTAAGAGAATCATTAGTGGAATCAATAGAACTACTAGAAGCAACAATATTGGATTTGACATTATTATTGTTACTACTAGAGGAAGTATCTTTCTTGTACTTGTTATTAGACTTGACTTGAGGCATGTAAGTAGATAAGAGTAAACGCTTGGCAATGTAAGAAGAACTTTTCTTACGGAGATCATCATTGATTGCCTTTAAGAACACATGCTCTTGCTCAAGATTGAGCTTTTCAAAGCGTAACCTCTCATGAGCCCTTAAAAGTTCTCGAT
Source organism: Aegilops speltoides (assembly GCA_021437245.1). Classification (NCBI taxonomy): domain Eukaryota; kingdom Viridiplantae; phylum Streptophyta; class Magnoliopsida; order Poales; family Poaceae; genus Aegilops; species Aegilops speltoides. Next base: position 128,934,749 of record CM038143.1, on the reverse strand, counting down.
GATCTTCAAAGATAGTTTCGTGAGCCAACTTAAGAGTGTTTAGTTCTTTAGTTAGAAGCTCAATCTTCTCCTTATCATTGTCATTCATGTTATCTTGATTAGCATGATTAATTGACGTTTCATCATAGTATTCATCACTAGAGTTGTCAACAAGTAAATCATCATCCACAAGCAAGTCATCTTCATCACTATTGAAATCAACATACTCAGGATGTGTTACCTTTGGACCTTTGGCCATGAAGCATCTTCCAATTCCTTCATTAGGTGAATCAAATATGTCGTAGGAGTTGGTTGACACAAGTGCTAGACCAGCAACACCTTCATCTTGAGTATATTCGGAGTCGGAGTGATAGCTTCTCTCGGAGTGATTGTCGGACTCGGAGCCGGATACCCATTCACCAACATGAGCTTGATGTCTTCGTTTTGTGTAGCTCCTTGATGACTTGTCCTTCCTTTCCGAATCCTTGCTTCTCCGTGAGGGTCTTCGTTCATAACGATCATCTCTACTCCTCCTCTCTCTTGGTGGTGATTCTTCTCTTTTGCTTCTTCTTCTTTGAGAATCTTATCTTCTTTTGTAGGGTGGCGTACACTCATTGGAATAGTGTCCGAGTCTCCCACAATTGTAGCAATTGCGCTCTCGACTAGAAGATCTTTTGTCATTGTAAGACCTTGACTTGGAGCTTCTTTCTTTGCTTCTACTCTTGTAGAATTTGTTGAAGTTCTTCACCATTAAGCTCAATTCTTCATTGAAGGTTTGTTTCTCACTTGATGATGTGGGGGATTCACTTGAGGCTTTGTAAGCACCACTTGACTTGTTGTGAAGTTCCTCCTTATCCTTGAGTGACATCTCATGAGCAACAATTCTTCCAATGACTTCCGTTGGCTTGAGATCTTTGTAGTTTGTCATCATCTAGATCAATGTGCACATGGTATCATACTTTCCATCCAACGCTCTTAGGATCTTCTTGATGATGAATTTGTCGGTCATTTCTTCACTCCCTAAGTCGGCAATCTCATTTGTGATAAGAGCAAGCCTAGAATAGATTTCAGCGACACCTTCACCATCCTTCATTTTGAACTTGTCAAGCTGACTTTGGAGCACATCCAACTTGGATTCCTTGACGGATTCGGTACCTTCATGCATATCAATCAAAGTATCCCAAATTTCCTATGCATTCTCAAGACGGCTGGTTTTGTTGAATTCTTCGGGGCACAATCCGTTGAAGATGATATCACAAGATTGAGCGTTGTATTGCAGCATCTTCAATTCTTCCGCATTAACTTCACGGTTCGGTTCTCTCCCATCAAAGAATTTACCTTGCAAGCCAATACAAATAATTGCCCAAACGACGGGGTTCTGTCCGAGAATATGCATTTTCATCTTATGCTTCCAACTAGCAAAATTAGTACCATCAAAGTAAGGACCTCTACGGTGATAATTTCCCTCGCTAGACGCCATACTCTCCTAGGTTGTGAAACCAAAGCTATGACCACCAGAAGCTATGAAAATCAAAGCAAATGGAGACCAAAGCTATGATACCATTTGTAGGATCTTGAAGTATGTCTAGAGGGGGGTGATTAGACTACTTGACCAATTAAAAACTTAACATTTTCCCAATTTTAGAGTTTAGCAGATTTTAGCTATTTAGGACAAGTTAAGCAATCATCACACTATTCAAGCAAGCATGCAAAGAGTATATAGGCAGCGGAAATTAAAGCATGCAACTTGCAAGAAATTAGAGGGAAGGGTTTGGAGGATTCAAACGCAATTGGAGACACGGATCTTTTTGGCGTGGTTCCGATAGGTGGTGCTATCGTACATCCACGTTGATGGAGACTTCAACCACGAAGGGTAATGGTTGCGCGAGTCCACAGAGGGCTCCACCCACGAAGGGTCCACGAAGAAGCAACCTTATCTGTCCGACCATGGCCGTCGCCCACGAAGGACTTGCCTCACTAGCGGTAGATCTTCACGAAGTAGGCGATCTCCTTGCCCTTACAAACTCCTTGGTTCAACTCCATAATCTTGTCGAAGGCTCCCAAGTGACACCTAGCCAATCTAGGAGACACCACTCTCCAAGAAGTAACAAATGGTGCGTTGCTGATGAACTCCTTGCTCTTGTGCTTCAAATGATAGTCTCCCCAACACTCAACTCTCTCTCATAGGTTTTGGATCTGGTGGAAAGAAGATTTGAGTGGAAAGCAACTTGGGGAAGTCTAGAGATCAAGATTCATATGGTAGGAATGGAATATCTTGGCCTCAACACATGAGTAGGTGGTTCTCTCTCAGAAACGGTAAGTTGGAAGTGTAGGTTTGTTCTGATGGCTCTCTCTTCACGAATGAAGAGGAGGTGTAGGGTATTTATAGCCTCCACACAAAATCTAATCGTTACACACAATTTACCAAACTCGGTGGGACCGATTCAACAGACTCGGTCGGACCGATTTAGCAAACCTAGTGACCGTTAGGATTTTCGGTGGGACTGACATGCAACTCGGTGAGACCGATTCGGTTAGGGTTAGGGCATAACGTAATCTCGGTAAGACCGATTACACAAACTTGGTGAGATCGATTTTGGTAATAAGCTTTCCAGAGAGTTGGTCAGGTAAACTCGGTGGGACCGATTTGCTCTTTTCGGTGAGACCGAAATGTTACAAAAGGGAAACAGAGAGTTTACATTGCAATCTCGGTGGGACCGATCGCTCACTTTGGTTAGACCGAAACGTTACGAAGGGAAACAGAGAGATTACAATCCCATCTCGGTGAGACCGAGATCCCTATCGGTAAGACCGATTTGCTTAGGGTTTGTGGCAATGGCTATGACTTTTGGAATCGGTGGCGCCGGATAAGAAGAATCGGTGTGACCCATTTTGGCTTTAGGTTTAGGTCATTTGTGGATGTGAGAAAGTAGCTGAGGGTTTTGGAGCATATCACTAAGCACATGAAGCAAGAGGCTCATTAAGCAACACCTCATCCCTCCTTGATAGTGTTGGCTTTTCCTATAGACTCAATGTGATCTTGGATCACTAAAATATAAAATGAAGAGTCTTGAGCTTTTGAGCTTGAGCCAATCCTTTGTCCTTAGTATTTTGAGGGATCCACTTTCATCATCCATGCTATGCCATTCATTGAGCTTTCCTGAAATAATAGTCTTGGAATAGCATTAGCTCAATGAGCTATATGTTGTTATGGATTACCAAAACCACCTAGGGATAGTTGCACTTTCAGCCTCCTCGCGAGCCTGCCTGGTGAGGCCGCCCTTGAGGAGGCCTTGTGTCGTCCGCCCAGCGAGGCTTGGCCCCTCGCGAGGGTCTTGAGCGTTCATTGATGAAGACGGGCCATATTGGGCCACTGCTGAGCCACGCTGCAGGCCGCAGGCAGGCAAGTCTGGGGACCCCCGTTCCCAGAACGTCGACAGTAGCCCTCGGGCCCAAGGCGCGCTCAGACTTGGCTTAGCAGCAAAGCCAAAGGGCAACTGCGGAGCGCCGCGGACCCCTACAGCCTACGGCCTTGGTCAAGCGTGGCGTTTGATTGGACGTGGGCGTCTCCGCTTCCCCACGCTGCCTCGCCAACTGCCAGATTTGACGGGTCCCTGCTGCATGTGCAAAGAGTCGTCATTACCTGTGATCGTGGAGGCCGACGGTTGGCCTCCCCTGGACTATAAATACGGAGGGGCGTGAGCCCCCTTTGTCCATCTCTTCTTGCTCCACCTGCTTCTCCCCCTTGCTCCACCTCTATTCTCAACGCCAATGGCACCGATCCACC